>ML677332.1:57844013-57859126 GCA_007922305.1 Dermatemys mawii
GCAAACGAGTCCACTGGGCGGCAAAGTAGTGGAAGGCAGGGATCTGGCCTAGATGAGAAGCTGAGACAGCAAGAGTCCTGTCCCCACCTCTGCTGCCACCACCTGGGGGGTTCCTCCTGCCTGAATGCCAGACCACCTGCTGGTGCTGCTGCCTGGGAGCCTTGAGGAGGAAGGAGACCTTTGTTGCTGGAAGAACACGTAAGATCCCTGCAGGACACCATGGAGGGGGCCTCCTGAAGAACCAAGTAACTTTTCAACTTTGCTCTTGTGGTGGGGGTATTGACTGTTGCTGTCGGTGGAGAGGGAGTGTGGTGTGAAGCCTACTCCCTGGTCTATCTGTCCTCCCTATCCCCACCACCACTTCTGCCTCCTCCACTACTCCAACTTACCATATCCCTCTGCTCCTTACCCCAAGACTCAGCTGCCTGCTTTGCTCCTTTTCCACCACTTGGGCCCATGGCAGCAGCCAGCAGAGAACTGCGTTTGCCAGTGCACATGTGCCTCCTCCCTCCCCTTGGACTAGCCTTTGCCTCTCCTGCTGCTTTTGGGTGGTAGATTTTTTCCATCCTTTGCCTTGCCCACCAGTCTCCCTGCAGCCGTTTCCCTTTACTACCTGCCCCACCCACCCCTTGCTGCCCATTCCCCCCTTTTTTTTTTTGCCCTAGCCCCCTGTAACTTCAGTTTGCCTGCCCCACCCTTTTCCCTTGGGAGTTTTGCTTGTTTGCCTGCCCCGCCCTAGTCTCTGGAGCTAGTCGTTTTCATTTGCTTGCCCTATCCCCAGCCTGTTTGCTTCTCCCCTCTCCCTCCACTGTACCCCTGCCCCAGCTAGCCCTCCTGCTCCATGCACCCATGTCACCCTCCTACACACTTGTGCGCTTCCCTGTTTTCCACTGAACCCCAGTATTCACACTCCCCAATGACATTATCGTCCCCCTCACCCCTAGTGCAGTCAGAGGAGCCAGTAATCCCATCTCGTGTCGGTGACCCCAAATCTCCTTCCCTACCTTGACAGGTGCCCCTGTGCCCTCCACCTCCTCTTCTGCCTGCAGCCTAGCGGGGAGGAGGGGTCAACCCTTCCCTTTCCCTCCCCCACGCCCAGTGTTCCTTCCCATCCCCATTGATCATGGCAGGGAATAAGGTGGGTGGGGCCCCTTGAGTTGACCCTGCTGCCCCTCTTTTGCCTGCCCCCCGCAATTCCCTCTCCTGTGGTCTCCATCTCAACTGCTGCTGACGGACCACCCTGTCATCACCCTGTCAACTTACACATTCAGATTGGTTGCTACAAACTGAATGAAACAAGAAATAAAACATCATACAGCATAGCTAGTCTATAAAATCATAATGTTCCCTGCTTCCAGAACAATATTTTCTACTTCATTTAAAGCTATCTGTATGCAAACAAGAATTCTCCCTGCTCCCATTCCATTCCCTCCGTAACTGATAATCCTCTTCTTCTGCTTGTATATTTAGTGAAGTGGTTCTCTGATTATGATCGGGGCTGCTAAAAAACAAACAAACAAGTAGCTGTGAGCAGTGTTGGTGAATCCATGTCAGTCTCGGGGTATTAGAGAGACAAGTTGGGTGAGATGATATCTTTTATTGGACCAACTTCTGTTGGCAAGAGAGACAAGCTCTTGAGTTTACACAGCTCATGCTGGCAAACAGCATCCAGTCAGCCTACATTTAAAAATAACTGATTACTGTGGAGAAAATGAGAGAAGTGCATTGAATGAGTTCTTTAAAACTAGATGGGACCAAGTCCAGGAGACTATGCTGTAGGGAAATGCTTTGGCAGAGGACATGGAGTAGATGACATAACAGTCCTTTCTGAACCTCTTTTTGTAATAATCACATTGGAAGGTATTTTCTAGCATACTCAGTCTTTTAAAATGACAACTTTAAGCATCACAGGCAGTACTTAAACTTATGATTGGACTGTGGCTGTCAAACATTTAAAGGTGCTTGTCACTGGGTTTAGTCCACTCACCACTGTGGCACCTCCTTGGCATTCATCTGGGGATTAGCTCAACACTGCTTTGACACCTTCTACTGCAATTTCTCCAAACCTTGTTCCAATCTCTCACGCCCCACAAGCTTCAGTGTTTCCTCTTTGTGGCTTGGCCCTCTGGGTCTCCTCTTTTTGCTCTCTTCTCCTCTCCCTGGCTTTGTACCTTTCTTTCTGCCTCTTTCTTCCCAGCTGGGTTTCAGGTTCAAGTAAGGCTCTGTACCAGCCAACACCTCATCCAGGTGTAGCTCATCCTGTTGAGTAGCCCCTTCTGAGGAACTTAACAGAGCTATATTCACAGAACCTTTGAGAATGTTTATCTCCATAAGCATATGTGTCAGTGTTATCAATTTACATGTTTTCATCCCTACTCAAATGATTGAAAAATTGCCACTTTTTTGTGAGGCACTTGAACACAATTACTTTAAGTTTACACTATTCTTCAAAATGAAGACATTAAGGAGTTTGTCATGGAGCCTTTGTAGCACGGTATGCAACTCCCTGGCCCCTAAGGTTACACATCAGGGAGATAGTAAAATCATAAGAACACGCAGGAAGGAGCAAAATGAAAAAAATTAAAAATTGCATAATATTTTAATCCATAACTAAAATGACCATAACACAGCACAATTCGCATCTGGATTAGAATGTGCTGCTCTTGTGGATAAAGTTAAAGCTTGCATATTTATAACCTCAAAGGAGGTTATGACACTTCCATTTTAAACTGATTGTTCTGTGATCACACCTCACAAATACAATGTATTAAAAGTAAATTACACACAACTCTCTGGCTCTTTTCAGCCTTCAACTATGTTAAATGATCAGTGAAAAGATTTTCTGTCTGACTGTCTGCTTTTCTCCAAACAGATTTTAAACCATCTTTCTGAATATATGCTAGACATGGTTTGTCCTTGGCTACATTTGTAGCTAAACCATATTCAGCAACAGTTCAGCTGCACCAATTGCTAACCCCAAATGCCAGCAACAAGTAATTTTTGTAGCATAGGTAGTGCTTACAGAAAAAGGTTCCAAACTCTGTTAGCCCAATGTCAATCTAAGGGCTTGGTTACACTGGCACTTTATAGCGCTATAAAGCCCCCACGAGCGCTATAACCTCCTCCCCGTCCACACTGGCAAGGCACGTAGAGTGCTATAACCGCAGAGTTATAGCGCTCCTCGTAATCCACCTCCGCATGGGGAATAAGGGCTGTAGCGCAGCTGCTGTAGCGCTACAGTAAGGATGTGGACACCCACTGCGCTACAAGTGATCTCTTGAGATGCCTAGAGCCATTTAAGGCAATTGACGTCTCTTCCCTTTGTTTTGAACTGGCTGGAGGAATGCGGAAGTACCTCTTTAGAGTTTCTCTCTTAACTCTGGCAGATAAGCAATGCAAATGTTTAAGGAGGGATCCTGTGTGAAAACAAAGCCCTCTGTGAACCGAGGCTCACTGACAGGCTTTCAGAAGAACGGAAAAACCACTGTCTCTCTCCCTCCGCATACACACAACGCGTTCCCCCCTCACCCTCCTCATTTAAAAAGCACGTTGCACCCAGCTGAATGCTGGGATACCTGCCCTAATGTGCTGCTCTTAATGCTGCATTAAGTGCCCCAAATGTGGCCATGCTATACCGCTGGCCCGTCTGAGTGTGGACATACAATAGCGCTATTCATATTACTGTATAAGGGGACTGCTATAACCAATAGCGCTATAATCTTCTAAGTGTAACCATACCCTAAGTAACTCCAATGCAGTCAATAGTTACTCAAATTTAAACATGCATAATTAAGATCTGAATGGTCCTGTCTCTTTTATTGTCACTACTTTTCGGGGAGAACTTCCTCTGGATGGTTTAGAAAGCATGCTGTCAGCATATATAAGTGGTCCTCAGTTTTCTTAAAAAATGAATGGCATAGAACAGTTTGTATCATTCTGGCAAATAATAACCTGAATAGCCCACCATTATTAAAATAATTAATTACTATAGTAGTTAATAATACTAATATAGTAGCCAAAAAAAAAGAAATGGCAAGTATTGTAATATATCACAGCTTTTTTCAGAGATCTGATCTGAATGTTTTTTACTTACTAAAGCTAAAATAAACATATCTGGATGGAGAGAGTAAAAAGCCACCTATTGACCACTAAACCCCAGCTTGACCCTGTCTCTCACTAATTTGGTTTGTATCATCCTTTTTTTTAAAAAAAAAAAGGGAATAGATGCTAATTTCTCAATCAACAGTAAAAAGACAGAACTTTTCTTTTTGGGAGCCAAAGCTTTCGAACATACTATTATCAAACTGAAGCACTTACATCTGTTTGTTTTCATTTTGTTGTCAATGGCCAGTAGAAGTGATGTAAAGTTCAGGCAGTGTGCTAAAAGTAAAATGACAATCAGAGATCCAGGACAACTAAAATACATTGATTTTATCAAACAGAAGACTTTAAAAAAAAATGTTGTCATTACTCAAAAGCCAAAATCTCATCTGGCTCACGATCCATCCAGTGGGTTTTAAGGGATATAAATCAGCTCAAAATTTGCACCTATGAGATTTAAGTGGTTAGAAATTTTCTTTTGTATTATAACATCATGAAAAATGCATGCATATATATATATATATATATATACACACATACACACACATATATTTTAAAATACAATTACATAACTTATACCAAAAATATTGTAATTCAAATAATTCCTAAGAAAATCCTGTAATCATGGTTGCAAAGGAGCAATCACCCATAAATTAAGAAGATTTATGCTTACTTGTCTTTGAATATTGTATCAGCCATCTACAGTTTGAGGATCGGACGTTTGTAAAATTATTTAGTTGGAATCCACCAATGGTATTCAGCCTACCAGCATCTTTTCAGGGTTTGCAGAGCAGCATGGTGTGACTGGGATTATACAAATCAGAGCAATTGCAAAGCCTGTTTCAGCAGTAAGGAGCTGCAAATAATGGCAGGAAATTACTGACAACTACTATTCATATATTGTCCCAGCCACTAGAAAGAAATAAGTGAAACAGATCGATAGAATTTTTGCAACTCCAATTAGGCCATTAAATGTCTACATGCTATAATTTGTGCTAGCAATTAACTGTGGGCACAAAATTAGAGCCCTAAATGAGGCTTTTTTTTACATCCATGTACCTTACTTTTGAACTGTGGAGTCTTTTGGTCGCTAGAGCATCTGGCAGAGGTTTTAAACATAATTGGCTAGAGTTCAACACATGAGTTGATGCAGCTGCACTTTATAAATTGCACTTGATTTTTGCCACCTAACATGTCTCTTAAAAATACACCTACAGTACTATAAATAAATAAAACTAGAAAGTGTCTGTGTCAACCCATATTTTTCCATTAACAAAGAATACACTCTTGGACTCTAATTCTGATCTCCACTAGGGCTCAGCCTCCATAAATGTGCTACAAAGTTGTCTTACCCACTTCCACAAGGAATACCCCTGGCATAGAGGTGTTCTCCAGGTGGTGCAGGGCCAGTATAATAGCCCTACATGGCTCCCTTGCACAGTTCCTGGAGTGGCTGATGGAGTGGCTGGGGTAAGGGGGGAAAAGGACAGATTGGGATATAGATGCTCTGTGCTCTTACTAGTCTAGATTTGTGGAGCAGCTCATTAGAGGCTGTGAGAAGTCACTGTAAATCAGAACATATGCTTCCATGCTGATGCTGCTCGTTAAAAAAATATGTCAATTAAATATGTGACTGTACTCTTTGGGGGGAAAATTGTATGTCTCCTGCTCTGTTTTACCCACATTCTGCAGATATTTAATGTTATAGTAGTCTCGGATGATGACCCCAAATGTGTTCGTTTTAAGAACACTTACACAGCAGATTTCACGAAATGCAGAGAAGGTACCAATGTGTGATTTCTAAAAATAGCTACAGCACTCAACCCAAGTTTTAAGAATCTGAAGTGCATTCCAAAATCTGAGAGGGACAAGGTATGGTGCATGCTTTCATAAGTCCTAAAAGAGCAACAGTCTGATGCGGAAACTACAGAAACCAAACCACCAAGAAGGAAAATCAACTTTCTGCTGGTGGCATCTGATTCAGATGATGAAAATGAGCATGCATCAGTCCGCACTGCTTTGGATCCCATCAGATCAGAGCCCATCATCAGCATGGAAGCATGTCCTCTGGAATGGTGGATGAAGCATGAAGGAACATATGAATCTTTAGCACATGTGGCGCACAAATATCTTGCAATGCCAGCTACAACAGGACCATGCAAATGCCTGTTCTCATTTTCAGGTGACATTGTAAACAAGACACAGGCAGCATTATCTCCTGAAAATTGTAACCAACCTCATTTGTCTGAGTGATTGGCTGACCAAGAAGTAGCACTGAGTGGACTTTGTTTTATTGTTGAATGCAGGTTTTTTTGTACATAACTCTACATTTGTAAGTTAAACTTTCATGATAAAGAGATTGCACTACAGTACTTGTATGAAGTGAATTGAAAAATACAATTTTTTTTGTTTTTTAGAGTGCTATCTGTAATAAAAATAAATATAAAGTGAGCACTGTACACTTTGTATTCTATGTTGTAATTGAAATTAATATATTTGAAAATGTAGTAAACATACAAAAATATTTTAAATAAATGGTATTCTATTGTTGTTTAACAGCGCGATAAATCATGATTTGTTTTTTTAAAAGCTTGACAGCCCTACTTTTTTTTACAATGTGATAGCTACTGCTTGGGGAGATTTTTAACAAATTAAAAATAAACCCTCAGCAGTTCTTAGTGTTTCAATAGTAGTTGATGGCCCTAATGGACAACTCTTTGCAGATTAGGGTGTTGGTGAATTCATCTTGCAGTGCTCCAAAAAGGACTGAACTATATGCAGGAGATTGCTTCTAGGGAGGCACATTTCTTAAGAAACATTATGGGCCCAAACACAAAAGTCAATTAGGCCCCGATACATAAAGCTACTAAGTATTTAAACCCCAAATTTAGATGCCTAGAACTCAAGTTTAGTTGCATAAATTCCAATTTTAGGCTCCACTGTGATCCACAAAACTTCTGCCAAACCCTGTAGGTGCCTAAACTCACTTGGTGCCTACGTCTTCAGAATAAAAGTTCCCTTGCCTCCTAAGTTTCAGATTTTGGGCATCTGACATGCTTCTTTACTGTAGCTGTCCAGATGCTTGTCTTGCACCTAATCCCCAGAGTGATCTGTGAACTTGGGGAATATGAGCAGACAAACACCTGCCTTACTTTAGGGCCCAATCTGGTGGGTGGGCTCAAAGACCATCAAGTCCCATTCAAAATCCGGCCACTGCTGGCACCAGAGGAGGTAGTAGCAGTGCCCATCTTGTAACTTTCAGCCCAGTGCTTAGTGCATTTACCTGGATGTAGAGGACTCAAGTTCAATTCCCCAGTCTGCTCTGCCTGATACGGAGAAAGGATTTGAAGAGGGATCTCCTGCTGCCCAAGGAATGCTTTAACCACTTAGCTATGAGATATGCTGATGTGGGGGTGCCTCAATCTCTCCTGTTGAAGCTGTTCCACCATGAAAAAATAGAGAGTGATTGGACCCACTTCTCAGGGGGGTCCCCCAAACATCAGATTGCAAAGTCATTCTCTTTCTGAGGCTCAATGACAATACAGAAGGCTGCTCTTCCTCCAGCCATTCTGTAGGCAAGCATCTCACCCTGCAAGAAACTATTTAGGCACCTAAGCTGCCTGACTCCAGAAGGTGGGTTCCCATTAGTGAGCTCTCAGTAGTGATAGATGCAGTGATGCTATGCCACATATTCTTCATAAAGATATTGCTATGATATAAATATGGTATAACTAAAATTTGTTTTATGCAAGATGGGTTTTGTGCCATATCTTTGGAAAAATTATGGTTTACTGAATATGATTAGTGTATTTGTATATATGTATCATTTTTGGATCTTAAATTAGGAATATTGACTATGTAACAGTTACAAGTGAGTTTACACCTGAGGAATGCCCACCAGGTACTATGCAATCAGCCTGGAATGGGCCATTAGGGAGAATAATAGGACTTTGAAGATACTAATCTCCCACCTTCTTGAGAAGTTGTTTCCTGGGATACCACAAACAACCTTTCACTTATGGCTGCTTTGATACTTCAGGGTCATGTGATCAAGTCATCTAGTACTGGACCCCATGTTGGAGTACCAGTATTTTTCCACTGGGGATGGGGGTAACCACACTGGAAAACAAAGGATTCCTGCCATATGTAAATCCTATTTAAGGCAGGGAAGTGAATTAATCAGGGTTTGTTCATTCTTCCCTGAATCCCCACCCAGGATGAGTACTGGAAACATCTAAGGAACAAAGACAAAGGTAGGGGTGGAGAAGAGCTAAGCCCAGGCTGGAAAAGGTGTCCAGCATATGAAAGAAATGCTTAAAACAACATTTTGGATGAAAAATTACTACTTGTAATCACAAAAATAATGAGGAGTACTTGTGGCACCTTAGAAACTAACGTATTTATTTGGGCGTAAGCTTTTGTGGGTTATAACCCACTTCATTAGATACATAGAATGGAACAAACAGTAGGAAAATATATATACACACAGAGAACATGAAAAGGTGTAAGTTGCCATACCAACTCTAAGAGGCTAATTAATTAAGATGAGCTATTGTCAGCAAGAAAAAACTTTTAACACAGCTGCTACTTGTAACCAGTTTCTTAGTGTCTTAAGCTTACACTGCAGTTTTTGTTTTATTTGCTGGGTAATCTGCTTTGATCTGTTTGCTATCCATTATAATCACTTAAAATCTACCATTTGTAGTTAATAAACTTGTTTTTGTTTTTTCTAAAACCATTTTTTGCAATTCATAACTGGGAGGGGTAAAGCTGTGCATTATCTTCCTCCACATTGAGGGAGGAGGTGAATTTCAATAAGCTTATGCTCTGCCGCATAAAATGATATAATTTGGGGGTTGCTCCCTTGAAGGGGTGTGCACTTGAGTGCTGGGCAATTCCCTAGCTGAGTTTTCCCATGCAGAGGTGATGTCAGTGTCAGTGTCTTTCTGCAGCTGGGTGTGTCCCTATATGTGTGTGTTCTGGAGGATAAAACTGAGATGAGCGGTGAATCAGACCCTATTTTTAAGCACTTTAATAAAGGAACGTGGTTTCAAGTAATTAAGCAACTCAATATAAGGTACTCCTGTTTGATTGTTTCCTAGTACTTTCGATGCTACCCTGAAAGTAATAATTGAGGCTTCAGAAATGAGAAATATGGCCACAAGTCAACCACAAGTATGACTACTCCAGCACTTCATTTTCCGAGGCTTGCACTGAGACCCAGTTATTCAAAGGAAGCCTAATGGAATTAGCATCCTTGCAAGAGTTACAATTTAGAGATAATATATTTCGAACTGTTGCATTTAGAAACAGATCATACTATGCCCGCTGCTATTTCCATGGCAGTCAGTGGCAAAACTCCCACTGAAAGAAAGATCAGACCAACTGTTTGCATTGTAAGGAATTAAATTACAGTAAATTGAACAGAATGGGCCAATTTCATCTGATGGCATAAACCCACTGAAGTCAGGGCCTCTTTTAGGGCCTGATCCAAAAGCCATTGCAATCAAAGGAAGTGCTTCCATTAACATTTTTTCAATACTGTGCATCAATCATTTCAGATTTAAAAACTGGCTAATAGGATATATGAACAGTTCTAAAAGATTCTCTTTCACATCATATAAACTAGTTTGGTGTTTCATAAGGTGCAGAAAGAAGTTGTACGAAAGAAAGCATCATGTGAAAGCGAAAGTTCTCATGAAACATGAAGGAAACTTCCAGGTGTAAGTGAGTGTGCATGTTGGGTTGGGGGGTCAGAGGATAGAGGAACATGCAGTGAAAACATGGTGGTGAAGACAATTCTATTAATGCGGAAGCAGCTTCAGAGTTGATCCTCTTTACTGCCATTTTCAATCAAAAAGACTGAACATTTGTATTCAAAATATTGTCATATACCATCGTATAACAATAAGAAAGAAACCCCTTAACCAATACCTCATAATAAATAGATGTTCTTGTGTGCAAAAATAAGTTCCCATTTAAATAAAAAACTGGATAATATATGAATGATAGATTTTCTAGCAGACTAAACGGTCTCAAGCAACCAGATGTTCTTTTTGATGGACTTGCAATTATTTACTCAAATCCCAGTGCATATTAGTGATGGAAAATTGGTTCATGTTCTCCCAGAACAGATTTTAATGCAAATCACTTCTTCAGTTAAACTTATATAATACTAGCTTTTTGGACAATGCCATACAATACACTGAGAGTAATGATTTTGAAGAATGTTGTGCAAATATAAAGCTCTTCCTTATAATCTAGATGTCCCAATGCCAACATGTTGTCCCAAATAATATATGATCTCCAAAATCCAAACTGAAAGGAAAAAGTCTCTGTTAAACCATCAAATGACATCCACAAATGCTATAGCATTAAGATAAAACACTCATGTACAGCAATAGCCTATGACTATTAAGATCATTTGCAAATCCTGCTCACTAAATTCATTATTGTATTGGAACAGAAATCAAAATGAAGAAAATAAACCCACATAATTCTAAAAGTCACAGCGACTATGGTGCGCACACAGAAATCATGTGCAATTAGAGACATCATTGTTTGTCCAACAGAAACAGATTTTTACCATAGCATCATTGTTTATATATATGTAATCACTATGAACTACTACTTCTCAGTCATGAAAGGAAAGTGTGTGTGTGTGTGTGTGTGTGTGTGTGAGAGAGAGAGAGAGAGAGAGAGAAATGGTAGTGTGGGTGTGTGCATTTGTGTGGTGATGAGTATGGTGTTTGCATCTGTGCAGTGGCGCTGGTAGGTGGCAGTAATCTATGTGTTCCTATGTCAGAGGTGGGAAAATTATGGCTTGTGGGCCACATCCAGCCTGTGGGACCATCCTGGCTGTCCCTTGAGCTCCCAGACGGGGAGGCTAGCCCCTGGCTCCTCTCTTGCTGTCCCCCCACCCCCGCAGCCTCAGCTCACAGTGCCACCAGCACTCTGGGAGGCGGGGGGTGCGAGCTCCTTCCAGACAACACGGCTGCGAGAACTGCCAGCATGCCCCCATGCTCTAGACCAGCGGTCTCCAAAGATTTCTGGCTGTGGCCCCTTTCCGCGGTCCTGGGTCCACTCAAGGCCCCCTGGGGTATGTCCACCAAAATGCGCCGAATTGAAAGCTTCCGCTTTCTGCAGCGGCATTTTGGCGGGACAAAAATAGACCACCAGTCTATTCGGCTGTCTCCCAGGTGGGATCGATGGAAGCACTGGAATCTCGCGCACCCCCCAGGGGTGGTTTCAGGCACCCCACTTTGAAGACCACTGCTCTAGACAGTGCAGCAGCATGGCTGGCTCCAGCTGGGCAGCGCGGCTCCCAGTCCTGGGTCTCTGAGCAGCATGGTAAGGGGGTAGGGAGGGGGGTGGGGAGGTGGATAAGGGGTCGGGGATCCTGGGGAGCAGTCAGGGCAGGGGGAAAAGGGGAGTTGGATAGGCATGGGAGTCCCAGGGGTCCTGTCAGGGGGCAGGAGTGTGGATAGGGATCAGGGCAGTCAGTGGGCAGGAAGCAGGGGTGGGGGGGTTAGATAGTGGGGGGAGGACGATTAGGGGCAGGGGGTCCCAGGAGGGGGCAGTCAGGGGAAAAAAAAGCGAGGGAGTTGGATGGGTCAGAGGTTCTGAGGGGGACAGTCAGGGGGCAGTAAGTGGGAGGGGGCAGATAGGGGTGTGGGGAGTCAGGCTGTTTTGGGAGGCACAGCCTTTCCTACCGGCCCTCCATATAGTTTCAGAACCCCGATGTGGCCCTCAGGCCAAAAAGTTTCCCCACCCTTGGTTTATGTAAGTGGTGGCAATGTGTCTATAGTGGCAGTAGGGAGAGTGTGTGAAGTGTCAATGAAATGATTAGTAAGTGGTGTGTATTTGTGCAGTGGGTATGTAATGATGTGTATGTGTTGTGTCATATCTAGTGGTGATAGAAAGGGTAGCTAGCGCTGTATACTGGGCATGTGTGTGTACAGGTGATAGAATGGGTATGTGTTGGCGTGTAGTAGAGGTGCCATATATAGGGGCAGGATGTGTATGTGTGATGGAGGTGCTGTGTGTAGAACAGGAGAGGGCAAACTTTTGGGCCTGAGGGCCATATTGGGTTTCCAAAATTGTATGGAGGGCCAGTTAGGGGAGGCTAACTGCCATCTGCCCCATCCCCCGCACTTCTCGCCCTCTGACAGCTCCCCCCCCCCCCCCCCCGGATGCCTGCCCCATCCAACCCCCACCCCCACCCCTCCTACAGGGCTGGCCCACAACATTTTGCTACCTAAAGTGGGGAGCTCAAATGACACGCCCATGCCCCCTCGCTTGGGCCAAAACTGTGAAAGGTCTCAATTCTGCCTTCTTTGCGTTCTACTCCTCTCATGGTAAATGCTCTGCTACCTACCCCAAGAAAGGAGAACTAACAACTTTAAATGCCTTGTTCAAAAATTTAAGTAACACTTAACTTCAAATGCCTGAACAGCAAATGTAAGTTTTCTTGTCTGCATAGTAAACGATGGCATTTTTATCTGTTTGAATAATAAACGTGATGCTTTCCATGCTTTCTTGGTTGCAGAGATTTGAATTGCTTCCTGAACATCCACAGTCTGGGACAGCTCGTGCTCTGTTGAGATGGTTGCAAGGCCTACCAGCTTCTCCTGTGTCATTGTAGAGTGTAGATGTTATTAACTTCAGCTTGGAGAAGCTGCATTCTTCACTGGCAACTGTTACAGGAAGTGTTAGAAGTATGCACAGAGCAACCAAAGCATTTGGAAAGAGGGCAGTCATCTTATTTGTGCACATATATTCCAGAACAGCCTTTGGAGTTGCTCCAGCTGAAATGTATCTTGAAAGGGCTTTCAGTTCATCACCTCAGTCACTCGCATCAATATTGTGCATGGCATCATATGTCAACACTGGCTGTAGTGCTCTGTTTTGCTGAAGTAGGTCTTCTTCAGGTAGAGTGAGGAGTTTGAGAATATCATACAACATCCCAACTATACTGCTGTGTTCCTTGAGCTGCATGAAACGTTCTTCAACTGACTGTATTGCACAGTCTAGCACCTGGTTAAAGAATTCAACTTTGAATTGTTGCTTGGGGTCTCTTATGGGATTATCCCATCCTCATAATCAAAATGTCTTCGTCTTCGGTGATTCTTGTCATAGGTGCCGACTTTAGCCGGTGCTGGTGGGTGCTATCGCCCCCCCCTCCCCCACCTAGGCCCTTGCTTCTGCCACAATTCCACCACTTCCCCACCCCACTCCAACCCTGTCCCCAAATCCCCGGCACCTCCTCCTCCCGCGGGTGCACCACGTATTCCCCTACACCTCCCTCCCTCCCAGCATTTCTCACAGCAAGCCTGGGAGGGAGGGAGGAGAAGCGGAGCGGCAGCACGCTCAGGGGAGCAGGTGTAGCGGAGGTGAGCTGAGGCAGGGGAACCGCTCCCCGTCCCTGCTCACCTGCCCTTCATCTCCTCCCCCAAGCATGCCACCGCTGTGCCGCTCCTCCCTTTTCCTCCCAGGCTTGCTGCTAAACAGCTGATTCATTGAAGCCTGGGAGGGAGTGGGGAGAAATGGAATGGCAGGGGTGCACTCAGGTGGGGGAGGTGGAGTGGAGGTGAGCTGGGATGGGTGTGGGAGTTGCCCGTGGGTGCTCTGCACCCACCAATTTTTCTCCGTGTGAAGTCCCTCATTTGAGCGGTAAGACTGTAGGTATGATTTTGCTTTGTCCAGTTGTTCCAGATATATCAAGGTCAACACCTTGGAGCAACATTTACTTCAAGCAGTATGTCATGCCACAACACGAAGCCACACAGCTATTTGAAATTATGGATGTTTCTGGTGATTCCATTTCCCTCTGCCACTGTTCTCCCACGAACAGTTCCTGTCACAGCACTATCCTCCATAATGGCAACTATAGCATTGTCTATCTTCCCAATTTGGTGTTTGATAGGCTTTTTCACCTCCATTCAACTTTCCCATCATGTGTCACTCAGTGGTTTCAGTATCAGAGAGGATGTTCCCAGATGTTGTTTCAAAATTTGCCATTGATGAATTCATAAATAGAAAAATACATAGATGCTTTTAATTAAATTAAAAAATTCAGCAGCCTCACTAGAGGCTGATGCTGTATCACTGACCACCAAGTTCAATGAATGAGAACTGCATGGGCCAAAAAAGGCTCAATGGTTTACCTCTCTGTCTGCACTCCTCTGTTCTTTCCTCTCATGTTGACATCATTATCATAGCCCCGACCTTTCATGTCAGCTATCGCAATTCCCATATCTTCCAGCTTTTTAAGAAGCACATTTGTCATACCAGCTCCTGTAATATCATCAATGTCAATAAATTCTAGAAAATGCTCTCTAACCATTACCATTGCAGGGACATTTTCACTAGGTTCTGTTGTTGTTACAAAATGCACCATTAAAGTCATTTATTCTGTATGGCTGCAGAGAAGGGGGAACAGCAGGAGAGGGGCCGGGAGCTAGCCTCCCGGGCCAAGAGCTCAGGGGCTGAGCAGGAGGGTCCTGCAGGCTGGATGTGTCCCATGGGCTGCAGTTTGCCCACCTCTGGTGTAGAGACAAGGTAGGTGTGTGGAGGCGGTGCAGTGTGCAGGACCAGAGGCTGTGAGTGGAGGTGCTGGTGGTGTGTGTGGCAGTGGCACTGTGTGTAGGGGTGGTGTGTGTACGGGGATGCTGTGCCTAGGGGCGGGCTGTGTTTGTGTGGCAATGGCACTGTGTGTAGGGGCGGTGTGTGGAGCCGGTGCTGTAAGGGCGGGCAGTGGGGGGGGTGGCACTGTGTTTAGGGGCGGTATGTGTACAGCAGTGCTGTGCCTAGGGGCAGGCTGTGTTTGTGTGGTGGTGGCACTGTGTGTAGGGGCGCTGTGTGTAGGCGGTGCTCTAGGGGCGGGCTGTGTTTGTGTGGTGGTGGTACTGTGTGTAGGGGCGCTGTGTGTAGGCGGTGCTGTAGGGGCGGGCTGTGTTTGTGTGGTGGTGGCACTGTGTAGGGGCACTGTGTGTAGGCGGTGCTGTAGGGGC
>ML677332.1:57869283-58327255 GCA_007922305.1 Dermatemys mawii
GCGGGCTGTGTTTGTGTGGTGGTGGCACTGTACTGTGTGTAGGGGCGTTGTGCGTACGGCGGTGCTGTGCCTAGGGGCGCGGGGGTGGGGTGTCGGCACAGGACGGCGGTGGTGAGGAGCTTGTCCTGGCTCCAGGCTGGGGGGGGTCTCTGCGCGCCTACGAGCCGGGCTTGTGCCGCCGGCGGCTGCGGGGGCGGGCGGCAGGTGGTCGCGGGCGGGCGCTGAGCAATGCGGGGCCGGGGGGAGCTCCTGACGCTCGCCGCGCGCTCGGGGCCGGCGGGAAGGACACACCCCTACCCCCACCCCCACCCCCCACGCGGCTGCCGGTGGGGTTTTCCCCTCCCCCTTTTCGTCGCTGCTGACGCGCCGCCTCCTATTAATCATTCCCCAGCCGGCGAGCGGCAATTAGCGCCGCGCGGCTCGGCTCAGCTGCAGCCTCCTCCCTCCTCATGCCCGGCTCGGGCGGGAGACAACGCCGCGGCTCCGCCAGGATGCCGAGCCGGGCGGGCGGCCAGCGCCGGCTGCTGTGAGCCCGCGGGCGGGGAGGGCTGGGCGGAGGATGCTCCCCAATGGCACCTGCCCCAGGCTGGCGGGCGGTGCAGGTGGAGGCAGCGGCGGCGGCGGCGGCGCGAGCGGAGGGAGCGGCTGTAGCGGCGCCGGCGGCGGGGTGCTGGGGGAGGCGGCGGCGGGGGGCATGGAGGCAGGGGGCAGGAACTCCTCGGGCGCCCCGAACGGCACCTTGAGCGACTCGCACGGCAGCGCCATCCTCATCTCCTTCATCTACTCCGTGGTGTGCCTGGTGGGGCTGTGCGGCAACTCCATGGTCATCTACGTGATCCTGCGCTACGCCAAGATGAAGACGGCCACCAACATCTACATCCTCAACCTGGCCGTGGCCGACGAGCTGCTGATGCTCAGCGTGCCCTTCCTGGTCACCTCCACCCTGCTGCGCCACTGGCCCTTCGGCTCGCTGCTCTGCCGCCTGGTGCTCAGCGTGGACGCCATCAACATGTTCACCAGCGTCTACTGCCTGACGGTGCTCAGCGTGGACCGCTACATCGCCGTGGTGCACCCCATCAAGGCGGCCCGCTACCGCCGGCCCAGCGTGGCCAAGCTGGTCAACCTGGGCGTCTGGGTGCTCTCCATCCTCATCATCCTGCCCATCATCATCTTCTCCAGCACGGCGCCCAACAGCGACGGCACGGTGGCCTGCAACATGCTGATGCCCGAGCCCACGCAGCGGTGGCTGGTGGTCTTCGTGGTCTACACCTTCCTGATGGGCTTCCTGCTGCCCGTGGTGGCCATCTGCCTCTGCTACATCCTCATCATCGCCAAGATGCGCATGGTGGCGCTCAAGGCCGGCTGGCAGCAGCGCAAGCGCTCCGAGCGGAAGATCACCCTCATGGTCATGATGGTGGTGATGGTCTTCGTCATCTGCTGGATGCCCTTCTACATCGTGCAGCTGGTCAACGTCTTCGTGGAGCAGGACGACGCCACCATCAGCCAGCTCTCCGTCATCCTGGGCTACGCCAACAGCTGCGCCAACCCCATCCTCTACGGCTTCCTCTCGGACAACTTCAAGCGGTCCTTCCAGCGGCTCCTGTGCCTCAGCTGGATGGACAACGCCACGGAGGAGCCCGTCGATTACTACGCCACCGCCCTGAAGAGCAGGGCGTACAGCGTGGAGGACTTTCCCCCCGACAACTTGGAGTCGGGGAGCATGTACAGGAACGGCACCTGCACCTCCAGGATTACCACCCTCTGAGGAAGCCCGCGGCACCCTCCCCCTCCCGCCCCCCATGCGCAGGGCAGCCGGGAGCTGGGGACTGCGGGCAGGGAGGGGGGAAGGTGGGGGAGGGGGGTTATTACTCTGTTTGGAAACAACAGAGCTGGGCACGAGAAGGAACAATAAAGTGGCCCCTGGCCTTGTGCCCCGCCCCCCACCCCCTCTGTATTTCAGTGGCGTTGTGTTTGCTCCTGCCGCTACACCCCTAGTCAATTATTAACTGCGCGCCCCCACCACCACCACCACCACCACCACGTGGACTTTAGGTTCCTCAGTCTGTTGCTTCCTCCCCGTTGTGTGTGATCAGCGCGTGTGCGGGTCGGTGAGGTCTCCTGTTGACTTTCTCTGTTTCTTTTTGTACTCGTCTCCTCCCCGCTCCCCTTTGGTTCACTTGCCATTGTGGCGGCACATCGATGTGCTGCTCTTTTCAGGGTCGCGTGGCTCGGTGTGTGTTGTCCCACCCCTTCGGAAGGTACACTGTTGACTGTAGACTTCGCCCCTTGGCAGCAGTAAAACACAGGGGGATGTTCTGTTAAAAGCGAGGAACTCGCTCAGTTTATATACCACAGTTTAACAACTCAGTCCCTGAGTCCTACCTGAAACCAACACTGACCGGAAAGGGAGACAGGGTTTGTCTTCAGAGTAGCACTAGGAAAGGTCCCTTTCCCCAGCTGCAAAGAAAGGTCAGACAAGCCACCAGGGAGAGAAATGGAAACAAACTCGCCTCCTAAGAAAGAAATGCGGTTATTTCATTATCTCCGAGCTGCCCAGCAGGCTGCTGATAACAGAGAGATATACCCCGCCCCGTGACTCGCATGGATTAGGGTATTGGACGGGGAGGTGTGCAAATACTAAAGTTGAAAGGGAGCACGAGACTGTGAAGCTATTGTCCCGGGCGCGTTACGCTCACCGTGAAACCACCCTACAGGGAATAAAAAAGACGCATATAGTGAAGGACAGTCGGTGTGGCCGCTTTTGCAGTTCGAACCACATAGAATAACGAAAGTTTATTGCCGATCCTTCATCAGGCTTTGAAATAACTTACCAGAAACACACACCCGTCTGTTCAATAACAGCTGTTATCTAGCCTCACTCTGCATCGCTCCTAAACTGAAAGGGATTTGTGAATCAACAGTGTAATCTACATTCCCGGTGCTTCAATATATGTTTGATTTTGATTGTCTTTATGTGTATGCTTAACATGTTGTTTGATTTCAGGTTTTTGTTTTGTTTGTTACTGTGTCGTGAAAACGTTCTCTTGGAAGCAGTTAATTATTCTATGTACTGAAGACTCTTCGCCGCCACACACAGGGGGGGGGTGCATTTTAAAAAGATGATGTTCAAGAAGGCTCCTTCTGGAGCAAAAGATTATAACCTTTTTCAAGGCCTTCTTTTTCCCCTCAACAAGTCTTTTTCCTGTCCTTTCTCACCTTGATCGTGCATATTTCAGAATCGAGAATATTTTTTCTGATAGACAAACAGTGCTTTCCTATTGGATAAATGATGGTGGAAAGCAAAATCTAACATTTCTGTTCCCCCTTTAAAGATGATCCTAACATAGACATAGCCCTAAAGATGATGGTGACACAAGCAGTTCTGCTTTCTGTTCTTTATTGCATTCCTTAAAACAGAACTAATGTCAAAGACAGTGGGCTAGTGCACTTTTACCAATCAGCTCTCTAGGCTAGTGCACTTTTACCAAATCAGCTCTCTAGCACAATACTGTGAATTATAGGAATAACTACTGGAGACTGGAAGCAAAAGGATAAAACCCTAAAAAGCCTGTAAACACTGCCAACTAGTTGCTATATTATGTACTGAGTCCAAACGGAGTTAATACTTCCTTACTAACTAATGTGGCTAGCTCTTTGGGGGGCTCAGTACGGTTCTTTGATGAACTGTAGCATGAACTTTTCTTAGTAGCAAAGAGCATCAGGCCATTTTGCAAATCTCTCCCACCAAAACATCAGATATTGTCAAATGAATGTATAAATTCTCATATCTCAGCAAGGACTTGATCCATAATCCATTGAAGTGAATGGAAATTCTCCCACTGACTTCAGTGGGCTTTTACTCATCCCCTTTTGGTTTTAAAAATAATTGCTAATTTGGATGCTGTTACATCCCTATTAAAACATTTTGTGAAAAGCTTCAAAATATGTATGATTTTATTCCTTTTTACTTTTCAGGGGACCACTCATTTAAAAAAGGACTTTCAAATAATTGTAAAAGTAATTGCTAATTTTAACCTTCATTTATAGTAAAAAAAAGATAGAGAATTTTCTCTTACAATCTTTACTAACATTTCACTGAAGACAGGCAGTGCAGTGTTTAAAACAGACAAAAACCACAGGGTGCCATGTTTACATTTTTAGAGCTTCATTTCAAATCGTGCTCATTATTTCCTTTAAAAGGTATCAATCTAGTGCTTTTATACTGTCACTTTATCCAGCAATACTGTAATGCAGTGTTAGCTTAATAAACAGATATAGTATACAGTACTCTGCAATCTACTTTTTACTGTTTTTCTGCAATTACTAGTTTTTTAAAAAATAGTACAAAATTGCTATTCAGCTTTGATGAGACACTAAGCAAAGGTTGTTTGTTTGTTTCCTTGAGCTTCATGCAAAGATACTGGAACTTGTGATACTCATGCACTTAATTCTAGACATACCAACTTGTGTGCTCTGATGTCAGTTGTCTCAAGCTAAGTAAAGTCAAGCTGTGCTAATGCTTGGCAGGGAAACCACCCAGGGTGTTGCAGTACTGGGTGTTTAGTTACACAGTACAAGGTATTCTTTCCTCCTCCTTGTTACTGAACTAATTTGTCAGCAGTCAGTAGGGTGCTAGGGTCACCATTTAAGTACTGTGTTGTTCCAGCTGGATACAGCATTCTTCACTGCTTGTCCTGTACTAGTGTGTGGTGCTGCCATTTTTCACCTTGAATGGGGCTACACTTTGGTGGTAAGTGAAGTGATCAAAAGCTGTATAACATTATAGTGTCGCAGCGGAAAGAAAGGTAGTCCAGTCGAAGTTATTATTCTGAACAAGTGAGTCACAACTAGCTGAGAAAAAAAAGATGCCTTCAGGAACTCATGTGAAATGTATAAGAAAACAAAGTATTATTTTAAATGCTTTGCAAATTCTCAAATAAAATTTATTAAAATGTCATATAAAAAAGGACTCAAACAACTGTTGTTTTCAGCAACCACTGAAGAAAGTATTAGGTGAAATATTTCTCTCCAGCACTCTACATAATTTTATTTATCTATAACCCACTTTACCCACAAAAAGCATAAATACTGTTAACCATCAAGGAGAGGGCATGTTGGCACAGGGTCTGCACCGTTGACTTCAGTGTGAGTTTTGTCATTGACAGTACTGGTGGAGGGTAAGGCTCATATTGTGAGTGATGTTTCTAAAAAGCACTTTTAGACTTGATGAAGTAAGCATAGCCTGTGTTGTCTCATAGATCCACACACAGAGGGGACCCTCTGCACACTGATTTTCTCAGCAGGGGTGTGTACTGGGGTGAGAGTAAGATACCTCGGCAGTATTGTCTCCACCCAAACACCCCATAAAGGAGACTCAGAGTAAGACTCTTGTTCCACACACTCCCAGTAAGTCTCCCCAGGAAATAGTACACACCCTAGAGCAGTATCATCTGTGATAGGTCTGAGGGCAACTGCGGTCTGGCACTGTTGGGCTGCCAGGAGTCAGAATGGATGCAGAGGCACACGACATCTAGAGGGCTGGCCAGGCCTCCTGTGGAGCCTCTGGGAACTACATGTAATTATGGGGATCCACCAGATTTGAAGTATTTTGTGTATAAATATAAACCCCATTTTCCTGATGGCGCCATAGGGGAGGCAATCATCTGGGATGTAGGACCTTAACATAGATTTCCTCATGCAGAGTCCATCCACTGGATATTTCCACAGAAGGGGCTGTGTTGCCACAGTATCAATCTTTTGTATATGACACATTCATTTCTGAAATGTCATTTCTACAACATACCTAGACAGAACAGATTTTTCAAAAAATTGTATTTTAAAAATGGAAAGTCTATATGTCTAGTCTATGTCAATAGTACAACCATCTAGGATGACCAGACAGCAAGTGTGAAAAATCGGGACGGGTGTGGAGGGTAATAGGAACCTATATAAGAAAAAGACCCAAAAATCAGGACTGTCCCTATAATATCGAGACAGCTGGTTATCGTACAACCATGTGCCTGCCTGGTGCCCTGTGGCAACCAGTTACCAAGAACATGCACATTTTAGCTCCAAAGCTTGGGCCAAATCTTGTTCACTTCCCTAAAAATCAATAGGCCTCCAGGTGAGTAAGGCAAGCAAGACTTGGCTTTGCAATATCACTTGCCCAATAAAGCAAAGCATAATTTAATGAGTACCTTAAAATATCACCAACTTAAAAAAAATCATCCAAGCAAAAAGAAACAGGAGCAAGGAATTCACTCCATTTTCCAAAAAGAATCACTGTTTTTCAGCCACTGTGATTTCCAACCCTACCAATCTCCAGAGCTCTGCATTTGAGAATGTGAATCATGCTCATCACCATGGTATCTGAGCTGCACTGCAGAGTCTGCCTGTGAGCTATTGCAGTGCCTAACCATGGTGGAATGGGAAGTGCCAAAGTTAGTAGTGTTTGGTGATCAGAAAATCAAGAGGGATAACTAGCTTTCTGAATCAGGCTTAAATGGTCACCATGATGCCCCCAGGACTATCCTCAGGTGGTCATTGGCTCAGTTTACACAACTGACCATGGTTGCGATCTAGTGTTTAGTTTGAAACTGGAGGGGAAGTAATTGAAAATTATGGGCCTGATTTTTCAAGAGGTTCTGATTGCACGGCCAGCTCTAATCAGTATCAATAGGAGCTGCAGGGAAGGTGTTCAGCACTTCTGAAAATCATGCCCTACACTCATTGCATGGATTAACCACTGTCATCTTCAAACTGATGATAGGTGTATGAGGGTGAAAGAGCTGCTTTAAGGCTCTAGCTCTGAAAACTAAGGGAACCGGTAAGCAACAATGCTAGCTGAATTGACAGAGAAGGCATTTATTGGTTAGAATGCACTGTAATGAAGTGAAAAAGGTGTATCATTTATCAGAGTGCCAACTAAGGCACAATGGAAGCTTTAGAGGGATGAAGTGTACAAAATAAAATCCTATGCGGAGTCTACTATATTATATAATCAAGCAGGGAACAGACATGAAGAAAAGAAAAATGCAGAATGCACTGATCTTTTGAGCAGAAAAAAAATGAATAGCATTATTAATCACTTTATTTTCCTAGCAGCACTGCAAATTTATTTTCAATATGATCTGACTGAGGCCACAAGAGAGCAAAAAATAAACAAATTCTAAGCTAAAATTCAAAATATTACAAAATACCTCCTTTAAAGAGTTTCTGATTCCTTTTGGAAGAACTAGAACAACATTCAATAAAAGAAGACGTCTTTCATATCTAAGATTCTGTAGTTTCTTCCTTTGGCTTTTTGTTCATCTAAAAACCTACATAAAAAGCTGCTTATTCACAGCCTAAAGACAAGGTACCAGACCCTCAATTTATGTAAATTATTGATGCCAATGGAGCTACACTAATTTACAGCATCTGAGGCTCTTATCCTCTGGTTCCGGCCCCAAAATGTTTATCGCCTAAAAACTGATCACAGCACAAGAGCTGGAGTGGGGAGTACAGAGAACAGGGGTACTTGGACAGTACAGTAGCATGTCATGTTAATTCTTAGCTGCTTGCCTGTCTCTTATAATTAGGGAGGCGGGGGAGTGAGGTTGGTGGGATTTTTTGTTTGTTTTTAGTTGTTCAAAGGAATGGATGAGAAGATCATTGCTTGCAGGGGAAAGATGAGTTCTGAGTTGTGTAACTAGATAGCAAGTGTGCAAAGCCCGGGACTTGGTGGCGAGAGGGTAATAGAACCCTGAGACAAAGCTCCTAAACTGGGACATCTGGTCCCCCCTAGTTCTGAGAGGAAATTGAAGGATAAGAAAGAATTTGGAGGGAGAACATTCTACGCACCTTGGAAGCATCAGAAAAGGGGAGAAGGAGACGAGAAAGGAGGTAGAATTGAGGGCATGCTGTCTCTGACCAAGGGAGTGGCAGGTGACCAGTGATCACAGATAGGCAGGGACAGAGTGTTACCTAGCCCTGAAAAGAGAAAGATTTTGAAATGGAGAGAGAAAGGACACAAAGCCAGGGAAGGAACTCTTGTAAAGATACAAAAACAGTCTTTTGGATTGAATGGCAAAACTTAGATGTGGAAACAGAGCATCATTTGGACATTAAAAAGACCTTCCAAGTAGTCACTTTATGCTTACACCAACTACTGAAACTTCATTCACTTTAGACAAAGGAGCCAAAATTCTGCTTTCAGCTGCACATTTTGTAACCACCAGAGACAGCTTTGGAGTTAGTGATAACATTGTGAATGTGGCAAGTAGAAAAGTTTGCTGTAAATATACATTCAGACAAAGGATTTTTCTTTTTCCCAAGTCTTGCCCCACAATTCCAGAGACAAAACTCTATCTTTTGAATAAAAGATGTTAAGTATATGAGTGTTGAAACTGCTGCTTTCAAAGTTAGTGGTTATTTGTAAAGGTACACACTAGCTGGGGTTTTTTTTAAGAACTGAGTATTACCATAAGCAGGTTGCTGGGTACTCATAAACTAGGACGAAAGCCTGGAAACCAAACAGATGACAGAAGCAGTAAGAGAGAGAGAGATCCTAATCTTCTCTGATTTTTTTTGATATTTAAAACTGTTATGATCTCAACTTTCTGGCTTCTCCTCTGGCCCTGCCTCTTTCCCTTTTATTATTTAAATAGAAAAAATTCTTACAATATTTTTGTTTGATACAGAAAGTAATGTAAATATGTTAACAAAATGGCAATGGGAAACTATTGTACTTCCCCTTACCCATACTTAAGATTCAGGGATTTTATATTTTATTTTTAAAAAACTTGTAATGTGATACATAAATAAAACAAATATACTTTCTTTTAAGAACCAGAAGTGGCTTATGTCATGCTCCCCAAATGCTTGAACTAAATTCACAATTTCAGCATTAAGGGCTACAACAGATTCCCACTGTGCTTTATCTGTTCTATAGAGGATTTCAGTTTCAAGAGCACTTGGTCCAGGACCTTTCCCCAGAACCAAAAATTTAACTAAAACACATGAAAAGAAGAAGCCCCTAAGAATGGGAGATACACATTTTTGATGAATATAGCTTATCATTTCTGGTCTGTTAGCTAGATCACAGAAGTGAGTATTTTATCTAGAAGAACAGAATATATTATATTTTATTATGCTGGATTACATGTAGCATGAGACTACTTACTGTTTCTGCACAGGTAGCATTCAATTTAAATAAACTATTCCCACGTTCCCAAAGTTATCTAGGGAGTATAGAAAGAACACTGCAATCTTCTTTTTAAATCTAGCTAAACATATGGCCACTTCAGTCTTTTAACACAAAAAAGGAATGTATATTCCAAACATAAGGTAAGGTACAGTGTTTTACTTTAGCAAAACTGTCTTCCTCTGATGTGCCAGCAGGGGGTTCTTTAGAGAGTTCTAAAGTGAATTTGTAAAATAGCAAGATAAGTTATGTTCAGAATTTTTGAAAGCAATGTTAGCAATCTCTGTCTGATGTGCAGGGCAATCCCTGGGATCTGTCTCTATCTGATGTTTAAGGTAAGAATAATGGGAATTTGTGACAAATACATTCAAGAGTTAACTATTAAACTACTAAAGTATAGAACAAATTAGAGTATGATGCACAGTTTATACAAAGAGGGTGATGCTTATGTTGCTTATTGTGTTTTAATCCTTTTTAATTTGATGGCATAACAAAGCCTGGGAAAAAGCACTTTTTGTTAGTCAAGAGGAAAAACATTTTATGTTAATTACTTGTTCTTTTGCGAGGTAAGGATGGTTTTAACTACAGTGCTAAGGGTCTTCCATCAATCTTACCGGCTAAGTAGGACTGGAGGAGAGTTCATTCAGTGCCATCATTGATACTCATGTAGTGTGAGCAATGTGTTGGACTTGCTTTCTGAACAGAAGCTGAGTATATTATGCCCACAAAATTCATTGCTCTTCTAGAGAAAGCAAGATCTAAACAGAAACCAGGGCTTTCAGCATGAGGAGGCAAAACATTATCATTAGACCAACAGATCAACCCTGCTGGGAAACACATCATACTGTTCTAACACATTACAGGACATGTACTGCTCCTTGATTAGCAAATGTAACTCTTGATCTATTTTCAGGCCAAGGCCTTATGAGTTCAAACACTTGAAACAACAAATGGGGAAAGTTTAGCGGTTTGTGGCTGGGGACAGATACTTGGCTGAGTCTCTTTACAAATTATACATTTTATTTGTTTGCAAATTGGTTCTGATGCTGATTTGTCCCTAGCACTTCTACAATTGCAGCAAGGTGAGGAAGAAGACACTTAAAAACAAACCAAGTGTGTGAACACAAGTATTTCAGCCTACGTGTTCCCCTGACCATAGGCATGATGAGTGAAAATCAGCCCTGGGCCGAGGACCAGCACAAGGCCATGGACAATCCTAGCCCCCAGTATAGGGCCTCCATGAGATTTAAGTGCTGTATTGACTTTGTACCGACAGGGTGTGAATATCACCCTCAGTGCAGCATTATCTAGAACATCAACAAATGGGTGTATCCTTAAGAAATTTTAGAAAGTTCTATCTAGGAGGAATGAACTATTGTATATCAATGATTAAGCTCCATGAAATAGCTTAAGAAAAATAAGGCAGTTTTAAAACATGAAGAAGCTTACTTAAATGATAGGGAAATTATATTTCCTGGGGGAAAACTTGTGTTTATTTATTTTTTAAATCTTCATTAAACTGTAGTATGTGGGAAGAGAATGGGGTGTGTGTTTGCTTTTTAAACATGCTTTGAAGCATTTTAATTTTTCCTTGGCCACCTTTTAGATTTCACTTTAATTCCATAAGACTGAAACTTTCAGTAGTTAAATTTTTACTAAACAGTTTTTGGAAGATTAAAATTTTATTGCTGATTATATGATGAACCAAAATGATCAAATATTCATCATACATTCATGATCAAAATGTACACTCCCCAAAAGAGGTCTATTACTGTCTAAACTACCTTGGAAGGAATTAAGGGATTTGAAATGAGATTCAAGAGATGGCAAAGGGATGCATTTCTCGGACTACTGTGCTAGATGAGAGGTGTGGACAAATTTATTCCTTACATAAGTATACAGACCTTCAATTTTTTAACATAGATTCATAAATTTTAAGGTCAGAAGGGACGATTATTTATTTATTGTGTTACCATAGTACCTAGATGCCCCAGTCTTGGACCATGAGCCATTGTGCTATGGGCTATGTGCTGTACAAACACAGAACAAAATGACAGATTGTGAGATCCTTGGGGCAGGAACTAAGTAAGTCATCTAGTTTGACCTGTAAAACATAGGTCATAGATATTGGATCATTTAAAACATTGAATTAGATAAACATGACCAATACAATATATTTGTACCCTGTACAAACCCCACCAATACAATATATGTGTTTTAGTAGGAGATGGAGTGGTATGTTTCATGTGTCAAAGAATCATTCAACTAACACCCACTTTTTAGGTGTAGCATGCCATGTTCAAAAACCATCAAAAGACACTTATGCTGCTGCAGTGACATGCCCCTCCCAGAAGTTTTAATATCTATTTATGAATTTATCCAAACAGATGGACTTGATTCTGCTCTGATTGAAGTGAATGGCAAAACTTTAAGTGACTTAATTGATACTGGCTCAAACATGTTTCTTCAGTGCTCACCATTGTATTAAGGTTATTGTGTTAGCAGTTATGTGTGCAAAAACTATATGCTGCAAACCAGCCACTTATTGGTTGTACATCTGAGAGGACAATGAACTAAATGTAGGGAGTTGGGGAAAAGCAAGGACCATTTACCTCTGCTCCCAAAATATTTCTGCTCTGCATTTTAAACATTCCAGAAATTTCCAGCCAACAAAGAATTTATCTCCCTCCTTCCCATATTTCTGTGATCTGCATCACAGGTGGGTGAATTTATTTTGTGTCAAAGTACAAATTTCAAATCCATCCAGACATCTTGGGTTCAAACCAAATTCAAATACTATTGGGTTTGTATTTTTAAAAATATACATTGACATAAGGTAAACAGAGCAGAAAGTAGGCAGAGGGGAAAACAAATACAAAGAGGGAGAGTGTGAAAAGAGTAGAGAGATAATTATTGTAAAGCAAAAATAAATACAGCATATATAATATCCAGAGTATCCACACATGCTAACTTTGCTTTTAGAAGAATTTTTTCATCTGTGATATATAAAACATGTTCCCTTTAGGCATGACAACTTTTTATTTATTAAGTTTCCCTTAGGAGAAAATTACAAGTAGGGGGAAGAAAAGAGTTATGACCTCATTTTGTAAACAGTAAAAAATATTTTGAAAGCTTTAAGAAACCATGAACTTCACCTAACTACAAAGGCAGATTGTACCTTTGTAGACATGCACAAGGGAGGATCCCCCGACTGCAGATCTCCCCTTCCTCTACACAGAAGAGATGCACCAATAATCTTGTGGAGGGCTCCCTGTTTGTTCAAGGTCATGTCAAGGGGTGGGGAGTGAGAGGAAGGGCAACTGAGGAGATGCAAATCCCTCCCCACCCACCCACGCCCACCCACACACACACGTGAAAATTAGCTGGAAAAGTTAATGCAGATCCAGGCCCTTGGAGCTTTGTGGCATTGGACCCCATAATAGTCCAGCTCCAGTAAAGCCTCAGTGCCAAGGAGTGGGGACCTGTGGAGCTGCTGTGTAGCTACAGCCAGATGCCCCAGGATCAGCCAACTTTGGTGTGGTTTTCTCCTCCAGGGCAAACCCTGTCCCAGCAGGACAAATTTGAGGCCCTCTCCATGAAAAACCTCAGCAGAGATTTCCATAAATTATCATGTGGCCCATCAGCCATGTCTCTGTGTGATGCCGGACTTCATGCATTTTGAATAAGTTACCTCCTCGGAGTCAAATCCTGAGAGGTGCTGATCACCTGCAACTCCAAATTAAAGTGAAAGGGAATTGCAGATGCTTAACACCTCTTAGAATGTAGCCATATGTATTCAAGGTTCCTGGAAACAAAGAATTGCAATAATTTAATCTTGAAAAGACGTAACTGTTTGTTTAAGAAGTTTCATAGCCCTTTTTGGAATTCCAAAGTCTGAAATGGGAAAGAGATGAGGATTGTGTGTTAAAAACTTTGCAAAAGTAATGGAAGCAAGAATTTCCCCAAAGCTCCCAGTGACTTAAATAGCCCATGTTAGAAATATGGCTGAATGCAAAAGACCTTAGTTCAATGTGTGGACCTCAGGAAGCCCAACGTATACTGCTTCCAAGTCTATACTAGTTATTCACATTCCTGACAATGGGAATTGTTCAAGGACTGAAACCCACATATGACCTATTAGTCACTTTTCAATGCACATCAGAATACAAAATCAGCCCTCCTGGATGGCTTATATTTGAGATGAAAAGTATTTATCTTTGTGAAATATAACTGCATATATATTATACAATATGCAAATTAGGAACCAGTTTGTTTTATAAAGACTAGTTCACCTCTGCTTGTGGGGAGGACCAATGCGGTGGTTCTTTGAGGCACTCCGAATGTATCTCATTAACCTGGGATCGCGCCTCACTGTATTAGAACATGTAGCCAACTCAGAAGGAGCTTATGGTGGACCTGGTGCCATCAGCAAAGATTGGCAAAGCACTGCACCACACAAATATGAATTGGGATGCGATTCCCTGGCCAAAATCAAAGGACCCTTTTCACAGGTCACAAAGACTAGCCAGGTGGAGGTGGAGGTAGGGGGTACTCTAAATAGTTCATGATCTTTAGGAAAAATCACTGTGGCAAATTTTAGCCATAGCATCACTTTACATTGATGTACATTTTCAAAGCTATCGTTGCATGAAAAAGGTCTGGGAATTTACTTTGGGAATTGAAATCCAATCCTCAAAATTAGGAAAGAGGGGGGCAAAGGTAAAGAGGGAGTTAAGGCCACATCTGGATAGGAAAAAAAGTGTAGGAAATATTTAAGAAACAGACATTTCCAAGCTCTTGCTTATTTTAAATGAACAAAAGGTTTTCTGTGGAACAGGTCTGATGGCAATGCAGGTTACCAGTCTCTTATTGCACTCAGAAGACTTCGAATCAATACTTACCATCAATACCCTAACAGAGAATCAACAATGCCATAATTGGAAGGGAGTATCAGCATTTTGAATCGCAAAGAAAGCAAGATGTGTGCCCAGACCGATAACTGATTTATGGGAATTCTGAAAGGAAATCGCAAACAAAGGGATTGCATCACCTAGGAAGGACGCACAGAAGGCAAACCTTCCATTCTTTATTCTCAGAGGAAACTCACTGAAATCGATACATCAAACTCATGTGACAAAGGAAAGAAGAATTTGGGCTATACTTGGACTCATGTCCACTGTTCTAACCTGAAAAATGTGACAACATTCTAGTTGTGCAACTCTGGGTATCATGGGGATGGCTTATTTGCACTCAGGAAACTTTGCATCAAACTGCCTTAAATCTAAACACTTTAACAGAAAGATAGGACTTGTGCAATCATTTGTGAGGAATATTTTGTTGCTCGACTACAATACAAAACTGCAGATTGTATGAAGAAGCAAGCTAACCATCCAATCTTAGTTTCTAAAACATCCTTTATTTTTCTTCCATGGACTGAAATACAAAATTATCTCCCCAGCTACAATGTAATGATTTTCCAAATACAGCAATGAACTTAACATTAACAAAAATATGTTTGGCTAAATAATGTTTGGATCTGAGTTTCCTCCAAAATTATGGACATATATATCTCTAAATATTGAAACAACAATTAAAAATAAAATGAAAGCCTCCAAGTACCACTCAAATATTCTACATCAAGGGATAATTTACAACTTGTAAGGCATCTGGGCCAACATTTTCAAATTTGTTCCTTCCAGGAGATGTTAAGAACCCAAACTCCTGGTGAAGTCAATAGGACCTGCCGGTGATCAGCACTTCTGAAACTCGGGCCCCCTCATCTATATTTTATATAAGTAGGCAATAAAATAAGTGACCTGCTTTTCAGAATGTGATTAAAAACTCGCAGGGAAATTACCAGACGCTGCAGCTGCTCTGAACCCCTGAAAAACAAGCCACTGAGGTGCCTGACTTTCAGCACCCAAGTCTGACCATTTTAGCCATAAAGCAGAAATGCGTTAAAGGCCACATCAAGCCCTGTGTTGCAGAGATCCCAGCCAGCCTTTGTCACTGCATTGTCACGGGCACGTCTGCCAAGCTGGGTTGCAATTTACACGGACAGGTTTTTAAAAACCCAGAAAACCAGAGGATGAGATTGTCAAGGTTTCATCAAACCGTCGCCAATCCCTCCCTCTCCAGGAGATGGCTTGACAGGAGGAAGCCTCCCGCCAAGTGAGTGGGAGCTGCGAGCCCAGGCTGAGGTCACTCACGCAAAGTCAGGGCTGGTTCATTTCAAGCTCCCATGGTCCATGGTGCCCTAGAGGTTCCTAATTCCCGGGCGGAGCTTCCTTCTCTGGGCTGGGCTCGCCCCGCGATCTCTCCGCCGTGTCTCCCCGGGCCTCCAGGGAGTTCTCGGAACTGGCGGTGGCGGCCTCTGGGTCACTGTCGTTGGCCGCGGCTGGGGCCGGCTCCTTGCCGGCCCCGCCAGGCGAAGGGGGGCTCTTGGTGAAGCAGAGTTTGAAGACCCCGAGCACGGCCCCGACCAGGATCACCACCGTCAGCACAGCCGTGGCGACCAGGATGAAGACGTGCGTGGGGGAGGACGAGGCCTTCAACTCCCCGGCTGTGCTTGGCGGAGGGCTGGAGGGGGGCGAGGGCGCGCCCGAGCCGCTGCGGGGGACAGTCCCCCCCGCAGGCAGGGTCGGGCCCGGGGCCGCCGTGGCCGAGCCCCCGCCGTGCCCGGAGCGCACACAGGATTTCTTGTCGGGCCCCAGGAGGAAGCCCTGGGCGCACACGCAGGGAAAAGCGCCCCGGGCTCCCGTGCACTCCCCGGGCTCCACGCAGGCTCCAGTGCTGTGGCTCCAGTACCCGGAGGGGCAAGGACACAGCTGCTCCCCCGCGCCCGTCCAGCTGTAGCCGCCGGGTCCCTGCTCGCAAAGCAGCCGCACGTCTCCCTGGGGCCCGGGGCAGGCCACCGCGAGCGCGGTGCCCGGGGGGCTGAAGTCCAGGGCGGCGCTGTGCAGCTGGTAAGGGAGCGAGTAGAGGAGGCTGCGGGCGCCCTGGGGCCGCGGAGCGGGGCAGGTGCCGTTGTACTGGTACTTACACACGTAGCCCTGGACGGCGCTGTCCTTGCAGGGCCGCTCCTCCCAGCCCCAGGGCTCCGGGTCCTGGCGCCCCGCCGTGACCTGCAGCCCCGCGCACCGCCGGGTGGTGCACGACCTGCTCGGCTCTTTCACCCACTTGTCCAGCTCCTCGGGCTCCCCCCGCGGCGGGGCCGCCAGCCAGGAAAAGCCCCGCAGCGGCCGCTCCGGTTGGGTGCATTGCGACGCTTTCCGGACCAGCCCGAGCCAGAACAGCCAGGAGCCGGGCTCGGCGGCCGCCGATCTCAGCAGCGCTAGGATGGCCCGCAGCTCCGCCGCCCCGCTGACCGTGCTCAGCGCTCCCCCGCGCTGGGCGCAGGCCTCCTGGGCTCTGCCGAAGGGCACCTGGGCGAGGTGAACGCTGTAGCAGGCGCCGGAGCCTTCGCACCACGTGTGGTTCCCCCGGGGCTGCTCAGCCCCGCACAGCACCGCGCTGGCGTGCAGGAGGAGGCAAAGGGGAATCGCTCCTCGCATCTTCCCTTCCCGCTGAGGGCTGGGTTCTCGAGCTAGACCCCAGCTCAACCCCAGGCAGCTCTTTCTCCTGGCAGCTCCCAAGAATGTCTCCGGGCCCACCGCCCACGGAAATGTGTCAGCAGTGAGGGTTGACCTTAACATCCTTGTTTTGTTGAAGCACAAATGACATATAGTCCCCCCGCCCCAAGTATGGAAACGTTAGATTAACCCCAGCAGAAGACTAAGCAAGAAAAAACAACCAATCCAACTCCTTTCCATGCCTCTATACCCCAATAACTGAATGGAGCCAGGCATAACACTGATGGCCCCATTATCATCTTTCAGGTGCTCATCACTGCTGAACATCGGGCCTGTATTATGTAGTTTCTCTCAAACAGCTCTGCCAGTATCTCCCAGGCTTGGCCTATCAGGATAGAAAATCAGTTTAGTTAAACTAGTGCAACTGTTAATTCCATCTAGTTAAACTGGTGAAAAGCCCCAATTAAAACTCCACACTCAAACTTTATTAACTTTCTTAAATTTGTTTCGCTTTTATCTGTAAATTACTGAATCAAGCTAAACTGATTTAAAGCAAGCACTGAAATGGTTTAAATATGTCTGCATTAGGGGGTTGCACTGGTTTGATTTCCAGCCACTGCACTAATATTTCTGTTCTTTTCAAGGTCTTATACCACACCCATCATTGTGGTATCTGAGCATCTTTTCTTGATGCATTAAGCAATATGACTAGCACGGGGTTCCCTCTCCATTCCTGTCCCTGGAGGAGAAATTAGCTGTGTGTGTGTGTGTGTGTGTGTGTGTGTAAGAGAGAGAGAAAGAGAGAGAGAGATTTATTATGAGCTTCTAATGTTTGAATGCTAGGGAAAGGAACTGCATTTTGCACTTGGAATGAAAAGTGATAAAGTTTGTGGTAATTCTTAGTTTCTGTGGAATTGTGTTTCAAAGTCTTGGATCAGTCCCCAAGATGATTCTGTCTCCTACCCAAAGAACTGTAAAAAAAAGATACCTTTCATTAGTTTCTTTGCAGTGTAAACTCTTTGGAGTAGAGACAAATGAGGGTTATGAATTGAATCCAAATGAAAACAATGGCTCCTGGATCCACCTGTTGCAAGGCCAGGGTCTAAGTTGAAACCAAACTAATTTTCATTTGTGACTACAAGGCAGAATTTGAACTCTGATGCCTAAAAATAAAATGCAACCATACTAACTCCCTGCAACATGAAACTTGGAAGGAAAACACATTAATAATACACACTACATCTTTAATAAGATTAAAATTTCCTCTGTTAGGAAGCTTTCCCAGTGAGCAGAGTATTTTAAAAATGAATTAGGGCTAAACTGAATCATATTAATAATTCTGGGCCATATTGTACCACAGATTTTGAAGCAGAGCTTTGAATTCATGCAGCTTGCGCTTTGTTGTTGTTGTTGATCTTTCACCAAAGAAAAGCTAGTTCAACCATTGCCAAGGTTATTACAATTATTTCACTAAAATATATTAAAGTATTCAGGTGAAAAGAATTTCATGTTGTAACTGGGTATGAGTTTTGTCATCCAGATAAAATTGCAATGTGTTTGATAAAAAGCAGCATGATATAGCACGTAGATACTTTTGTTAAGAGGCTCAAATAGGGGAAAGGGCACTGACTTCAACAGAAGTGCTAATGAGCTAGTTTATCACAGCTCTTAGTCAGCCCCACAGGAGAGTAAGACCCTCCTTATTCTTGTGATTCTGGCTGTGGAGAGGAGCACAAGGGTGGTGAGTGACAGAGCAGAGAGGAGCATGCCTCTGGAAGGAGCCCTGCCTCCAATTTCCCAGCTTGCAGCCCACAGCAGCTGCTTGGATGCACAGCAGAGAGAAAATTACTTGATGAAAAAGGCTGAAGGAACTTATTCTTTCCTCAGAACAAGTGGGAAAGGGAGGAACTATGACACTGAGTCACAAAATGTTCTTTGGACTATTTGTGGGGCAGTGCAACTGTGCACAATCTAGTCTTATGTCAGTGTGGCATGGCAGGGGTAAAACCCCATGAATGCCCCGCCCCTGCAGGCTAAACCCTGCTTTCTGGCAGGAGGGCCAGGGGCAGAGGCTTGGAGTAGCCAGCAGAGAGCCCAGCTGGGAACCCTAATGAGGGCTAGCTCACAGCACTAGGCTGGGAGAGGAGAGGGCTAGAAAAGCCCTGAGCCATAGGCAGTTGGGGGCAGGCCAGGAAGGGAATAGGAGGCTGTTAAGCTGTCTCTTTGCTGCAGGCAAGATGCCACAGGGGACTGGAGACGAAGGAACCAGGACAGAGACGGTAACTGTTGGGGGATTGGTGACAGCACTTTTCTTGCACTGAAGACAATGACTATGTGATGGAGTCAGACCAGAAGGATATAGGAGAGTGCTGGAAGGCAGGTATATTAGTCTCAGGATGTGCAGGTCCCTGTTCCCTGGATAGCCAAACAAAGGCTATTCCAGGCCAATCAAGACACCTGGGGCCAATTAAGAACCTTCTAGAAAGGAGTAGAAACAGCTAGCCTGATTGGGACACCTGAAGCCAATCAGGGACTGGCTGAAACCAGATAAAAACCTCCCAGTTAGTCAGGTGGGCTGTGGGTGTCAGGAGCTGTGGAAGGAAGTTAGTCTGTTGGTGAGACTGAGTGGTAGACAACATATACAGAAGGAAGGAGGCCCTGAGGTAAGGGTGAAGTGGAGTTTGAAGAAGCAAGGACTGCTGTGGGGAAGTAGCCCAGGGAATTGTATTGTGTTTTGTGCCTAAAAGGTCAGCCATCTTAGCTGATACTATTATGGTCCCTGGGCTGGAGTCTGGAGTAGAGGGCGGGCCTGGGCTCCCCCCTTTTCCATCTTCCATACTGGCCTGTGATGAAGGTAACTCACTAGGTGGTGACTCTTGCCAATTATACTGAGAAAGGGAGGTCACTCTGGGGCCTAGATGAGTTTCTGAGGCCCCTAAATCTGCCAGGAAGCGCAGGACTCACACATACAGACTTGGAGCTTTGTCACACTGTGCACTGTGAATAAAGGATACTTGGGTGAAACACCAAGAGAGGGCGTGAAGATCTTTATTTCTGTTGGCCAGAACACAGGGGAAGGACACAGAGACCTGTGTGGACCTTGTGACTGTGAATAAGAACTATTTTTGTAAGTAAAGATTTCAGGAGTGGGTGGTAATGTGCTATATGCCCCTTCATATCCTATTACAGGGGTGGGCAAACTTTTTGGCTCGAGGGCCACATCAGGTTTTCAAAATTACATGGAGGGCCAGGAAGTGAAGGCCTCGCCCCCAATCTGGCCCCTCTGACTTTCTGCCCCCTATCCCCTCAGAATCCCCAACCCATCCAACCCCCCTACCTTGTCCCCTGACTGCCCCTGCCAGAGATCCCTAACCACCCCCCAGGACACAATCCCCTACCCAATTCCCCTACTCCCTGTCCTCTAACTGCCCCAACCCCTATCCACCTGCTAACCACCACCCCAGAACCCCACCCCCTATCCAACTCACCCTGTTCCCTGACTACCCCCTCCACAGCCCACCCCAACCACCATCTCAGAACCCCACCCCCTATCTCCCCCATTACTATAGCTGCTTGGCAAAGCTCTGGGGGAGGAGAGAGCACTGTCCACATGGCATGGCTCCGGAGGAGGGAAGAAGCGTGTGGCCCCGGCCCGCCAGAGCTCTGCTCACACGGCTCTCGGGGAGGTGGGGCGTGCAGCCCTGGAGCTCTTTCCGCACGGCACGGCTCCGGTGCAGGACGGGACATGCAGCCCCGGAGAACTGTCCACGCGGCGCGACTTTGGGGAAGGGCGGGATGTGTAGCCCCAGCCATCCGGAGCGCTGTCCGTGGGGTGCAGCGGGGGTCCAGGGGAGGGGGCTCGCTGCGCTTGGCCCGGCACGCAGGTGGGGAGTGCGGGGCCCAGTGCGGCGCGGCACGCTTGGACCGGCCCCCCAGGCTGGGAGCGTGGGGCCACTGGCCCCACATCCCAGCCTGCGCTTTTGGGCTGGATAAAAATGGCCAGCGGGCCACATGTGGCCTGTGGGCCATAGTTTGCCCACCCCTGTCCTATTAGCTACTCACTGCAATATGATCTTTGCTCAAGATTAACAGCCAAAAATATACACTCATTTTGCCTTTTACTGTTAATTTATTATGTATGAAGGCTATCCATCTATACTATGGTATCTGGGCCCCTGTCACCAAAAAAGTGGTTTGTTTTGTTTGTTATATTAGAAACATCAGGTCCCCATTTCTTCCTCTCTGCTGGAGGGCCTTTGCAAAAGGTTGAGAAATGTGAATCTTGATGGCATACAAGGTTTGTAAACTTTTCTGCTTAAACTGAATTTATTTAGTTGGTAAGAGGTCCTGGATTGATGGCTCTGGGTACTAGCAGCTATTTTTTTAGGAACAGAACAAGCAAAGCAACAGCAGCAAAATTATTCCTTACTCCACCAATAGACCTCCAATTTGTTCTGAAGAATCTATCTTTAGGGATGAGAAGGCAATTCAGTCTCCATGCTCATTCACTGCTTGGCTTCTCTTCTGAGGCTTTCAGTGAGGGCAGTGATTGAACCAGTTGTGACTGCTGAGCCACTAGGAAGTTGGCAGGTACTACCAATTCATTTGACATAGTAGGCCATCAGCTTTAAACGTCCTAATAACCTAGGCTGGATGTGAACCAACGTTCAGAGATGAGTCTAATCATAATCAGTGACCTGAGCCATCCACTCCCTCATGGAAAAAACAAATGTGAACTCACTGGGTGACAGAACACTTAAGACTTAAACCAGCACAGATTCAAAAAGACTAATAATTAAATGAAAAGTTTCTCATGTCCTGCTTGCTCTTTTTCCAAAGTATTACTTTCTTGGATAATCTGACAATTACAACACTCAGTTACTTTTCACACAAGCACTGTTATCAGTCTACATGAAAAGCCCTTAAAACATCTGGTTTATGAAGGCAATAGTAGATGTTATGTAGGAGTCAGCTGCATAATATCAAATCATTCTATTCATTGGTCAAAACCTTAAAAATTTACTTTAGTTGTGATTTTTTAGTTATAGCTTGACTCTTTATGGTAGTATTCTTCAGTCTTCCACCTACACAATTTAATCTTTGAGGGGAAAAAAGTGGCAAAAATCAATTTTCTTTTATTAATAGTGTGGACATTTTCTCCACTATAAAGCCCTTGATTACCACGGTGTCTGTTTTGGGTAAGACATAATGGAAAATCGAATGAGGTTTTACTAAAACTCCTTTTTTAGTAAGGATTCCATCTTACATTTTTATAGGCGAGCAGAATTATTTTCATGTGATTGACCAAGAAATTGATCAGCTCCGTGCAGGCACATGTTTCACAACTGAGAGGGTTTAAGAAATACATTTTCACTAGAGGTAGTCTGAAAGAGGGATTGTAGGCTGCTGGCATGCCTCCCTCAGCCCAGGAAGGGCTAGCAGATTAGTCAAGTCTCTTTCAAGGCCTTCCTTCAGGACATGGTTTCTTAATTCCAACACAAAAGAAAGCTAGTTCCCTGTTGCAGGGCCCAGAGGCCTTTCCTTTTGTGAGACTCTCTGCTTCAGGTCCTGGCACAGGAGCCAAACTTCTTCCTACAGCTCTCCTCTAGCTGAGATCTCTTAGTCCTTCATAGACATCACATAACCCTTTACCAGATGGGGCTGATAAGGGAACAGTGCAGGCTGACAACAGGCCCTAAAAGGGGCATGCGTCCCTGTTGCAGGGGTACACTAAACTAATCTTATTAAAAGCTATATTTTGTTTTCCAGATGCATTGGGGGAGATGCAGGAATCTGCCTACTCATGCAGGAGACAAGAAAAATGATTACTTAGAATGCTACTGAATGGTAGACAGGTAGACTAGTAAGATGCCCAGTGGCATCCATTACCTCCAAGGTAATATGGGAAAATGGGGGAGGGGCACAGTGGGTTAAGTTCTTCTTTAGCATATATTGTTTGTTTTTGGACTAGCAACAAAAGAATTCTGCTGAGTTCAGTATCCTCAATTTCCCCACCTCTCTCCATTCCCTGCACAAGAAGAATAGCTCAAGAAACTTCCACTCAGCCCCTGAAGCTCTGCTGCCACTTACTCCCCGAGCACTACTGCCTTGGAAAACCGACTCAGAATTTATCCCTGAAGTCCCACCACTCTGTCAGAGCTAAGGGCTAAGTAAGAATTTAGCCCTAACTTACCAAACACTAACAGGCACTCTGCGTATGTGAAAATCACCACCATAATTCCTGAAAAGAATGTCTCTGACAGGTGATCTGCTGGAGTATGACATCACAGCATCAGCACTGTACAATACTTATGTAATTCCTGAAGCACTGCTTTAGTAAAATAAGTCCCACCCACATTTCACATATGAAATCATGTATGAGCATGGAAAAATATTCATTGATTACATGGTCTATAAGTGGCCTACATATAGGTATATACTAGGTATAAGTGGCCTACATATAGATATATACTTCAAGAAAATGCTTAGTGTGAAATACTGACCCCACTGAAGTTAACAAGACCAAGATTTCATCCTTAATCTCACTGCATTCTTAAAATGAAAATAAAAATGAAAGATTCCACTTAACATTTATATTCCAGGCTGCAATTTTGGGAAGGAAAATAAGAATTTATGTTCTATCATAACAACCTGCACGATCACAAAAAAATTAATTATTCACCTTCAAAAAGGACTAAAGTGATAGTCATACTGACTTACAAAGTTATGAAGAGAGAACACAGTAGAGGTCATGCAAGTTCCTATCTACCATGATAACTATTTCTAATGGCACTGTCTCATAGTTTGTGAATTTTCCCCTCTGCAATAAAGCATATGGCACAGTAATTATTGAATCAGTGTGTATCGTATACATTTTACCTAATCAGCTGATGAAAGGTGGAACAAATGAAGTGATGGGGGGTGGGGCCGAATCCTCAATGTAACTTTTACATATTTATTGTAACAAAACCCTACACTGTTTCCACTATACCTGTGTATTTGTCATGCTCCCTTTTAATAATTACATAAGAAAATAATTTGTATTGTCAACAATTCTGTTTACCTTTAATAAAAGGTTAGTAATGTAGGCTCCAGTCCTGCAGTAAGTTCCAGGAAGGAGGGCCCCCAGCAACTGCACTTTTGGTACACTAAATCACTAGAAAAAAATGTACCAGTGTTAGTGTACTTTTTCTATAATAGCCTATCATCAAAAAGTTAAAAAGCTAAAAAGTTTGTGAAAGTTAGGATGATCCTATAACTCTTATACATTCCACTACTGACTGAAACCTCTTGAAACCTGATACATTACAATGCATGGTCTACTTTCGAGCCTGGATCTTCACGCAAAAACTCTCTCTGATGCCAATGAAGATTTTGCACAAAGACTGGAGAGAGAGTGTAGCCATATGATATTTTGTTTAAACGTGAAAATAATAATGGGAAAAACCACATGTATTTCACCATGGTAGTAGTAGTATTTGTTATCTTTTCCCTATCTAGTCTCCTCCCTCTGTAGTAAGGGTGTCAAACAATGAGCCTGTGGGTCAGATCTGGTCCACTTGATGTATTTTTGTGGCCCCACATGATGTACATTTATCATATATACATTTTTAGCTCTTGTGGTAGCAAAGAAAACATTCCTAATGTCAGCTGCAGGGTGCATAGGCAGCTGCGTAGGGTACCTGAAAATTTGGGGCACCACTGGGTCTTAGTGTCCACCCTTCCACTTCTTCCTATCCTTGTTCTGACCATTCCTGAAGGCTTCCACAGTTAGCTACTGCAGCCTGGTGACTCTTACTCCAAAAGGGATCTAGTAACTTAAAAGTGAAAAAGCCTTCCAGCCTGCAAGAGCTATTAGCACAAGACAAACTGTTAAAGAGCCATTCAAGTGGTAATGAAGCCATTTAAAAGGCATTTGCCAACCCTCAAGTATATACTTTGTTTCTGAATTTACTGATAAAAACAGTTGTGCGTTACTGTAATATTTACTGAGAGCGTGTTATTTGAAAGCAAATTTTAAGCTATTTCATTAGTGAGTTGGTGATGATTATAAAATCACATCTCTAAAAAATCCTTGCATAATTTTAGATGCACAATCATCTTTAGCCTTAAATGCTTGGATCTTCATACATATAGTTTTTAAAACAAATCCTTCAAAAGGCCACTCGTCTAAAATACACATTTTAATTACTACAGTAAAAAAAACTTGCTTCCAAAGTCTTCCTGTCTTTTCTGTCCAGCCCTTTCTCCTCCCCTCCCACCCCCATTGAAGAGAGCCCTTAAAGGAAGAACAACCCTTTCCTTCTAGACAGCTGGACAAAAAGAGTTTCCCTTTCTTTACTTCTGACTATCTGCTTACCTAGTTTTAAGAGAACCCTCCAGCAAAATCAGTACCCAGTAAGATATAAAATCCTTTGTTATGCCTAAAATCTTTGGAAACATTTTTTAAAGTTGGTGAAATTTCATAAACATGTCTATTATGGAGATCACACAAAGTAAATTAGTGTTCCCTTTTTCTAAAAGCAATGAACATTGTTATAAACACACTAAACCTCTGTGACTTATTAATTTAAAATAATGTCTGTTTCAGTGAGTTAAATATGTAGTCATCTGGAATGATTACTTTATGAAGGCTTAAGAATACATTTAAAATATAAAATCAGCTTAGAAATACTGATTAAGAAAATGTAAAACAGAGAAGAGCTGCATCATATATTCCATAATATTTAATTTTGTATTCAGCAAGACAGCTGACTCACCCTTACTATGAAGTTTTTGCAAATAAATCTCTGACAAACTTCAGGACATAGCAAAAAAACCTGTGACTGACATTTTTTATTCCCAGGTTTAGTGCTTTTAATTAGGTACCTTCTGTATGTCCAGTCTTCACCATCTGGCATGCAGTGGAAAACATGCTCTATTTTCTTTAGAAAGAAATAGCAGAAGAGAGTGTTTTCCCCGCCCCCCAATGTCATTTGCTTCAATTGAGTTCATGGATTTGGTTGGAAGGGGGTGAACAGAGTCAGGGAGGGAAGAAAGGAGGGAAACAGTGGGGAGAGGGTAGGGTCTGAATGGAGTGGGATAGGGCCTAGGGCAGAGCAGAAGTGGCGTATGGGGGGGCCACAGGCAAAAGAGGTGGACTGGGGAGCAAGCCTCCCCAAGTGGCAGCTTCACCCACTGCCCATAACAGCAGGTGGGTTCCTGCACACCCACCGCACACTGCAGCCTCCCTAGGCAGGGGCCATGTTCACAGATCCAAATGTGTCAGCACCACGCGTTCTGCATGAGGGAGAGGGTATGGGGGTGGTCCTCTGTGGGGAACTGTTACTCTCCGCTGCTGTGAGGTGTGCCAGGTATCTGAGTATCCCTTGCTGCCTCATCCCTCCACCTCCCCCACTCCCGGGTCTGCAAGCCTGGGCTGCCATCGGAAATAGGGGCACCAGTTTAATAATACTGAATAGGGCCCCATAAATCCTAAGGATGGCCTTGGTCAGCTGAGAATATCCATTTGGTGTTGTCTTCCTAAGTCTGTAGACAATCTGAAACAATGATTCAGAGGTGTGAACTCCCCTGTAACCATTAATCTAAATGGAATATTAATGCTAAAACCTAATGATGACACTTAGCCAGCTGATCATTTTAACGATAGAATGGGAAAAGGGAATGAGCATAGGGTGACCAGACAGCAAATGTGAAAAATCAGGACCGGGGGTGGAGGGTAATAGGACCCTGTATAAGATAAAGGCCCCAAAATCAGGACTGTCCCTATGAAATCGGGACACTTGGTCACTCAAGGTGAGCATGAAGCACAAGACGGATGGGAGCAGAGGTGGGTGGGATTTGCTATATAGAAGGAAATACAGAGATCAAAAGGAAAAGAGAAAGGAGCCATAGGCACCGACTGGTTGCAGCACTGTCACAGGGTCCGCACAGAGTTCTCCAGCTTCCCCCTGTGCCCTGTGTTCTGGCTGATCAAAATGAAGGTCTCCACACCCTTTTCTAGTGTTCTCCAAGTGTCCTTTATTTACAGTGCTGGTCTAGTGATTCTGGTGCAAGCAAAGTGCTCCCCACATCCCCAACTGTTACCCTCACTGCCCTGCTTCCAGGGTCTCCAGATCCCTGAGGCACCTTGCCCACTGTGAGGAGACAGAGCAGCAACCTCCTGACTTGCCTTCCCCACAACTGACTAAGGCCCAGGGCTTTTCTAGCCTTCCTGCTCCTAGCCTCAGCTGTCCCTGTTTAGCCCAGCTTAATGCTCTGAGCTAGCCCTCATTAGGGCTTCCAGCTGGGCTCCTTACAGGCTGCTCCCTGCCTTGGCCCCTGGCCCTGCTGTCCACAAGCAGAGTTTAGCCTGCAGGGGCAGGGCATTCACAGGGTTTTTACCCTTGCCCTGCCACACATCTCCCCGCTTCAATGAGCCACCAGGCTCCACCTGCCCCTGCCCCTTTTCGGCCAAACGTGTTTCCCATGGGGGGCTCCTGTACCCCAGCCGTGGGCTCCTGTGGACCCTCGCTGGGGCCTTCAGGCCTCCTCCCACATCCCCCATAAGGACAGGTCCACCGTCCATGCCTCTTCTCCCGGCAGAGATCGCACCCTTGCTCAGGGGGTGGCTGGTCAGCTATGTCCCCTGCCTTGGGGTTCCATTGCTCAGTCCCCCGATCCTCATTTCCCCCCATCCCCAGGGGACCACGCTCGGGGCATGCTTCCCCGGACTGTTTTTCAGCCTCATATAGCCAGCATTCTTGCCTGGCCTTGCTTCGTTGTCTAGGAGTTTCGCTCTCCCCCATTCTTTCCCCTAGCCCTGGGCAAGGGGGTTCCTTCTTCTTAGTGGGCTTGAGGCCCCCCTCGCCCTCCTCCGTTCCTTTGCTTGAGTCGCCCGTAGTCCCCCCATCAGGTCCCTTGCCTTGACTCCAGACTTCCCTGGACGGAGTTTCCCAGTCTCCTCCCAGGAGGACTGGGTATGCTAACCTGCGTACTACTCCTACCCTTTGCCACCGGAAGCGTCCTGCTACCTCCAGGGGTACCCTTGCCACCGGCTGTCTGCCAGTGTCCCCATGGACACAGCGCAGGGCCACCCTTGCCCTTGGGACCACCCAGTGGGGCCTTATCAACGCTTCCCGCACAAGTGACTGGGTGGAAGAGGAGTCTATTACCGCTTCCCAGGATTCCCCCCGTAACAACACTGACACCGTATTCAAGGTTCGCTTCCCCGCTCTTCCTGGCCCCCTAGTCCACCCACAAGAGTCTGCCAGCCCACACTCCATTTGCAGGCAGTTTTGCTTCTTGTGGCCCAGGCGCCTCCACTGCCAGCACGTAAGTTTTTTGCCGCTGGTGGGCCCTTGGTCCGGCCACCTCCAGGCGCCATCTCCGGTGGGCTTTTTCCTGGACTGCCCCCTTTGGTCGACTTCACCACCCATCAGGGCCCCTCTGCCTCTAGAGATACTCCTCCATCAGCCAGACTGCTTCTGTCACTTGGGCCAGCTGGTGCCTCCTGACCCACACCTGTACTGGGTCCAGGAGCCCTCGGAGGAATTGTTCTAAGACCACCTGGTCCATAACCTCCTCCATGGACCACGCATGGGGCCTTAATCATCAGGTGGCCCAGTCCAGTAGTTTCTGGGCATACACCCTGGGCCGCAGGCCTTCGGTCAACCGGGCCTCCCCGAAGCGTTGCCAATACCTCTCGGCCGAGAGCTATACCCGGTCCAATATAGTGGCCTTCACTGTGTCATAGTCTTGGGCCTGGGTGTCCCCCAATGCCATAAACACCACCTGAGCCTCCCCATCTAGGTATGGGGCTAACCTCAGTGCCCAGCTCCTTCTCTCCCAGCCCACCATGGCAGCCACCCTCTGAAACGTTCCCAGGAAGGTGTCAGGTTCATCCACTGGGCACATCTTGCAGAGTCCCCCGCTGGTGGACTCACCATCTTCTGCAGGATTTGTTGCTGCATGGTGGACTGCTCACTAATAAATTGCTGCAGTGCGCTCTGCTGCTCCCGCACCACTTCATCAGGGCCTGCCTCTCCACCTGTTGGGCTTGCTGCATTTCCTGCATCGTGCCTACCAGCCACTTCAGGGTTTCCTCTATATCAGAAGCCACAGTCCACAATGGCTAGGAGGCTCCCGGACAAGCTCCCCACATCCCTAACTGTTACCCTCACTGCCCTGCTTCCAGGGTCTCCAGGCACCTTGCCCACTATGAGGGGACAGAGCAAAATCCACTTCCTGGCCTACCTTCCCCACAACTGACTAGGGCCCAGGGCTTTTCTAGCCTGCCTGCTCCTAGCCTCAGCTGTCCCTATTTAGCCCAGCTTAATGCTCTGAGCTAGCCCTCATTAGGGCTTCTAGCTGGGCTCCTTGCAGGCTGCTCCCTGCCTCGGCCCCTGGCCCTGATGTCCACAAGCAGGGTTTAGCCTGCAGGGGCAGGGCATTCACAGGGTTTTTCCCCTTGCCCTGCCACAAGCACCCACGGGGAAAAATTGATGGGTGCTCTGTACCCACCATCCACCTCACCCCCACCTCCGCTCTGCTTCCACCTCCTCCCCTGAGTGCCTCGGGTGCCCGCTTTTTCCCCCTAGCTCTCAGCGCTTGTGCCGCAGAACAGCTGTTTCGCATGGCTGGGAGGGAGGGAGGGAGGAGGAGGAAGGTGGCGTGCTCAGGGAATGAGGTGGGGCTGGGGCGAGTATTTGGGGAAGGGGTTCAGTAGGGGCAGGGAGGGGGCAGAGACTTTGGGGAAGGGGTTGGAATGGGGGTGGGGAAGGGAGTGGAGTTGGGGGAGGGGCACGTGCACTTACCGGTGCCAGGGAACGTTGGCACCTATGAAAGGAAGATGGAGAAGGAATAGAAACAAAAGGCACAAATAGTCATCATTCTAAACTGAGTGGTGCCAAATCAGGTACTGAATAAATACTGATAATAAACAAAAGTTTAAGCCCAGACACACAAAGGCACTTAAGTGCTTAAACCCCACTTCCAGGCTCCACTTCAAACTACAAACTCCTCACTTGGCTGCCACCTAACACTGCAAGTGCCTACACTCACTCAATGCCTACATTTTTACAGTGTAAGTTCCCTAGGCACCTATGTCTTTGCCTCTGAGCATACACACTGCTGCCTGCGAACATGGCTACTGGACCAGGCCCCATTCCCTATCCATCCAAAAGGAGTCTTGGGGGTGCTGACACTATCAGTGTCCAAGGTATAAGAACATAAGAATTGCCATACTGGGTCAGACCTAAGGTCCATCTAGCCCAATATCCTGACTTCCGACAGTGGCCAATGCCAGGTTTTCCAGAGGGAATGAACAGAATAGCTAATCAAGTGGTCCATTTCTTGTCACCTATTCCCAGCTTCTGGCAAACAGAGGCTAGGAACACCATCCCTGCTTTTAGCTTTTAACCCAGTGGTTGGAGCACTCACCTGGCGTGTCGGTGACCCAGGTTCAATTTCCCCTCTGCCAGCAGGGGAGAAGGGCTTTGAATAGGGGGTCTCCCACATCTTTCAGGAGAGTGCTCTCATCTCTGAGCTATGGGATAGTCTCTTCTTAAAGCAGTTCCATTTTGGATAAATAATGAAGTAGTCATTGAAATCAGGATATTGGACTCCGGTTTCTCATGTGTGTGCTTATCCATTAGGCTATAGAGTCATTTTTCCTCTTTCTCTCTGGCCCAATGACTATTTCATTATTTCTCTGAAGTGGAACAACTTCAAAGGGAGAGACCAAGGAATCCGCACATTAGAATATCCCAAGTGGTTAGAGAGCTCTCCTGAGAGGTGGGAGGTCCCTGTTCAGGGAGTTTCTCCCGCTCACTCAGAGAGGGGAATTGAACCTGAGTTTCCCACATCCAAGGCAAGCATGCTAATCCCTGGGCTAAAACTGGAAAGTAGGTAGCATCACCATCCGCTTCTCTTTGCTGTTTTGTGTGGAGTGAGGCAGGTGCCTCACTCATTCTCATTCTCACAAGAAAGGATTTAGACAAATAAGCTGCCTGACTCCAGGAGAGTGGTCCATCTGTTGAGCCTTACACCACCTATGTCCCTCTGTGGATCTGTGCCCAAATAAAGAGCATATGCTATCCTTGAACAAACCTCCCATTGACATCAGTGGCAGATTTGCTGTGGACTGAGGGAAGTATATGCAGTCCTCATTTTACACACAGCATGCTCCACAGGCCATAATTAAAAATAGAATTCCTCCTTCTTTTGAGAATGTTTGACACTTCTACTCTATCCCACTCCTTTTTGTGTCCATAGGGATATTATTGAGAATCCTCACTAATCGGACTTTTTAAAAGCCTGGAAAATTTTTGTTTGTGAGTCTAAATGTCCTTACCTACTAGGGAAAGTGGTCAAACTACTTAGAGAGAGAGAGAAAGCGAGACTGACACCTCCGTGTCTAAATCTTTCAAGAAGGGTTTTTAATCTTGTACTGGTTTTTCAGCTAAATAAGTAAAATTCATCTTTGTTAGCTCCTTTAAAAAAAATAGCATAACAAAGTCTCCTGGGACCCCCAGGTCATTTGTGAAGACGCAGAGTTTCCAAAGGAAACAAGATAGAATAGCAGGAAATCTAGTTGTAAATAGGTGATTTCACTTCCTGGCATTTTGCCCAGACTGACCCTTCCGCTGAATGTCTTGAACTATTCGGTTAAGATGGAGTGAAGTATGCAGAAGTGGAAGAATAAGCCTGACAGAAAGCAGCTGGGAGATGGGGAGGCAGCAGGTGCTCATCTACAAGAGCAGTTAATTCTGAAAGGGGAAAAAAATGGTAGGAAGGGTGGTCTGACCTTGGTGAAATAATTGCTGTCTTGGAGGATATGGGAGGAGTACAGTGCTTTTGCAGAAATATCAACTGCCATGCTTTGTGTGAGACTAGCCAGTTCAAAACAGGGTTTGTTTCATTCTACAAACATTATAAAAAAACCCTTATTGAAGTACTTTCTTCTCTTATTTTAAATGTTCCTCATCTTTTGTTTGGAAGAGGTAGAGGTAGGAATGTAAAATTATTTGTGCATTACAAAATGTAGAAGTGAAATTAAAAGATTCTTGTACTGAACATGGGTATTTTGCTCTCTCTTTGAATGCAGTAATATGCACGTGTTCTCTTTTGGCAATAGCATCCATATTCTATATAGTAAAACCAACCACCACCACAAACAAACCTGTGCTCTGCCCCTATATTTTAAAACTCTGTGCATGAGTATTCTAATAGTGTATACCAAATCCACAAAGATTTTTAGACTTCTAACGTCTGTTGATTTATGTGGAAGTCAGCAGCCTAAATTACTTTGTGGACTTGGGCTTTGGACACCAAGAACTCAAGTAAATTACTGTTTGTTGTCTTTTGAGGGCAGTGCATATTAAAAGCAGAGATAGGCTCAAGCAACAAAATTAGCATCTAGATCCCAAACACAGTTTTGATTATTCAAAAGTGGGTTTAGGGGTCTGGTCCATGTCTAGTTAAAATGGAGAAACTTAGGGTTATTTTTAAATGAAAGGTCTCCCAACTGTGCTGGAGATGGCTTAGTGATCTAAGGAATAGGTATGTAATGCCTGTGTTTCTGACAGTTTGACCTTCAAATCCCAGCAGCATTGACTCAAACTTTCATTTTTCTATGGCAAATAATTGGAGTTTCATGGATTTGAGCATAGCAGGGATGGGCTTTTGAACAAAATCAATTTCTGTCAACACAAAGCAGACCATATTTTCAATTTTAACAGAGTATTAACCTAGAAAATTCATCTTAGAATGCACAATCACATGTTTTGTGCATTAGCACTTACACATTCACATTACAGAATTTGCATATACAATTCATTTGCTCTAAAATTTCAAGCACAGATAGGGTTTGATTTATTATTATTGTTATGTAATTTTTGTATTACCATAATGCCCAGAGGCCCCAATCAGCATCATGGCTCCATTGTGTTTGGCACTATAAAATAATGGTCCCAGTGCTGTAGAGTGTAAAAATCTATGAATATATAAACCACATATACACATATTGACTTCAGCGGAGCTATCCTAATTAACACCAGCTGAGCATCTGGCCTATGTGCATTCTTTCATGCACGTGATGAAGTGACAATACAATAGTATTGCACACTCAGAGTTTGTATGTAAAACCAGAGTCTGTATTTTAAAAATTTGTAAAGAGCTTTGTGATCCTTTGGAGTGAAGGATATATATGTACTCTAGCAGCATTATGAACAATAATAATAATAGTTTAAAAAAACTAATTAATGCCCAGTTTGAAAGAGACTTTAGAAATGATTGTAATAATATTTCAAATACATTAATAAAGGGCAAAAAGAAGCCTCAGTTCAGGAGTTAATTTAGTGTGATGATGGTTATTAATTGGTCAGAAAAGTTACTAGTAGCCCTGAAACTGCTATTTATGTTGTATAACAAAGGACTTATCACAACAGAGACAGAGTCTATCATAGTTCCAAATTTGAACAAATGTGTATTTTGGAGGGCTATATCTTTAACTTTCGATAGTACAAGAAGTTTAGTTTATACAGAGGTTTTGTTGAGTAATTCATTGCTCCCTGTTCATCAGCTGCCACATTTGGGAGAAGGCTAGAATCTACATGGGATGTTTTTAGGCAACAATGAGCTCTGCTGGCCAAATTTACCTGGGAGCTAAGTCATACTCAGTAGAGTTTCAGCAGTTTATGCAAACAGTGGAATTGACTCAGGGAGCGCACATTGCTAAGTAACATACATTTAATTGTATATAGCCCTTGGGCACTGTCCCAGAATCCAGCTGAAACAGTGAATTGGTACTTGGGTTCAACGTTTCTTGATATTATATTGATTGAATAAAAATGTCAGTAAGAAGTTTGAGGCAATCAGATGTTAATAAATGGTAAACGAACAGTGATTTGGAGCCTTTTAGCCCAATGCCTGTTGCTTTCACATTAGTTAGGAAGAAAACATAAAATTATATTCTATGAGTAAGTAGAAGATAATAAGCAGTTCAAAGAAGTATTCACAGGTGCTAAATAGAAAGAAATTGAGAACAACATTTCCTTTGGGTCACAAATAAACTGACTATAAAGATCTAAATTATTACAGAATAATGGTGTTTCCATGTGCATTGTGATGTATAAAATCCTGTCCCCAAACTCCATTTCACTTCACTCCTATGATCACAAAAGATTTTGAAGGTAGTAGGACAGGACAGAAAAGGCAGGATACAAGGAGATTGCCGAGGGAAAGAGATGTGAGCTATTGGAGTTCTATCTGAATTAGCATACAAGGAGGTTGAGGTGGGAGAAGAAGCCAGTGAATTTACTCTGTACAGATTTTTTTATTCTAATTATGTGCTAGATCTGGTGCTTTGGTCCTGTATGTTGTGCCCACTTAGGCACCAATTCTGCAACTGACTCCTCATTAGCAGAACCCTGCACTGACACAGAAGCCCACACGACCAGTTGCAGAATGAGGATTTTAATGTCTGATAAGTTTATTTGGACATAAGCTTTCATGGGCTAAAACCCACTTCATCAGATGCATGGAGTGGAAGATACAGTAGGAGATAGATAGATGATAGATAGATATTACATACAGAAAACATGAAAAGATGGGGGTTGCCATACCAACTCTAAGAGATTAATCAGTTGAATGATGATGTCCCTTGAATAGATATGTGGACAGATTTGTCAACAGGCTTTGTTGCAAGGATAGGTTCCTTGGGTTAGTGTTTTTGTTGTGCAGTGAGTATTTGCTTCAGGCTGGAGAGCTTCCCATCATAGGACCTAATCACATCAGCCACACCATTGGGGCTCATTCACCTATACATCTACCAATGTAGTATATGCCATCATGTGCCAGCAATGCCCCTCTGCCCTGTACTTTGGCCAGACCCCACAACTGTTATGCAAAAGAATAAATGGATACAGATCTGACATCAGGTATCATAACATTCAAAAACCAGTAGGAGAACACTTCATTCTCTCTGGTCACTCAATACCAGACCTAAAAGTGGCAATTCTTCAATAAAAAAATTCAAAAACAGACTCCAACGAGAAACTGCAGAACTGGAATTAATTTGCAAGTTGGATACCATTGACTTAGGCTTAAATAAAGACTGGGAGTAGCTGGGTCATTACACAAACTGAAATCTATTCCCCATGCTAAGTTTTCCCCTGCTGTTACTCAAACCTTTTTATCAACCATTTGAAATGGGCCATCATGATTATCACTACAAAAGTTTTTTTCCCCCTGCTGATAATAGCCCACCTTAATTGATTAGAGCTGGTATGGCAACCCCCATCTTTTCATGTTCTCTGTGTATATATATATCCTCCTATCCTATCTTCCACTCCATGCATCTAATGAAGTGGAATTTAGCCCTTGAAAGCTTATGCCCAAATAAATGTGTTAGTCTCTAAGGTGCCACAAGTACTCCTCGTTCTTTTTGCTGATACAGACTAACATGGCTACTACTCCAAAACGGGTTAATGTCTGATATATCTCTACTTTTTGTGATAATGAAGCTCCTTGAGGAAAGCTACTGATTGTATTTGTTAATTAATATTTTAGAAGTCTAAATCCAGTCATACTTACAGGTTGGAGGTGCAGAGAGCGTTGCACTCAACAAATTTACACCCCTTTGCCTTCCTACCAAACTGGGGCTGATCCTGTCAGATGATGAGTTCCCTTTACTCCCATTAACTTCAATAGGATTTGAGAGCATCCAGCACTTGACAGGATGTGTTGAGCTGTATCAGACCTGACAGTGGGCTGTGACCACCCTGCTTTTATCTTTATAAAGAAATAACTACTGTAAAAATATTTATAGAATATTTATAAAAGCACTGCTCTTGCTGAGTTGTTCTATGCTAGGCTTTGGTCATGTCAGGGTTTGCAGCTTTAAAGGCATTGAGACTCATCTTTTTTGTATTAGTTCAGTTTTAGTTGCACCAATTAACGAAGGAGGGATTTTCACTCTTTATTGTATAAATATTCTATTTAAGAATGTTAGTGAAAATGGAAAATTACTACAATAGCTTCAAAGACTTTATATTTCAATGTAATTTTTTTTTAAATGGAGATCTTTAATCCCAGTTAAAATCTCAACATTGTATTTTAATAAATATGATGGGTTAGCCTGTGGCTTCAAGCCATAGGCTACAATTAGTGGTAGTGCTAGAGGAGCTACAAAGAAGCCTCAGGAGGCATTTTGGCTTACTTGGCCAGAATTCCTCTGTGGAGTGGCACAGTGTAAGCAGGTAAAGTTACAGCATTTGCATCCTGATGCCAGCCCAGCTCAGCTAGTTACTGCAGAGTTGGGGAGAAATATCATATCCATTTGACATTTGAAATAGCTTACTTGTTGAGTTCTGATTGGCCATAAAAGTCACATTGTATTATATTCTGTTTGGTGCCTAAAGTGAATTACCCATAATCAGGTGAAGGGTTTGAAAGAGCCACTGCAGCTTTGAATTTCTCCGGGAGAAGTAGTGGTTAAACAGGATTGGGAAATTTTGGATTATTTTAAGTCTCTTCCTTTCTGGCATCACTCCTAGGAAAAGTAGAGTATTGTTCTATTTATTGGCTGGAAGCAGAGATGAAATTTAAGTTTGTCTTATCATATTAACACATAGTAATTGCACATGTATGCACAATCCTAATTCAAAGGGTGGGTTCAAATGCCCGTCATATTTGTTTAGTTGCCTCTCTGTCAGGACTATGGCAATTGGTTTGGGGAACCCCGACTCCTTGTTGTGCCCATTCCTCTTATAAATGTATGAACTGCACTGTATTTACTAGTCTAATCTTCTGTTATTGTCAACATCAGTGTGCCCTCTATCTTTTTCCTGTGTGAGGGACAAAGATCTGTCTGAGCACAGCTTTAAAACCTATGGGCCTAACTCTCCTCTGGGGCAGGAATGCATCAGGAAAGTAAAGGTAGCTTTAAATAATCAAAATATTACTCAGCTGTCACCATCTAGTTTTGCTTCAGCTCAAAAGCCAAATAAAATCACTGGCATTTACATGGTTTCTATTCAAAACTGTAAACCAGACCTGATTTGAGCAAAACTGAGCCCTCACCAGAAGTGTTGTGACTCTTGGCAAATTTTACCACACATTTCATCTGTGGGATATGCAGGCCAGGTGAAAGCTGGCATGATTAATCTACCAAAAGTTTTGCTCATCTCTAAATTTGATGCAGGCATGATGGCACAACTCAATTCAGAAATACTTAGCTACATTCTTGTCTATTAATATCAAGAATAAAATTAGTAGCAATTATTTTACCCATTATACTTCTCATATTTCTAATTTAATTTTTTTGTTTTTTTAAACAAACAGCATAAGCCCTTCCTGACCTACACAAAAAAGACACAACAGAATCTTATAAGTTTGAAACTAAGAACTGCTATTGCTAAAAACTATCAGATACTCTTACAGTAAAAGTCAGGGTAAGAGGTCCTTTGTTGCCTTCAGGGACTATAAGCTTGGGGATCTCAGTTCTCTGAATTCAAAGCATCTAAACATGCAAAGTGTCAGCCTGGAAGAAAATATTCTGTAAAGTGACAAACAACATAGCTGACAATGGACTGGCACTGAGACATATCCTCTAGTTACACCAGTAAGGAATGGTGTATTTGGGATGAACAAGACCTCATAAAGTTATGGGGAATGATACTATTAAATTTTAGGGATTTTTTTTAACTGCAGATGCATAAGACCTATTTTTAATTGCTTATAATTGTACCAATATATATAAGAAAACATAGTATATATAATATTTTATTACAGACTCACAAAGGGACAGTTCAATCTTAAGGTTTAATTGCATGTCAAGTTTGGTGTTTTGAATGTCAGCCCTATTTCAATTATTTAGGTAGAAAGGACGTCTTACACTTAAAGCAAAAAGTGTGCTACTGAGATTTGAAGGGATACAAGCTTTCATGCTTCATGGCATAAACCAATCTCTTATTGATGGAGGTCTGAGGAAACTTCCTCTATAGGTGGGGACCTGTAGATTGAGTAGATTAAGCAAATTCAAATCCCCAGTCAAAATTATTGGAAGGAAGGGCTGGTATGATCCCAAAGGAGAGTGCTTGAGTAGCTGAAGGGCTGGCAGTATTAGAAAGTTGACAGCTATCACAGGAAAGACTCCCTCTTGCAAGAGGCAGGGGTGACAAGGTGACTCACAGCCCTGGCTGGTACCCTGAGAGAACCATCACAACCTCTTACTCATGTGTCTAGGGTGACCAAACAGCAAGTGTGAAAAATCAGGATGGGGTGGAGGGTAACACTGGTCTACAATTTTTTAGAAATCGTCTGCTTCAGAGATAAAATGTGATATTTATTATGTATTTTGATGTGCTGAATTCAGATATGACAATTAAAACAACTGCTTGGCTACTGTTTCTAAGATATTTAAGTTTTTACATTTTATGTCTATGTATATTGTGTAGATAGTAAAGTTTTAATCATAAATTGTAAACCTAGATCTTTTCATGTGTTTATGGTTGCTTTACATGATAATATTTCACCTGTCTTGTTTATGTAACACTTGAAAAATCAGCAAAAGGGTTATATAAATAAAATGTATTATGAAAGAAAAGGCAAAAAACTATTATGTACATAGTTTAGTCCTATTCAGTGTCTACTCGGCGCTTCTTGGCTTGTCTCTTGTATTCATTAAATGGAGCATCTCTTGTCACTGTCCAGCAATAGTCTGCAAGCATTGATGGGCTCCATTTGCCCTGATAGCGTTTCTCCATTGTTGCAATGTCCTGGTGAAATCGCTCGCCGTGCTCGTCGCTCACTGCTCCGCAGTTCGGTGGAAAAAAATCTAGATGAGAGTGCAAAAAATGTATCTTTAGTGACATGTTGCAACCAAGGCTTTTGTATGCCTTGAGGAGGTTTTCCACCAACAACCTGTAGTTGTCTGCCTTGTTGTTTCTGAGAAAATGTATTGCCACTGACTGGAAGGCTTTCCACGCTGTCTTTTCCTTGCCACGCAGTGCATGGTCAAATGCATCATCTCAAAGAAGTTCACGAATCTGAGGACCAACAAAGACACCTTCCGTTATCTTAGCTTCACTTAACCTTGGAAATTTTCCACGGAGGTACTTGAAAGCTGCTTGTGTTTTGTCAATGGCCTTGACAAAGTTCTTCATCAGACCCAGCTTGATGTGTAAGGGTGGTAACAAAATCTTCCTTGATTCAACAAGTGGTGGATGCTGAACACTTTTCCTCCCAGGCTCCAATGACTGTCGGAGTGGCCAATCTTTCTTGATGTAGTGGGAATCTCTTGCACGACTATCCCATTCGCAGAGAAAACAGCAGGACTTTGTGTAGCCAGTCTGCAGACCAAGCAAGAGAGCAACAACCTTCAAATAGCCACAAAGCTGCCACTGATGTTGGTCATAGTTTATGCACCTCAAAAGTTGTTTCATGTTGTCATAGGTTTCCTTCATATGGACTGCATGACCAACTGGAATTGATGGCAAAACATTGCCATTATGCAGCAAAACAGCTTTAAGACTCATCTTCGATGAATCAATGAAGAGTCTCCACTCATCTGGATCGTGAACGATGTTGAAGGCTGCCATCACACCATTGATGTCGTTGCAGGCTACAAGATCACCTTCCATGAAGAAGAATGGGACAAGATCCTTTTGACGGTCATGGAACATGGAAACCCTAACATCACCTGCCAGGAGATTCCACTGCTATAGTCTGGAGCCCAACAGCTCTGCCTTACTCTTGGGTAGTTCCAAATCCCTGACAAGGTCATTCAGTTCAGCTTGTGTTATGAGGTGTGGTTCAGAGGAGGAGGATGGGAGAAAATGTGGGTCCTGTGACACTGATGGTTCAGGACCAGAAATTTCATCCTCTTCCTCGTCTGACTCAAGTGAGAATGATTCTGGTGCATCAGGAATTGGCAGTCCTTCTCCGTGGGGTATTGGGCGTATAGCTGATGGAATGTTTGGATAATGCACAGTCCACTTTTTCTTCTTTGACACACCTTTCCCAACTGGAGGCACCATGCAGAAGTAACAATTGCTGGTATGATCTGTTGGCTCTCTCCAAATCATTGGCACTGCAAAAGGCATAGATTTCCTTTTCCTGTTCAACCACTGGCGAAGATTTGTTGCAGAAGTGTTGCAGCATATGTGTGGGGCCCACCTCTTGTCCTGATCTCCAATTTTGCAGCCAAAATAAAGGTGATAGGCTTTCTTAACCATAATGGTTATACTGCGCTTTTGTGATGCAAAAGTCACTTCACCACAAACATGGCAGAAGTTATCTGCACTGTTCACACAAGTACCAGGCATCTCTGCTCACTTTGGCTAAACAGAAATGTGTCCCTTTGCAAAATCAAACACTGACAAATAAGAGAGTACGACACTGTATGATTTCTAGAGATGATATAGGGCAATTTGTTCAGCAGGGTGATGTAAGCTTCGTTATGATTGCATCATCCATGACTTCTAGGAATAACATGATGCAATTCATATCATGTATGACGCAATACCAGCTTCAGACTGCATCATTCATTGTTTTGCCTAAAAAGCAAGTACTGTCCAAACCCAGTCATAGATTTATTCATAGATCCAGTCAAAGATGTATTTTAGTCATTTCTGGTTTAAATTGAGATCCCTTCCCTTTATAACTCACTTCTCCTCCGCCATTCCCATGTCAAGGGTCGTATATACTGACCAAATAGCATATCTTGAAAACTAGAGCCAATCAACAATTTTAAGCATCATTTTTGTTCTCAGTGACCCAGAATTAGTAAAGTTTGACTACATTTATTTCAGAAGCATTTTGGCTGTAGAGCAGTGTAATAGGAGCCTATATAAGTTAAAGGCCCAAAATCTGGTCACCCTACATGTGTGTCTCAGTGCTGCTATTCAATGGGACTACTGATCTGAGTAAGGGATGCAGAACTGTGCCCATAGTAAGCAAATTCAATATATCTGAATTCGAATCTTTACAGTACTTTTTAAAATGGTAAGTAAAAGACGTAAAGCAATTTGCTGATGAATTAAATTTTATGAAAAACTTGCAAATCTTTACTGGAGCCAGGGTTAGTTTAAAGCAACCTGGGATTTCTTTATGATCGTAATCAATATAATGCTACCATAATCACACTGCAAGCAGGGAAACAACACACCCACATAAAAATCCATCTACCACTTTACTACTTAGGGCTGTAATTTTTAACTGTTATTTCTGAGACAGTTCTATTTTATGATAATTAATAAAACACTGCCAGCACTGATGAAAGAATTGTTTTTAAAGGGCTTGTTAACATCTGTGCATCAGACAAATGTGCTAAAACAAAGAGTATGAAAGCACTGCCATTCTTGTTTGCACTATATGCCACACTCATGCACAGATGTTCACTTTAAGTAAAATATTTATGTTACGGCACATAGTTTTTTTTTTAAAAAAAATCTTCTCTCTAACACAGCAGATACAATCAACTAAGATCTTTTTATGATGACACCATTTTTTAAAGTTTCCCCTCAGTTTATTCTGATAATTACAGGTATATTTACAAGGGCACTTAGTTTAATTTATAACATCTCAAAATATTTTTTAAAATTAACAAACAAGAAGATATTTTCAATGTCTGCCTGGAGTCAATTAATAATTCAGCTACTGGTCAATCATGGGTACAATTAATGAGAGGCCAGTGTGATTACTGAAAGCCTGTGAGGTGCTGAGTACTTGATTTCAGTGTGGAAGCTCAGCTTTTGGCATGATAAAACCCATACTGAAAATGAGGCTAAGAACCAGAAAATTGTCATGGGAATCCTGGTCTTGCCACTGACATTGTGTGACATCTCAGACAAATCACTGAGGGCCTGACTCTGTGACATGCTAAACATTTTCAGCTTCCAGAATTGGGCAGTGGGCTGAGTAAGCACTGAGTGCAGACTTCCAAAATTGGCCAGTGGTTGATAAGCAACTGAAAATCCCCAGTCAAAATTATTGGAAAGAGGGTTATTTCATTTCAAAGGTAGGACTCCTTCCTACAGCCCATAGGAAGGCAAAACTCCCATTACAGTTAATAGGATTTTGGCTTAAATGGGCAGGCTGAGGCCTGTAACTAGGAAAAAGGAAGAATCTAGAGAGGGGAAAAGAAACCTCAAACGTATACGTAACGGAAAAACAGGAAAAACTCTGGTTGAGAATGCAAATAATAAATAATACAGGAATGCTGCTATAGAAATTGTACCACATTGAACAAAATTTGCTAGAGCGTTGCAGGGGATCTGCTATAAATACCCAACATCTATGGTGTCTTTTTAATATTCAGCATGAATATTTCCAGTATCATAGTTCTTTCAACACTACTTCTTTCAGGTATCACTTTCTGAACTTCCAAGATACCCTTAATTAACATGAACTAAAGAATGCTCCAAGGGCAGCCCACAACAAAGGAGACTTGTTCTGATTCGAAAACACTGTAGCAATTGCCAATACTATTTTTTTTCCAAGTGTTTTGATTTTGATGCAATGATCAACTATTGAAGGCATAATAGTGATGGATGAGATTTCTGTTGATAGAGACTAAATATATCACTGGATTTGTAACAAGAGTACTTGCTGAGTCCTACAGTCCTTACACAGGCAAAACTCCCAATGACGTTAGTGGGTCTTTATGAGATTGGGTCCTAGGCATGGTGGAAACAAATTCTGACAGAGTTTTACACTGGATGCCCTATAATTACTGACTTATAGTATGTTATAACTGTAAATATTCAGTATTACATTATAGCATTTCGCTGGCCTTATCACCTCATCCTCTCATTCTAGAGTCAGCAAACAAGTAAATGAAAATGTTTTTGAAGTTATTACAGCTGCTCCAATTACAGATTTAGCCAATCCTTAACACATATTAATGGCAAGTCAGTTGAGAAGCATTTATTCTTAGCTTTTGAAGCTGGATCCTGCAGGGTGCTGAGTGCCAACAACGCCCAATGAAATCAAAGGGAGTTGATGGCACTCAGCACCTTTAAGGATCAGGCCCTGAAGGGTATACCTACGTTGCAGGTGGGAGTGTGCCTCCCAGCCCAGGTAGGTAGACTCATTCTAATTTGGCTTGAGCTAGCATACTAAAACTAGCAACGTGGAAGTTGCACCTCTGGCACAGGTCCAGGTTAGCTGCCCAAGCTCAGACCTAGGGGATCCGGTGGATATGAACTCAGATCTGCCCAACTCCCTGGCTCCAAGCTCAAACCTCTGCCGGTGGTGCAATATCCACACTGCTATTTGTACTGAGGCAAGCTAGCACAAGTCTGTCTACCCAGGGTTGGAGGCTTGGTCCCAGCTGCAGTGTAAACATATCTTATTTCCTATTGACTACAGAAGGAGTTGAAGCAGCAAAGGGTTGAGCAAGAGGTGCTCAGCACCTTACGGGATCCAAGCCTTAATAAGCAGCAGCAGTCACTGCCTTCTAGGCTATGAACTTTAATCGGCAGCCTGAAAAATAAACTCATTTTAAACCTGCCATGCAATTAACATGCTGCAGTGGTGCAACAACAGTCATGAGTGGACTGGTCATCACCTTTCTGAATTTCAGAAACTTTGACCTTGCAAAACTATGCTGAAAAGTTGCCAGCCTGGATAAGAAAGTACTTTCCGAGACATGCCATGATGGGGAGGGTGATAATGAAAGAAACCAGGCAAATAAATATAAATGATGCATCCTGGGCAAGTGAGTGAGTAGAATTTTGCAAGACTGACTTAGCCATTTTAAAAAGGAATTTAATAATATTCACCTCCTGGACAGGAGAGATGTGATCATTAATGTTTAAAAAGCCCTTTGACTGAGGTCGATGAAATATATCAGTGCAAAATCTGGGCCTGATCATTTCTTTCTGCCCGAGACTGCCCTAGATCCATATGTAGCGGGGAGTCTCCAAATATGGGTCTCCTCCTACCTATGTAGAAAAACTAGTGGAAGAAGGATGGCTTCGCATTTTTCCTTTCCTTGACCCCTTAGCCTCTCTGGTCTTCGATTCACACGTGGGAGGTGATGGGCCAGGATGGGGCCAATCTCACACAAGTGCATTCCTTTTTGGCTTGCTACAAAATGGCGCCCAGAAAGTTATGGTTAGCTCTTATCTGAATAATTTCTTGCTTTTCCTATTTATTTCCAAATGAGATTTTTATTGATATGAAAAACCCAGTCACATTTGTGATAATAATATACTCAGTAGCAAAAGGGTAGATTTTTTTCAACATATATTTTCATTTTTAAATTCCCCCCACATATTTTCATGTTCAGATTCCCCCCGGTACAGAAGGCCTTCACAAGGCTTCATAATGTTGTACATAAAATTCTGTGCTAAAGGTGCAATTGGGGCCTATCTATAAGGGCTATCTGGTATATATAGCTCTTTGCATGCATTGCTCTGTACACTAGAGTGAAATTTTGCCCATTTGGTCTAAGGATCTGTTCTCCCCTTGATGTCTGCATGACTCCCATTCATACTAATGACTGTTACATGTGGTCACTGAATAGACAATCGACTCCCCCCCCACACACCTCTTATACAGTTCTACCCCAAAGAGCTTACAAAGAGGCACATTACTCCCTCTAAATAATACAATTAAAAACATAACAAGGGTGTTGGGTGTTAAGTATATTGTTTGGCACAAGCCCAGCACACTGCCTGAATAGAGTAGTAATAAAGGTTATTTTCAGACCCATCATAAGATTTTCCAGTTGACATGCTACATTTAACCTAAGTTACCATGGCCTTAACTCACAATTCAGGTGGAAATAATGGCTAGAGATAGTAAAAGCAATTGTGAAGTGTGAATATCAGCCCTATAGCTGTATTTTTTTGTAAACCAAAACAAATATTTTTAAAGTTTACCATCTACAGCTTCAGAGTGTCACAGTTTTTCTCAGTTTCTCTCCGTTTCAAGTAGATAAATAAGGAATTTATGAAATTTGCCTAATTGCCTAATTAAATACAATGTAGGGAATAATCCTGCATTGTCAATAGACACACCAGATGGCTTAAAATGAAACAACTTTCCATGACTAATATACACTACTACAATTTTTGTGCAATATACAATATGCTGATAAGAAACATCATTCTATAATGTGTAGGGAAATAAAGGATTGTGTGTTTTAATGTTTAAATTGCTGTACAAACAGAACATTGATAGCATTCTTTATTATTTAATTTGAGTCATTACAGTACAGCAAGGAATTAAGAAAGTGACCAATCCAGTCAGAGTTAAACAGCACCTTTGACCATTCCCTTTTCGCCAGTCTTTTGAGAGTATCTGTTTGGTTAAAAATGCTATTGAAAGCCGTGGGTTCCTCTTTTTTTTTTTTTAATAAAATGGTCAAGAAATTTCAAATCTCTGGCAGGCAATTCCCTGTAATATTGAAAAAAAACAGAAAGGATTTACTGGGGTCAATTTTCAAAAGAATATAAGCTGAGGGTCATGCCAAATTGCATGTCTAACCTGTACACAAAAGAACTGCAGCTGCTCCCGCAAATCAAGCGTATGTGCACACAGACATCCAGTTAGACATCTAATTACACCTTAAGGGTAACATTTTACAAGGCACCTAATCCCTTTGTGCAGAACTGAACTAGTCTCCAGACATAGATGTGCAGAGATTTATAGGGTACTGCTCCTATCAAAGGTTCATTTGTGACTACCAGTGAGTGGCCTTGGGCTTCTGTCCTTTCAAAAATCAGGTCTACTAAGTCTAGTTAATGTTTTTCTTTTTGGGGGAAATAACATTATTTTCTCATTTCTATTTTATTCCTTTTAAAGTAAATAATATTATTATCACATTCTATTGTATCTTGTTCATTTTGGCAATTTAAATGGCTAGCCCTATTTGGAAACACCAGTTTTCATAGATACCTTGAGCAAGATCCTCAGCTGAGGTAAATCAGTGTAGAATGGAAGTCCTTGGTCTGGAAAGGTAACTCCGTGTTTGGAAATGATGATTCCTACTGTCTGATCAGCTTTTTCATTTAGATCTATGTCTGGTTTCCTATGTGAAGTTAATTTACAGTAGCCAAGCAGCTGGCCTGGCCCCATATCTTTATTTGGTTAAACTGTTCTTTTTCTAATTGGCTGTCTGTCTGAGTGAATTGTGTTGGTTTAGATGCAATATGCTGCCTCTTAACTTAGTGACCTTGATTGTTTTAAGAATGTAAATGAGGTATGGCACTGTGGTTAAGTAAGTGTATAATATACATTTATCACATGGGAAGGGTATGTAAAGGTTTATGCAACAAATTAAATAAGTTACTGGCTGGAATGTAACTGGGGTGTATTTGTGAACCGGTCCTGTTCAAACCACCATTTCTGGAACAGAGACTGAATTGTGGAACATGATATTTATTCACAACTACCACCTAAGTAGAAGGGTTGGGGTGGCAGCATGTGAGGGCTCCGTGCCCGTGTCCCGCAGGGGTGGGGAGTCACGCAAGGGCTCCGTGCCTGTGTCTCCCTGGGGGAGAGAGAAGGAGGGGCGTAAGGTGGAAGTTTCACCTAGGGCGTAAAATATCCTTGCACTGGCCCTGGCCCCACACTACAAGAAGGATGTGGAGAAACTGGAATGAGTCCAGTGGAGGCAACAAAAATGTTTAGGGGGCTGGAGCACATGACGTATGAATTAAAGAATTGCCTACTTCCATCTAAATTGAATTGGCTCGTTAGCACTGACCCCCCATTTGGTAAGGTATCTTTTCATATGCTGTGTATTTATACCTCCCTACTGTATATTCCATTCCATGCATCTGATGAAGTGGGTTTTAACTCACAAAAACTTATGCCCAAATAAATTTGTTAGTCTCTAAAGAGCCACAAGGACTCCTCGTTCTTATGACTTACAACAAGAGGCTAAGGGAACTGGGATTGTTTAGTCTAGAGAAGAGAAGAATGAGGGGGGATTTGATAGCTGCTTTCTACAACCTGAAAGGGGGTTACAAAGAGGATGGATCTAGACTGTTCTCAGTGGTACCAGAAGACAGAACAATGAGCAATGGTCTCAAGTTGCAGTGTGGAGGTTTAGGTTGGATATTAGGAAAAACTTTTTCACTAGGAGGATGGTGAAGCACTGGAATGGGTTACCTAGGGAAGTGGTGGAATCTCCTTCCTTAGAGATTTTTTAAGGTCAGGCTTGACAAAGCCCTGGCTGGGATGATTTAGTTGGGGATTGGTCCTGCTTTGAGGAGGGGGTTGAGCTAGATGACCTCCTGAGATCCCTTCCAACCCTGATATGCTATGATTCTATGATAAGGTTCACAAAAAGTTCACATACATTCTAGATCACATACACAGCCAACCAACCCACAAGTTTCAGTTTTGAAAACATGTTTATTTACCTTCCAGTTTCTATTGGCTGTTTTACAGCTGTTACACTATGCAGTTCAAATCTTCTTGCATTTACCTTGGTTCCAGCTGATTGGTTAATACACAATAATAAAGGTCTATATGCTGATGATACATCATGAGGTGTGAAGCATGCCATGTAATAGCTTTTCCCATCTGAAAGACCCCCTTAGTCCATATTACATATGATTAACACTCGTTTGCTCCCTGCTATGCCAGGGACAGGAAGGAAGCATAGAATTGGAATTAAACTGCTGTATTCATTTTGGTATTCATCTCTGCACAATTAATTTTTGCCACTTGATTAAAATATAGGAAGGCAAGAGCAAGGAAGTCCGGCATAACTATACACTGTGCCATATGGTTCCATCATCAATTTAGGTCCCTGAGAGTTCAAGGGATAATGTCAATGTCACAGAATGTTGTGATGGTACAATGGCCTACTGCTGCAATAATAAATGCCAAGGTGAAGGAAAGGCATTTATAGAAAAGGCAATGCTTAGAGAATTAATTTCCCAAGTCAGCTATGTCATCCAGGATAATGGTCTATTGGGTATAAAAGGACAAAATATATTCCAGCTAAAGGACTATGTTGATTCAGAAAAATATATTTAGCTTTATTCAGAAACAACGCACACATTTACGTGTGTGAACTGTGGCTGATAAAAGCAAGTCCGTAATCTATTCTCCTTGACAAATTCAGTTTTTTGGTCATGGCACAGTGAAGCATCATATTCCTGCCCTTACTCTCTGACAATGCAAGTTTGTGGTTGGCTGGTGAAATACCTGACTGTTAATTTTATCTTCTTATTTGGTGTGACAAGCCTATTAAAGTTGAACATTGTGACAGTCAAATGCCTCCCACTTTGGAAGTAAAGGCCTTAATTCTGCCTTTTTTATAAATACCTTGACATTTATATTGCAGCAGTGGGGTTTGTGAGCTGGTTACTGTGTTCCTTTCCACTGTCATTATTCCTTCATTATACCAAGTGGAATTGGTGTTTGCCAGTTAGACTGCTGTCGGCGGACTTAACTACTGACAAAAGAAAAAAAACCACAACCCTGGCTGTTGTCAGCCCCTAATGCATCTTTTGAAATCAGGAGATCTTTAGGGGGGAAATATTAAGGAGTGGAGAGTACCGAAATCCACAAATAAATATGATTTACTGATCAAAATGCAATAAATATGGCCCAATCCTGCAAACCTTATCCATGTGCATAAATCTTACCAATGCAATTAGTCCCATTGATTTCCTGTGGGAAGCCATAAACTCAAAAACCCAATGCTTCAACATTTACTCTTCTAAATGTTCCCATTGAACACAATGAGACCACTCTTGTGAGTGCAGACCTTGAACCCCAACCTACTGTTACTATCATTCAGTCATGCAAACTCTTACAAAATTATCCGTTGTTTAGCCACTGCCCTGAGCCCAGGGTTCTATTCTCGCTTCTGCCACCAATCTCCTGTGTAACCTTGGCCAACCCACTTGGGTCAAGACTTTCAAAAGTGACTAGGAATTTTGGATGCCTCAACTTGAGCCATCTTCAAGGATCCTGATTTCTGAAGGCAGATGCTCAGAGTATACAGGGACCAGTGACCACAATTTTAACGTCACAGATGTATTTGTTACTATAAATTCATGAATGTATATTATCACTGACATCAGTGGGACTACTCAGTGAGTAACAATTTCTAGGATCAGGCCCCAGACAAATTCTTTGGGGCAGGGTCCATGTCTTTTATTCGTCACTTAAGCACCATGCATATTTTTAGAAATTCTTTACAGCAGATAGTTATATATCATCCACTATACTTTTAATCTCCTCTTGTAATTTTGGCATTTGGTCATTTTCTTCTTCACTAATAAAGAATATAGACTTAAGTCATTTCATTAATGTTCCTTCTTTTGCTATTATGCCACAGCACCTGATATGTGCATTTTATATTTCATGGAGGCTTAGACTATAATATTTATGTTTACTAACAGATGTTATCCATTGGTAAACACAGCCAAAGTTTTCAGTGCAATATTGGGGTACTCAGAGTTAACTTTGGTAAGGATACAGTTCTGGTATGTTTTTCATAAAAATATTGCACTGTTTCATGTCTATTGGGCAAACGAGCTGAATATTTAGATAACTATTAGAGAGACTCCTGATACATACTTCAGCAGGAAACACTGCAGTAGTTCAGCCTGTGTAAATAAATTGAACTGACTTCAAATCCTTTACCTCAACAATGTGCAGAAGAAACAGAAATACCATCCTTACCAGTCATTTAGATGTACAATGCTCTATCTTTACTGCAGTATTAACAGCCAACTCAGAACAATTTGCACACACAACTGGCATTATCTGAAGATTGATAAAGGTATAGGTGAACTTTGTTTAATTGATTACCAGCCTTAGCAAACTGCTCTCAAAATAAAAAGGGATTTAGATGTATAAAGGAAATTGTGTATGTTTCATTATTACTAAAAAATCCAATTTCATAAAGACCAGAGTCTTATACCCCCACTCTTCTGTGTGCAGCTCTTCTGCCAGATGGAGTCAGCAGCAACCAGGGTCGGGTTCAATATCTAAGGGTTCCTTTTCAACACTACAACACAGAACCGGCTTGAGCCCCACCCAATAACCTAGGAAAATTACACAGCACTGAGGCGGCCATACTTCCCCATTCACAAGCAGAGTCTGAATGTAGAAACGAAACTTTTAATGATAGGAGGAAAGTCATCTGACATTAATAAGGGAAAATACCACAGGCAGGATTCATAATCATAACACCCACCCCAGAGTGCATGGGGCAGTCTTCTGCCTCATGTTCTTGAGTTCTACAACCAAAAGTTCCAATACGGTGCCCCCCACCAATGCTCCCTCACCGTACCTCACTCATAGTGGCTGTCCTTGGTCAGTGAGGATCCAGGGTTCAGAGATGCATCTGTAAGTTCACCTTCCACCCGGGAAGAAGGCACCTAGCTTGATCCACCACCTGAGCACTTGTTCTGACTGGCTTCCCCGCCAACCACGGTTCCCCACCACCTGGACGCTCCACCAGCCACTCATTCCGCTGGCCACCTCACTAGCTGCTTGTTGCCTTGCCAGCCGCTTGTTCTGCTCACCGCCTCACCAGCTGCTCATTTACTGGCCAACTGTCAGTCACCTTCTGCTACCACCTGCTTCTCTGCTGTGACCTCCGCATATCTGTCTCTTAGTGATTTTCAGCTCTTTTCAGGCTGGACAGAAACACTGCTCCGCCACAAGTGATTTCAACTCTCATTTGAACACTTTAACATAACAAAAAGGCTCCTAATAAAGCCTATTTAGCTTTACCTTTGAGGGGGGAAGGGCGGAACAGGTTAAACCAGCCTGGGGAGCTTTAGGCAGAGTCCCCACCTCCTGGATGGGACACCTGTCCCCACCCTTCTTACTTTCACATGGGTCTGGCATTCGAGCCCCTGGCTTACCAAGTTCCTTTCAGCTGAGCGTGACCCCTCAGGTGGGACAAGCTCAGGCACAGTTCTGCTCCCCTTTAGTCATATAATGAAGGTAACAACATTGATAACATTTCATTACCCTTGCATTTAAAAATTTTATCAAAGCTAATGTTAAAAAATTATATAATTACACAGGTTAAAAAAGAGTGTCTGTAAATCCAGGGATAGTGCTTAGATTATCCACAAATACAAAGTTTGTTTTAAAAGTCATACGATACATAAATCAGCAATTACCCAAATTTAAGTGAATAAATTTAACAATACAGTTTAGACATTAGCATCAAAAGTATCTGGGTCACCCAATACCAGACAAAGCTGATCACTTGTAGCTACCCAACTCCTGTCTGCTAGATACCTATGCAAAGTAGATATGTTCATTTAAATACAGTTTGCTCCTGAAATCTCTCCCCTTCCAAAACTAGCTGTCAGAGGAGAATTCATTCAGATCCTGCTTATATGTGGTTTCACTTTGATGATTTCCAGCAGAGCCACAAGACTCAAATTATTGAATCTTGTAAGTGTTACGTGGACAGACTATGTTTTAAAAGAAAAACTCTTGACTGAATTGACCATGGTAAGTTTAAAGAAAAATTCTATATAGAAGCGAAAACGGTAGTACATATTTATCAATATATAAACCAAATTAGCACTTTCATGCCTTCTTTGGAAGAAATGATCAGGTATATGAATTCTCAGTATGCCAGGTCACCTACAGAGAGCCTCTCTTGGTTATATAATATTGTATTATGAAGCAGGTGGATACCAAGCGATGCCTTTATTATTATTTTTATAGAGCCAGTCGCACACTAGATAAACCAGACACTACGCCATCCTCACAGAAGCCCTTTTGCTGGCTTTCCTCCTATTATTACATACCTGCTTAACTGTGGATAGTGGGGGTGGAGGCACAATTGAAAGGTTCTGTGGTGATACATGACTGCTCCACACGTTGCCTCTACCTTCACCCTCTGAAACTTGATATGTATCTAGACAACATACACCAGCAGCTACCTCCTCCTCCTGCTCTCTGTCCTGTGGCTGCCCAACCCCTTGCTGCACTTGGAAGCATGCCTCCCTGCCTGAACTGTCCTCAGTCAATTTAGCAAGTGTTCTAAACAAGACCAACAAAAGGGGCAACATAGGTGGGATGCACAGTACCCCATGTGCCATCAGGATGGGTGGTGCCAGGGTGGGATGGTGCTTGGGGCTGAATTATCTCAGTTAACAAGAAGTTGGAGAATTATCATTCAATTTTTGTTGGAGGCCTCCTCCTTCTTAGGCACATTGGATGCTCTAAATGGCCTCCTCCTTCATAGGCGCATTGGGCACTGCTGCTGTTTCAATGCACTCCAGGCTGCAATGAAGCAGCAAGATCCACCTCCCTTTTCCCAGTCTCTCTTCAGCCTGCTCCCCTCACTCATCTCCAGGGCTCTTGGGCGGGCTGGGGCCCCACCTGAGCTGACGTGTTGAGCACCACACTGCAGCTTCTCTTCTCAGCCTCAAAGATGCCCCCCGACTCACCTCAACAGACGGTCTGCAAAGCAGGCAGCAGGAAGCACTGGGATTCCAGCAACAGGTAAGGAGAAGCAACTCTTTGTACTGGGCGGGGGATTGGAGCTCAGCCTGCAGCCAGCCACCCCTGCTGTTTTCTCCTCCCCATGCTGCAGGACACATGGTAAGTGCCACAACCAAGGTTGCTGCTGGGCATCCTGGCGAGAGGCAGCCTGAGAAATCTGCTAGGGGGCATATGACCCCACATTCCACCCACCCACACACACACACGTCTCCTCTGCTGTTCTCTTTTATACTATGCAAATGTTGTCCTTACTGATACAATCATGCCTCAATACATCCACAGGTTCTTTCATCCCCACCTGCTGTCCCTGCAGGTTCTATCACCCCCCAGCACATAGCAGCCATCCTGTCATAAATACAAAGGGAAGAGTAATAGCCTTCATGCATGCAGTAATATAAAATTCCTCTTGGCCAGAAGTACAGAATCACTTACCTGTAAGGGGTTAATCAGTTCAATTAATCTTGTTGGCACCTGACCAGAAGGACCAATAAGGAAAGAAGACACTTTCAAATCTGTGGAAGGAGGTTCTGTTTGTGCTCTCTCTTTGTGTTGTTCTCTCAGGACCAGAGCAGGAAAAACTATCTCCTAAAATCCTGTTTTAAATAAGCATCTACGATTACAAAAATTGTAAGTAAAGCAAGGAAAGGTGTTAGATTATCTTTCGTTTTAGCTTGTGAATTTTCCTTATGCTTAGAGGGAGGTTTATTCCTGTTTTTATAACTTTGAAGTTGAGTCTAGTGAGAAATCCTCTGCATTTTAAATCTTTTTCATACCCTGTAAAGTTATCTTCCATCCTGATTCTTTTACTTTTTTAAAAATAAATTTCTTCTTTTAAAAACCTGATTGATTTTCAGTGTCCTAAAGACTCAGGGGGTTTGATCATTGCTCCCTTTGTAATCAATTGGTTAGTGTATTAATTCTCAAGCCTCCCCAGGAAAGGGAGTGAAGGAACTTGGGCGGATATTTTAGGGAAATAGGAACTCCAAGTGGTCCTTTTCCTGAATCTTTGTCTAAATCACTTGGTGGTGGCAGCAATACCATCCAAGGACAAGGGAAGGAACTTGTGCCTTGGGGAAGTTTTTAATCTAAGCTGGTGAATATAAGCTTAAGGGGTCTTTCACGTGAGTCCCCACATCTGTACCCCAAAGTTCAGAGTGGGAAGAGAACCCTGACGGCTCCCAACCCACCAATACCCCTGGGGGATGTGTCATTTCCAGAGCAAGGGAGCCCCCTTCCCCTTTCAAAGCCCCCACAGGTTCTGTGATCCCCAATTTGTGCCAACACAGATTTTATTAGCTCATCTGGGATGGGCAGAGCAATTCCAGATGAAAGCAGGAAAAGGAAGTCCCCACACTCTGATAACTTCAGACCTGGAGAAGAAGCAAGTTTTAGATCTAAGGATTTTCCAGTTAAAGTGCCCTGCCAATGGAGACTGACAGCAACAGCATCTGAATTGATTGAAAATGATGTGATTGTACATAGGGAAAAATGTGTTTTGAAGTAATTCTCACCCATACATCTAGGTTGCTTTCACAATCTTATTGATAATGGTGAGCATTTACTCATTGAAATCAATGGGCTTAGTCACTCAAATATTTGCTCATCCATGTATGTAAAGGGTTATAATACAGGCCAAGGTTATTTCTGGTGAAGTGCAGGGTTTTAAGGGGATTACTTTAACAGCAGTCATGCCTAAAGCTGTATGATTGTGGTCAGCTAGCTCAATTCTGCTCATTATAAAGTCAGTCATGGACAGGCATTGAAAATGTCACTGTTCAGTTACAGACCAGAACCTCAGCCTACCTGCCTGAGTGCCAACATTCAGAATTTAGCATCCTAGAACATTTTTTATTGTTAATCGTCGCCTCTGAAAAGCCTGTCCAAAGACTGGATTCTGTGAAGTGCGGGGAAACCTCAGTTGGCAGTGAAATCAAAGGCAGTTGAGGTCTCTCATCTCCCAGCATCAGGCCAAAACACAAAGAGCATTTTAAAGTCTGCTTTTTTTGTACCTAAATGCCATTTCACAGGTCCAACTTAGACACAACAATTTGAAAACTCTGCCTCTGGTCTGCATTTCACATCCTGGTTAAATTTCACAGTATTGATTTCACATACTGGCTAAATTTAAATTAAATCATGAGACATTGCACTCCTGTTCTTTAACATACAAATCAAAATGACTAATGATTGGTATTCAGTGAAGTTGTAGCCATGTTGGTAGCAGGATATTAGAGAGAGAAGGTGGGCGAGGTACTATCTTTTATTGGACCAACTTCTGTTCATGAAAGAGATGAGATTTTGAGTACACAGGGCTTGTCTTCAGGTCTGGGAAATGTACTCAGGCATCACAGCAAAATGCAAGGTGGAAGATTGCTTAGCATAAGCAGTTGGCATATATTCTAAGAGACCATTCAAAGTACAGTGGTCTGTTAACACTTCTACAGTCACAGGAGTAGGAGCTTAAATTCAAAACTCTGCTAAACTAAACATCATGGATTGAACATAGACACTGAATTTATGACTTATTACAACAATCTGCAATCCTTTAACCCCTCTTTTTTTTCTTATGACTGCAGAGGTGTTAGTGGGCCACTGTACCTTGACTGGTCCCTTAGAATATATGCTAACTGCTGATGCTACACAATCTGTTCCATCTTGCATTAAGATGTGATGACTGAATGCCTTTTCCAGACCCAAGGAAGAGCTCTTGTTGCAGGCCAAAAGTTCATCTCTCTCACCAATAGCACTTGGTCCAGTAAAAGATATTACCTCACCCATCTTGACTCTCTAATGGTTGGGTGGCAATCACAGAATTTAAATAGTCCTATTTACAGTCTTACTTAAAAGTTCTTATTTCATTGTAATAGGGTGACCATCCCTCCCGTTTTTAACAGGACAGTCCCCTATTAAGCCCTACTGCAAGTGTCCTGCCTTTTTTTAAAAAAAACGTGCACATTGTCTCCTTATTTCCTGCTCCCTCTGCTGGTCAGTCAGTGCAGCCCCAGCCCTTGTTTGTGGCTGGCGAATGAGAGCGGGCAGGCAGTGGCTTGTCAGTGAGAGCACGTGGTGGCCTCAGGCTAGGTGGAGAGGCAGAAAGATGACATGTCAGGTAGGATAAGAGGGGCGGCCTCGAGTGTGAGGGGCTAGGAGTGTGCATCACCTCTCGCCATCTGAAACCTTAAGTAGGGGTGCTCAACTGGGGTCTACAAGCACTTTTGGGGGGGTCACTGGGCGCTGATGCTGAATCCCAGAGCCTGAGCCCCAGTGCCCCCGGTGGGGCTGCAACTCCAATCCCCGGCACCCTCTGCAGGGCTGAAGCTGGAGCCTCGGGGGACTGAAGTCCTGATTCCCGTTGCCTGCCTTGGGGCTGAAGCTGGAGACCTGGGGCTGAAAAGGCACCAACTGGTTACAGATTCCATGAATCTATCAACCACCTGAGAACAGCCAAAGCACAGTAGTGGTCCAGCCGCCTCCCTATACTACCCTCTCTACACAGCTGAGGATCCCCCACATTGGTTTAGCTGGGGAGATCCAGCTAGTTATGGGCCCATTTGTACGACCAGAGCATGACAAAGAAGCTGGATTGCAGCCTGAAGGAATCTGACCCACTGCAGTAGAAAGGAAGCTTAATGTATAGTATCCATCAAGATATTTTTATACTGACATTTAAGATTTATTGAGCAAGACAATAATTAATGACACATCTTCTAACCAGAAATGGGAGAGTTTATACATTATTTTTTGGAAACCAGTCCGGTACTAGTGTCTTCTTTTAATCCTGGAGCCTCTTTACAGATACCGGAAGAAATGCAGCATCACCATTCATTTCTGTCCATGGCTTGTTCCTCCATTAATACCAGCCTGATCATGTCCTGGCATTCAATTTCCCACCATCTAGGCAGTGGTCAACCTCTAGGTCAGACTGATGTTGTTTGTGGGTTTTGTTATTTTCTTTGGCATCCTAGCATCCATTTTGCTGCAATGTCCCCACCACCATAATCTTCTCAATTATAGCCAATCCTGTACCCTTATTTCACATCCTGCTCTCCTTCCAATTTCTTCTTAAAGTCATTCCACTTTACACCTGCCATCTTTTGAAGAAAACTCATCTCTACTTCCTCCAGCCTTCTAATGTCTGTTTCACTTAATGCAGCTGCTTCCATACACTAGAGTAATACCATTACCACACTAGTTTGATACATTTTCACTTTAGTACCAACATAATGTTTTTAGCAGTCCATCATTTCATCAATTTCTGTGAAGCACTTGTACCTAAGGTACATTGCCTCTTAACTGCATCCTGGATGGAACCATCAGCACGGATCAAGTTTCCTACTTACACATATGATTATGCTTGTTCTACACCACTACTGTTGCTGCATTTCAGCACTTGATATACTGTTCCTCTTCCAGAATGCAACCACTTTGTCTTCTTCGCATTTAAGTCCAAATTGACACCAATTTTGCATGGAAGTAAAGAGTATCTTGATTAATTCAAATGGGTCTGCTAGTTGTACAATATCATCTGCATAAGATAAGGCACTAAATGTAGATCATCCAATGTCATGGCCTCCAACTCATCTAACATTTTATTAATGTCTGGTTTAAGAACGTGATAAAAAGCAACAGTGATTCCATGCACCTTTGTCTTATACTGGAGTTGCTTAATATTTCATGAATTCTTACAGCCCTGTAGGAATCTTACAACACAGCTTTTATGACCAGGGAGTTGAACCGTTAAAAATCTTGGTTCAGTTCCAGTTTGGGTTCATCAATATTTCTTAACACTCTGGTTCAATTCTGGTTCAGGTGCTAACTTAGACTAATGATTCAGTAATAGTTTTGACCACTTTGAACCAGTTCAGATAAATTTCCTGAAGATTAGTGTCTCAGACTCTTATGCTTATGTTGTAACTCCTAGCAAAAGAAAACAATGATAAATATTTTTTTCACTATAGAAAAATGATTTATTTTTAAACAAGTTATTTAGACACACTAATACAACTTCCAAAACTCTGTCAGTCATATTTGACTGAAAGGTGACAAAATGAATGTCAGCCCAGAAAATGCCCTTTCTACATGGACTTGTATAATAGGAACAGCAAACACAATGTTAGCCAATTGATATCATTCAGGTCTCGTAATTTTATGTTGCTCCTAGTAACGAAAAATATTTTCACTTTTATTGAGATGAGAATCATCAATAAAAGAATCAAGGAAGGAACGAATGTGTTTTTTGGCCTTACTTTGACCAAAATTTGTCCCTTGCTTCTTAGACTTCTCACATACTTTGAGGGGAAGCTTAGGGTTATCATCTCATAAGTGCAATTATCTTATTTGGCATTCCATGTGATTTTGTTACTTTCCATAATGGTTTCCCTCCAAACTGAATCAAATGGCTTCATGAAGTTAATGAAAACAGCAAATATTAGTGCATAGCAATAGGGTAACATAGTTTTTAGTAGTTTGTGAACCCGTTAGTGGACCTCATCGGCTTATATGTTCCAGAAGCCACTAGAACCCTGCCAGAGCAACACAAGGCAGGACCCTTGTGCCTGTGTGGTTCTTCAGATAACCTTTGTTGTGTAACCCACAACTAGTACTTTGTGAATCTCAGAAATGTTCAACAGTTTGGTTTGGATAAGCAACTAAAAGTCTGCAGGTTCATGTCAACTTATCATCCTCTTTGGCCTAGATATCCCATGAGAACAGAAATCTTGTGGAAGTATAAGCACTCTGATGAGTACTTCTCATGAAAATTCTCATACTCCCAGAATTTGGTTGGGTTGTAAATACTACAATAATAGCTTCTCTCAAAGTATTTCAGAACTGTTGTTTCTGGTTCATATCAAGATGGCAGAGTCAAGCAAAGAGTTTTTTCAACATAAAAATAGTCTACTGAAGTTTTTGTAACACAGAGGTGGTAATCAAAGCTGTGTAATCAGTTGAGGTCACACATGAATGAGGCATAGAGAGAGAAGAGAAAAGGACAAAAATAGATAGAGACCAGGAAGGAGGAGGAGCTGCCAAATGCAAACTGAGTTTCATCCAATAATCAAAACAAATTGAACCTGTGTTTTTTCTGCTTCTTACAAGAGTCTGTAATTGGAATTTAACTGACAGTTTTGTTGATAATGTGGGAGGCAAAAGAAAATCCAGTTTACTCTTCTGTAGCTATATTGGCTCTGCAGTGCTAACAGACATAACCATTTGTTTTTGCTAATGCAAAATGTAACTATGACTCACTGAGGCTTAGGGAGCAGATATGTAGAGTAGGTAACATTTCTGGACATAACCAACCCTCTTTTAAAGACTTTTTGGTGGTTATATAAAATGGCATTATTAGACCATTTTAAGATCTGAATGTATACTTCTCATATCTAGGAACTCAAAACTGCATAATATCACATTTTGTTTTAGTGTTTTTAAAGCAGCTATAATGATATCTAGTAGCTGGTGATGGGACACTAGATGGGAAGGGCACAAGAGTTACAACGGAGAATTCTTTCCCAGGTATCCGTAAAGAGGCTCCAGGATGAAAAGACGATGCTAGTACCAAGCTGGTTTTCAAAAAAATGATGTATAAACTCTCCCATTTCTAGATGATCCTGATTGTCCCTTCTGGCCTTAAAATCGTGGAGTCTATAATTTATCACAACACCATTGCAGGAGTATTTAATTATCTGATTAGATGGGTTATGTGCACTATCATTTGTTAATATTTAACAATCTTTATCTTTTCAAAAACAATTTCCTGCTAATGCATATGACCTTTAAAGACACACTTTCCATTGAAAGGCTTTAAAAGCTCCCCCATATTGGTTGTCAGTGATTCATATGCCCTTTGCTGTTGTACAGCAATGTGTGGTGAGCAAGGATCTTACAATGCAATGTGTTCAGAAAATTGAAACATGAATGCATAAAAATCCAGAAGTTGTAATTGTTAAACATCATTTATAAAATATCTGAAAAATTGACTCCCAAAAATTCTGCTTGTCATTTGGATAATTTAACTTTTATATGGCCTATCATATTGTATTTTCTAATCTTTATATAGGGCTAGATTTTGCCTTTACACATAACTTTGAGCAAGGTGTGGGTGCATAACTTTGAGAGACACTATGCTTCACAAATATCTCTCTGATTCCCCCTGTTCACGTTGGGGGTTTGGAGTGAGAGCAATTTGCTGCTGACCTAATATCAGTCACAACCAGTTGCAACATCTACATTGGCCCAGATGTACTGTCCATCTGCTGTGGGAGGAATTGGGGGGATAGAATAGGGAAGCTTGTGGACAGTGCTTGCTTACTTCCTGAATGTCCATATTCAAGGTCTGGGTAAACTGTATAAGGATATAAAGGAGGTTCTCACTCCCCCTTTCTCCCTAGAACAGTCATGTAGTCCAAGTTACAGTCTTGTTCATCGTAATGTTACTTGAAATCCCCTTGTTAGTGAAGGACCATCCTAAGAATTTCCAGTTTTTAGTCTGGCATCTGTCACCAGTATTAGAAGGTTCACACTTAATCTGCGCTTTATAATATTTTATTGGAATTCACTAACTGAACTGTCAATGTCTACCCATGAAGAACACAAATTTCAGTTCGCCCCCATTGTCACACAGAAGGGCCTCTAAACATCACAACCCTTTCCCACATCAGAGTGGAAAATAAAAGCCTGGTTGATAAGGGAAAAACTCAATATCATGTGCACATCAGAAAGGAGAACTGCCAAACATGCTGTAACTGCTGCAAAAAGAGAAAGTTCCAGCACCACATGCAGGAGAGCAATATGGCCGATGAACTAATGACTGCCTTGTGGCAGTGACTGGTCATCACTGGAGGTGGTATAAGGTTACAATGAGAAAGAAAACACAAATCCAGACAGAAAGTTTAAATCCTGCAGATTGAATATGGTGCAGTGAGGAAATCCTTAGGCCAGGTCTACACTGTGGGGAGGGTCAACCTAAGATATACAACTTAGGTTGATGTACCTGGGCGTCCTCATGGCGGCAAGTCAACGACTGCCATTCCTCCGTTGACTCCGATTCCGCCTCTCACAGGAGGAGTTCTGGAATCGACCGGAAGAACACTCAGGGATTGATTTATCGTGTCTACACTAGACACGATAAATTGATCCTCAAAGAATCGATCACTACCCACGGATCTGGAAGGTAGTATAGCCTTACCTTTAGTTGAAGAATACTCCTCAAAGACTTTATGACCCAGAGAAAAGGAGTAAAGGGAAAAAGACAAGTGTTGAGTGATTTTGAGTGCCCAGTTTACACAAAGAGGTCTGATTTTCTCAGGCCACACCACAACCAGTAAATGCAATTTTCAAGTGTAAAGCTGCATCTAAACTGGGTGTGAAGTGGTATGTTAAAAGGCACAGCTTCATGAGACAGATGTTTGGCTTGCCACTTGGAGTAGGCTGGTTCCAATTTACCTGAGAAATTAAGAACAAGCATATCATGGAAGGAGGCTTTAAACAAAAATGGAATGGGATAGGAAAGAATTTGAGGACCAATCTTAAATTTTTGGTTTGAGAGTTAAAAGGTTTAACTTTGTCAGGATCGAACATTATAGAAAAAGATGTCAATATGGACAGGTTTTCAAAGCATTTGAGTTAGAAACCAATGTTATAATTCTCTCTAGTTTACATTTCAAAGAAACATGCTAAATAATTTTCTGTTAATTCAAGTCCTAAAACATATAGCAGTGGTTAGTCCACAAATAGCACAAATAGAAACAATGGCAACATAATGGGCTAAATAATTTTCCAGGTAAATTTACTTACATGTTACATTCAATCTGAGTCCAAGAATAACTCCTGACCCCAATTTTTCTTTAATTTTTCTCATTGGTTGAACCTTAATGAGTTCCAAGGAATGTGAGATAGGAAGTTAATGACGGTGCTAAAGCTATTACTCACTGAGATGATATAAATATGATCATATAAGAAGAGATTTACAGAAGAGTTTTTGCCTGTCTGCATGAGGAAGAGATCTGGGATGAAATCCAGACAATTTAGAAATGGCTGAAACTCAGAAAAAAATTTAACTTTTGAATTGTTTTATTCCAAATTTCATTCTTTTGTTCCAGTTTGAAAATTTCCTTTTTAATCAAAACATTTTGTTTCAAGAAATCAAAAACATTTTGACTTGTTGTGGAATTTTTCATTTTGATTTTGACTTTTTAAAGTTTATTTGTATATTTCATTTTATTTGTATATTACTGTTTATTTTACATTTTTCAAAATTAGAGTTTGGAAATAATTTTAGACTATAATATGGTATAACAATATAAATAAAATAAACAATATAAACATAAAAGTAAAATAAAATAAATGTCAAAATTAAGTCAATCCTAAATGAAAAATTGAAACGCTTCATTCCAACTAAGTCTGTTTCACTTTGATCTTACTAAATGCTTAATTTTTATTTTAATTTTCTGAAACAAAATTTCATTAAAATCAACCCACTCAGAAAATTTTGGGGAATCAACATTTTCTGACAGAAAAACTTTCAGACAGAACATTTTCAACCAGCTCTAATGCTGTATAAGTCAGTGTGAGTGTTATTGACTCCAATAGGGCCAGGATTTGATCCCAGATTTTGAAATATTGCCACACAGAGTATCCTGTTTTGATGTCATGTACAGCAAGAATGACATGATACATCTACAAGTCAGTGATGTGTACATTCTCTCTCTTTTGAGGTTGAACAATACTATTATCATAACCTACTCCGCATACAACATAGTGGAGATGCAATGCTCTCTCTCAGTATAGCTCTTCCTAGAGTTTTTCCACAAACCTTACCTTATTGAAAGATGCACTTCACACTTTTTAACATCCCATTACCCTGATCCTGTGAGAAATAGAGCTTTCCCAACCAGGACCAATGAGAGACGTTTGAGGATCCAGTACATCATGTTCACTGGAACCAAACCCCATCCCAATTCACCCCAATTACAGACATTTTGGGGGGCCCTGAGCTCGATGCCTTGGTACAGTTATCATCCCTTCTCCACTCTCGTCAGCCCTGCTTCCATCATCCATTCCTTTAAATAGGAATTGGACAGTGGCCGCTCACAGGACTGCATTAGCACGTGAATATATTTTAGTATCCCACAGAAATTAGTAGCCCTGTTATTAGTGCATGAATAGCATCACTTCAAGGGTGATCTTAAGCAACACTGAGCAATTTTTAAATAGATCTTAAACACTGGCAGTATGCATTTAAACTTTTCTTATTTCTTTTCTCTCTTTATCTGTACAAAGCAAAGCTCCTTCAAACTTTATCCTACCTCTGCAATACCAAAAGCTCATCCTAGCTGAACCAAATCAAATTCAGACTTCTTGATGTACCTCTGCTCACAGTGATTCTCTGCAGTTGTACTTACTACAATGATTTCTCTTAAGAGCTGCTCTCTATCCATTTGATCATTTTTATTTCTTCATCCTTCAGTATATGATTGCTAGCTTCATTTCCCTCACCTCTTTCCCATTTGCCCGTGGAGTGAATCACAGCTGTTAGGTCCATTACACCATTTTTCTGGATGCTTATGGCAATAGTGCCATGGTGTAAGTAAAGAGGACTCACAAAATCATTTTCTTACTCCCCTCAATACTGAACATATCACCCATTCAATTTCTTTTCTTCTTCTGCAGCAACATACTAATTCTGCTTTCAATATCCCACTTCACAGTGATCTGAATTGTAAGCAGAACACCACAAAATATCATTCAAAGATTCATTATCAGCATATAGTCCAGTGGGAAACTTGCTAGGCCAATGTAATTAATCTTCAAGGCACTCACACTAGTGATGGGTGCCAGTACAAAACCCTAGGCTAGATGCAATAGTGACAGCTTTTGACAGTATGGAAGGGGATTCTGTGTTATTTCAAAAAAGTTCTGAAGGTTTATTCTTTTAACAGATAAAAGCACAAACACATCTGTGTTAATGTGGTTAATATGTAGTTCCTATGGAATTGCATAATAGTTTTTCATTGACTCACACATTTAAAAGTGTTGCCTAATGCTCAGGGTGCCACTTCTAACAAGCTATACAGGCTTTTGACACACCAGAAAAGAGGAAGGTACTCACCTTGTGCAGTAACGAAGGTTCTTAGAGATATGTCCCTGTGGGTGCTCTGCTTTAAGTTCCTTTTGGGTATTGGTGTGTCCCTGCACCACAGATCAGAGATTTTCCATAGCAGTGCTTGGTCAGAGCACGCATATACAGTAGTTGTGTCACAGTGCTGCTGGTGCCTCATGTAATGTGTACAACTCAACCCGTTCAGTTCCTTCTGTACTGCTTAGTTCAAGGCACAAACTCCAAAGTAAAGGGGAAGAGGGCAGGTAGTGGAGCACTGACAGTGACAAACATCTCAAAGAACCCTCACTACTGCACAAGGTGAGTAACTTCCTCTTCTTCTTCAAACAGTGTCCCTGTGGGTGATCCACTTCAGGTGTCTGTAGAGCAGTGCATGGATGGTAGGGGCTTTGGAGTTGTGTGTTGTCGCAGAGAATTGGAGTGTTGCTGACAAGTACACTTTTCAGCCAAAAAGGTCTAAGTGTTTATGTTCTTTGTCCTGGGAAGTGGACTGGAATTGGGGTTGTTTGCTGTGATGGTTGGCAGCTTCCACTAGCAGAGAGTTAAGCTGTGGGTGGGAGAAGAAAAAATCCATCCCTTTAGCTAGTATGAAGTAGTTCCTGTCAGCTCTTTTACTGATAGGTGATATGGTCATGGGGGGGGGGGGGGTCTGCCAAATATTTTCTGCTGGCTCCCCAATGGCATCATTGATGGGGAGTGCAATTTTGGATTAAGTGGATGTCTTTAGGATTTCTAGCAGCTTGTGCTGGGTTTCTTGCACCTCCTCAAGCAGAATGTCTTGACTGGCGGTTACTCTTTTAAAGAGTTCCTGAATTATTTCAGGTCATCTATTGTAGTTGGAGGCAGTGGTATGACAGCTTTGTCTGGGGAGGAAGACGAGTTATGAAATGGCAAAATGCCTGCTTGGTTTGAGTCTTCCTCCTCTTCATCTTCCATGCCTTCAGGTGCCACTGGTGCGTTCCTACTCAGGGAAGGTGGAGGAGAGCAAATTTCTTCTCAGCTGGAATCGAGGTTCTAGTATACTGGGACTATACGTTGCCCAACAGTCCCAGGGGGACCACTGCATAGGGAGAAGCATTGGAGGGCAAATTCAGGGTTGTCCATACCATTGTTGCATCTCTCAAGGTTGGACGGACTTGGTTTTAATGGTCTCACAGGGAGGTCTTCTTTCCATGGGTGAAGAGTACCAGGAAGAGACCCAGCCCCCACGTATGTCCTTTTCTTCATCGCTGGAGAAAGGCTGGGGAACAGGTGAAGTGGTTAGCTGCTCTCTTAGTTGGCCCGGTGATCCCTTGGTGCTGAGCAATAGCAACTGTGGCACCAAAGAAACCACTATGTCTTTCTGGTGTAGAAACTATTGCAGATCCGGCTGTTTCTGTGGTGGTGCAGTTGGTGCCGATGAGGTCAATTCCATGAGAATATTGCTGTCAACCTTGATCGGGATGGTCGGTGCTGTTCTTGGCTTGTCCATTTGCACTGATGTCTGAATCAGTGCGGGTACAGGTGGCATTGTCTGTGATACAGCTCTCGGTGCCGACTCCCACAGCAGGGTGCTCAGTGACATGGAGGAGGAGCGTCTCGACTCCACTCTGGAGTGCTAGGGCTTAGCAGAGGTCCACAGAGGTACAGTGTTGGAGATGCCAGAAGTTTCAAAGTGCTCATTCTACTTGAGCTTGGCACCAAGGATAGCAACCTCACTGGGGACCTCTTCTTTCTCTGAGTGTCCCTATTAGGGGAGGTCATGGCTCGCTTCTGTATGATTTGGAAAACTGAGCACTCCCATTAGCAGAGGTTTTGCTGAGGGAACCATCTGCTGATGTTGATTTTTGTCCCTGAGGAGGAGGCTGAAGGGACTTTTCCATCAAAATCATCTTGAGACAGAGATCTCGATCATACCTTGCCCTGACTTTAAGATTGCTGCAATGGGCATATTTTTGAGGGATATGAGTCTCCTCAAACATGATGAGTGGCTGTCTGAGACAGGCATTGCTTCATGACAAGAGTCACAGTGTTTATACCCGGGCAAGCTGGGCATCATGATCATTAAAGTTTCCCAATGGGGAAAGAGTGAAAAATAATGAGGAAAAACAACAATTAAAAGAAAATATCTGTAATTTTTTTGAAAAAGAAACAATAACTAAGTAAATGAGACTTACTAAGCTACAGATAATCTAACTATTCATACAGAGAGAAAAACGAAGAGGTAGCACTGCCACTGAGCTATGTCTGCAGCCGAGGGCGGTTGAGAAGGAACTGAACGGATCAGGTTGTATGCATGCTACATAAGACACCAACAGCATCACGAGATGACTTCTGAACATGCACGCCCCAACCAAGCCCTGCTACCAAAAATCTCCGATCTGAGGTGCAGGGATGCACAGACACCCAAAAGGAACTTAAAATGGAGCACCAACCAGGACACTACACAAAGAAGAATAGTTTTTGTTATTTCACTTTATGTAAACCTGCTGCCATGAAATGATGCCTTAAAATAATGTGATGGCTGATTCCTTGAAAATAGATGAGAAACGTACTGCATGTTAAGGACTCATGTCTCAATCCAGGATTCATATACTGTTCTTCCTGCTTAGGTAAAATTAATTAGCAGTTAAATTAAAATCAGAAAACAAAGCTCTTCTTTTCCTGATACCATACTAAAAGGAGAGCCAAATGCACTCTCTGCATATGCTAATCCCAGGAGCCCTATGATATCAAATCCAGTAAAGGGCTTTATTCATGTTAGGTAACACCTTACTCTACAAATCATCCCATCTCTTTAATGGCTCTAATCATGGAATAAACTACCATTGACTATGAATAAAGATATCAGAATCTGTTCCTAATTAATTAATAAGATTTTGGGCCAAATCCTTACTTTAGGTACATCCATGATAAAGGGTTGATGTATAAATTTCACCACTCCTGGATTAGTCTCGGATACATCTCCAAATCACAATATCTTCCTGCTCTTGCTGATGCTAATTTACTATTGACCTATACCAGCAGTAAATTGCTACCACCCTCATGGTGGCTCAGTGACACTGGCCAGTGAGTGGTGAGAAGGGATGGGGACAAGGCTCTACACCCATCTCCACCACTTCCTGCCTGTTACAGAGTGCTCTGTCTCTGTATATATGTAAACTTAGTAGTTAATAGGTAAGGTAGCAATAGGTGGCTCTCAAAGATATATATAGCATAGTTCCTGGATCTTGTAAAACCAATAATTTTGTTGTTGTGCACTGCAAGTGGCTTCCTCTGGCAGCTCTTAACACAATCTATAAGCTCCAGGCATGCAGATCCCCTAATTCCTGCATGCCAAGATTCCAGATCCAGGTAGCCTGAGTAGATAGGGAGGGAAAGTTCTTACTTCCTTTTACTCCTTTGTGCAGGCACATAGTCCAAATCACAATCTAGCTCTCATCATGATGTTATAGGATGTGTAGGGGGCCACCACTGGGCTCGTCCTTCTGCGGGGCGGTTGGGCACCAGACCGCCTCGCTACACGCCCCTCAGCTGGGTTGGGGAATACCCGGGCCCGGGGCTCAAGTGCTCAGCCAGGCCTGAGCAGCGTCCGTTCAGCACGCCTCAGCCCGGAAGCCGGGCGGGCAACACACCCACAGGGTAGGGTCAGGGGCTCAGACCCTCAAGCAGGGACTGAGCAGCCACAGTTTGGCAAGGCCCAGGCCCTGAGGCAGGGCGGGGCCACAAACACAGGGAAGAGTCAGGGGCAAGCTCCAGGCCCTGAGGCAGGGCGGGGCCACAAACACAAGGGAGAGTCAGGGGCTCAGACCCTCAAGCAGGGGCTGAGCAGTAACAGACAGCGAGGAATGACGGCGGGCTGAGGGGGAGACTGCCACCCAGGGTTAAGGGTGGCAGGGGGGACGCAGGCCCACCCGCTCCACTGCGTCCCGGCCCGGGGCCCTAGCAGCGGTAACAGGCCTGCTGCCGTCAGTGGGGATCCGGATCGCAACACACTGACATAGGTTCAAACTCATTCCCCGGGCCACTTCCTAACTCCCCCTCAAAGGGTACCTGATGAGGCGTGGTGACCTCCATGGGCTCCTCTGAGTCGCTGTCTGGAGGCAGAGGCGGCAGCTCCTCGGGGTAGCCTGGACTGGGGAGGCTCGGTCCCTCTTCCTCCAGGTAGCGGGCGCAGGGTAGACTGGGAAGCTCCTCGGGGTAGCACGGACGGGGTAGGCTCGGTCCCTCTTCCTCCGGGTAGCGGGTGCAGGGCAGGCTCAGCCAGTTCCCGGGCTCAGGCTGGGTCACCAGGGCTTCCCATTCAGGAGCTCTGGCTGTAGCCTCTGGCTCCTCCACTAGCTCCCTCCGAAGTGAGCTCCGGGGCCGAGCTTTTATCCTTCCGGGTCGGCCAGCTGACCTCTGGGGGAGGGGCGCAGGTTTCTCCAGCTCCGCCCCCTCTTGCCTCTGGGGAGGCTCGTCCCTCTGCGGGGCGGTTGGGCACCAGACCGCCTCGCTACAGGATGGAAATAATTGAAGTCAAAAGAGGAGTAAATATATTTGACCAGATAAAAAAAATGTTTAGTAATTTTCAATAGAAAGTAATTTACATTAGAGAAAGAATATATAGTGGAATCAAACAGTCAACAGAACTGTATGTTGTTAATCAATCCTTATTAAACAAAACAATAAACAAACAATTAAACAATAAACAATCCTTATTAAACAAATCCTTATGTCATATTCAAAATATTAGGTAAACACTGTACCTAATTTTTTAAATTTACCATGTAGAAAATATACTAGCTCAAATATATCAGTTTTTCATGTGACCTTTCAGTTAGTCAATGGCTGTCTTGCTCTTATAGCTCTTCAAAAACACAATGTGTATTTCATTTGTTTTAGGAGTGCTGAATATAGATCCCCAAAACACAGAAATACACTTAGATAAAGAAGAATGGGTTGTTCTGTGCAGAATACAAAAACTATTTAGGTCTTCTTGATCCTTGAACTAATGTGCCCATGCTTTATGCAGCAGCCTGACAGGTAAGAAATGAGTCATGCCCATGAATGTAAAACATTTCTAAAAATGCCAGAGGATCAGCACAAAACCCTACATTATGCAATTTTTACTCATGTGCTTGAGCACTTACTCATGCAAATAGCACCACTGAAGTTAATGGACCAACTCATAGGAGCACTAAGGACTCTATAACCTGGTTCCATACTCAAAGGTATTTAACCTAATTGTTTCCATTCAGTCTTCTGGTTAATTTCAAATGCAGTATCATTTAGCAATCGATATGTTTTCTGGTGGGGAAAAATGTTCTTACAGGAAAATGGGGAGCTAATAGGCTTTATTATCTAAATATGGAGGTTTTTACATCTGCAACTGTATTCCTATTTAGTGAAATTTTCACATTCCCACAGTTACATATTGGTAATATAGTGATGGTTAATAAAAATAAGTTATACATGCCTGCCACTCCTCCATCACTCATTAGAATGGGCAAAAAGTCCCATATACAATGTAAAAGGAAGACGCCCATGAACACATGACTCTTAACAAAATTCAGTGCAAATTTCAAAAATTGTACAATCCCTCCAGTAACAATGATAGGAAAATAGCATAGCACAATCACAGTGTAAGAAGTACAAGTACATGTTGTGACCCAGGATCCTCTTGGTGCCAGCTGGCAGAGGGAACAGGGGGCTTAGAGGTTTACAGAGATCTCTTGGATCTGAAGTCTACGTAATGCTGTGCCACAGGGTGACCTGTCAGGTCTCTACCGACAGCCGGTAACACACTGGTCATCTTAGCTACTGCAAAATGTTGGTGCAGGTAATATTTAAAAAGTTATGTATCTATACCAGAAATTATGTTCTTAGAGCCATGAAGTTCAAAACAAGTCACCAGGAGGTGACCAGTCTTGAACAGATTCTGTTCAGGCAGAGGATAGGACACTGTAGTGGGGGAACTGCCCTGCTCCTGCAGAACAGAAGATAAAAGCAGCTCTGGAGAGGGCTGCAGCTGGAAAAGAGTGAGAGCAGTTGAGTGAACAGCTGACCACAGGTGTGGCCAGTTCAGTCAGGGCCCAGCTGGACCTGATAAGAAGGCTGTGGCCAGGAGCTGGAGAAATCTCTCTCCAGCTTTGGAGGGAGAAGGACCTAGCTGCCTGAGAGGAAGGTACCTGAAAGCAGAGCAAAGCAGGGATGGAGAATAGGGCAAAGGAAGCTGGGGAGCTCCAGCCTGGTAAACACCCAGGCTGCAGGCCTTGGCGAAGGCCTACACAGGTACTAGGGTTGCAGAGGTGCAGCCTGGGATTCGGCAGAGGCAGCTGGTCCAACCTCCTTGCCAATGATGAGTGGCCATTACACACTGCAATTTGCCCCAGTGAGTAGTGGCTAAATGATGACTGGCAGTAGCCACTGAGGCAAGGTGGAATTAGAGGGTTGGGGGTTCCCCTGGGAGAGGAGACCCAGAGTGTGGGAGTACTGCCAGGGGGAAGCACCCTAAAGTAAAAGGGCACCAGGGTCTGGGAGGGACAGGGGGGCCCTAAGGCAGGCGAGACACTGGCCACCAGGAGGCGCTTCGGAGCTGAAACAAGCTAATTCCCAGATGACCAGCAGGAGGTGCTGTGCTGGTGAGTCATCATTGCTACAGAGATGCTTATCTCTCTTTGCCCAGTCAATCATTTATTGTTCATTATGCCTTTCACAAGGTAAGCCTATCTGCAGGCAGATGCAGATGCCAATTAAAAGATTGAGAAGAAAGGAAGGCTACCAGGAAGAACAATCCGCAGGGTGTCTCCTGTTTATGAATACAGATCAAAGGACAATTCTGATATATATCGGACTGCAAAGAAACACAGGATCTTTCCACCGAGGAGGCTGAAGGACAACATGACTTGTCTCATGACATGACTTGAGACATGACTTGACATGACTTGTCTCATGAACAGAAAATCACAGCCAAGCCTGACTATAATATACTGGAAGGATTTTAGGTAAGTTTTTGCTCTATATGGCATGACAATGTGTTAGGACTAGTCTACACTGGCAGTGCTAAAGTGCTGTCGCTGCAGCACTTTTACATGGCTTGTGTGGTCACAGCACAGCACCTCCTAGTGCTCTAAGAAAACCCACCTCCACAAGAGGCATAGCTCCCAGCACTGGAGCAATGTTTCTACTGGCGCGTTACAGCACTGAAACTTGCTTTGCTCGGGGTGGGGGAGGTTTCACACCCCGAGTGAGAAAGTTGCAGCACTGTAAATGGCCGGTGTAGATAAGCCCTTAGTTAAGTTTAGGCTCTAGAAAGCATTATGATTTTATTTTATATGTAACCATTTATTTCCAGTAATTCAACTTCCTTCTTCACAAATTTCTGTTCTTTGTCAAACAAACTTCTTGTTTACAGTAAATACCCTAAATCAGGGGTTCTCAACCTTTTTCTTTCTGAAGCCCCTCAACATGCTATAAAAACTCCATGGCCTGCATATACATGGTTTTCTGCATATAAAAGCCAGGGCCAGCATTGGGGGTAGCAAGCAGGGCAATTGCCTGGGACCCCATGAAGCTATGTTGCTCAAATTTTTACTTCAGCCCCTGTTGGCAGGGCTCAGGGCCCCAGGCTTAAATCCCACGTGGTGGGGCTTTGGCTTTCTGCCCTGGGCCTAAGCGAGTTTAACAGTGGTCCTGCTTGGAGGACCCCGTGAAACCGGATTGAGGCCCCAAGGGGGGCCCCAGACCCCTGGTTGAGAACTCCTTTCCTAAATGACCCAAACTGTACCATAGAATCTTTATGGATAGAAATTCCATGCTTTGAATAATAAGACTATAGTAGTAGGAATATACTGCCAATCACCTGACCAGGATGGTGATAGTGACTTAGAAATCATCAGGGATATTAAGGAGGCTATAAAAATAGAAAACTCAATAATAATGGGGATTTCAGCTATCTCCATATTGACTGACACAGAGGGTTTTCTGCAGACAAATCATGCTATAGTGGTTCCACTCTCTCACAAGGGCTTCAGGGCCTGATGAACTCATCCAAACAAAAAAGTCTTGTAATTATGAAAATGAGGATTTTGCTAAGCTACATTTTCTTAAATCTTAATGAATGGAGAATCTCTTTTAGCATACACAGAAAATATCAAACTGCAGTACACACTGCTTTCCCCTTAAACCATAAACTAACAACTTGAAGATAAAGATTTCACTTGAGCTTACAGACAGTAAGACATTAGGTTCCTGAGGCGTTCGTTCAATTGATTTTACCACTCAGTTTAAATAGGCTCTACTATTTTGAATAAAATTTGAACTCAAAATAAGAGAACGCTTTTCTCATTTGACAAAATAAGAGTTATCTTTACAAATAGAAATAACCTTAAACAGTGAACTGAAACAAAAATATTCAAATTAATGCTAACTATGGTTTACAAGAAAAGGAAACTCCAAGACCACAGTGTATTCACCCTCTGCCCCTCCATTTTGCATACATTTCTATTCTTGATAAGAAAAACGAGAGCATGGAATTTCCCATACAAGAACCTCTTCTGCCAGAACTCCCATTATCCAAAGAAACATTGGAAGGCTCAGAGATGCTACACTGGATGTGTGATTTCTGCTCTTCCTGCTTAAGAATCTTCTAAGCGAATTTAATTTGGGTTACTTTAGAACTACAGGCCCAAATGCACCATTCCGTCCCTATGCATCATCCTCATACCACCTGTGATGCTGTCTGACCAGGTTACCAGCTCTGTGATGCAGACAGACCAGCTCAGATCACAGCAACAGGGCAATTCACTTGTGTCTGCATATCAAAGAAGGGTTGGGTGTGTCAATCTGTACTCAGGCCAATTCACTTGTGCTGACAGAAATCAAGAGAGATGTTGATTGCAGTGTTTTCATCTCTCTGTATCCTATACATAATTAGCCTTAGATTGAAATGTGTGTTAGTGTTTAAATGTAAATTTACTTGATGTGTAAAGCTGCATAAAAACTAACAAAGAATTATTTCTGGCTATCACATTATGTTTACTCATTGGAGATTGGAGCCTTGGAAATGTAAATGAAGGAGCACATTGACTTCAAAGCGTGGGTCTTTGTGTGTTCAACAATGAGGAATCTGCAGACCCATGCTGCCCTGGAAGCATTTTTCAGACTGTTTTCAGCTAGAAGAAGGAACCTTGGGAGCATTTACACATGTCTGATCTATTTGGATGCTGGCGGGGGGTATTCCAGATACAAAACAGAGGTCCCCAAAAGCATTTTCAGCAGCCCTGGGAGACTTATGGAGAATTAAGCAGATAACAGGGACAATGTATCATTTGGACTCAAACTTTGACTCACCTGTTACGTATTGTACCTGCTTTAACCTCTCAATAACTCTCCTTTCTTTTCTTAACTAATAAATCTTTAGTTAGTTTACTAAAGCTATCAGCATTGTTATGGGTGTGAGATCCAGAGTATCCCCTCTGCTCTGAGTTCCCCCTGAGGAACGCTCCAGGGGCAGTAGCCTGGGAGACAGTGAAATCAGCAGCAGAGATATGATGCCCAGGAGCCAGAGTTCCAGAGAGCATCAGAAGGAAATGTGGAAAAACAGCATCTCTCTATAAATGGTCTTAAGCTCTGGTAGATTATTGAGTTCTCTGTGAATGCTATAGCTGAATTCACTGAAGAGGGCACAAACACCACTCCCTCTGTAATTATCCAGAGGAAACCACAGAATTCTCAGTCCCCTGTGTGTGATTTTTCTTGCACAAGCTGTCTCTCTCTCCTTTTATTTATTAACAAATTTCTAGTCTTGACACAGAGACATTGGTCCCCTCAACAGCAGGGGCAAGCTGATGAGCCTTAAGCTTTTGAAAAAGTTCAGTGCCATTCCTTTGTCTTTGTTAAAGTTGCTCAAAATGTCTGGGGCTTTGAAAGTGAAGTTAGCATTGTTTCCTACTTAGAATGGCAGCACTTCATTGGAACCTGCCTCATACAAGTAAGAGATGAATGTCATAACTGTAGGGGGTATAGAACACCCCTTACTACATAGCCCACGGAGAATTTGCTTATGCAGGGCTTTGAAACAGTTGGGTTTTCTAAGTGTCATTATAGCTAATTATTGTATTTGTAAACAGCCAATTTTTGGTTTACTGTATCCTAGAGCAGGGAAGGGTGGTTTTTACCCAAAGTAGCCTCCAGAATTTATAGGGGACAGCAAGAGATGGAGTCCTGCCAACATAAAGAAATTAGTGTAGACTTTTCTATAACGGGGACTGACACTATCTTATCTTGCCTGTAACATCAGAATAGCAACCACTGCAGTAAGAAGCCAGATTGGGCCAGGGCCAACCTGAGAAAAATGAGGCCATGATAAGATTTCCAAGGAAAGAGAGGTTAAAGGAGAATGGAGCCATGCTGAGAACAAAAGCAGTAAACTGAACCAGTTAAGAGAAGCTGGACCAGGTTGTATCTTATAAGAGGAGTTAGATTACATGGAGGTGTTTGTGAGCACGTTGGGAAAATAAAAGGGGTCAGTCCCAAGGAGGGCATGAGGAAACTACACAGGTACACAATGTGACAACTCCTCATCAACATGGGTTATTATGAGCACATCAAACCTGTCCTTTCTCAATATGTTTGCTCCTAACGAAATACAATGTTCAAGATCTCAGATCTTCTCTAGAAGGCTCATAATGATCTGGCCCCAGAGTCATGGCCCCAATTAGCAACTCCATTCCCTTGTGTCAGAGGACTGGTCTACTGCAAAAGTAAAGCTCTTTGAAGAGGAGCTACAGCTTTATCTGGGACTAGTCTAAGGCTGTGGAATGTGCTCCTCCAGGATTTAAGAACCATTTAAAATCTTGATAACATAAAAACAGTCATACTAGGTTAGACCAAAGGTCCACCTAGCCCAGTATCCTGTCTTCCAACAGTGGCCAATGCAGGGCCGGATTAACACCTTTAGAGGCCTTAAGCATTGAAAAGATTATAGTGCCCCCCCCCATATGTAATTCAAAATAAAAACAATACTATACTGTAAAATAAAATTTTATTTTTTGAAATGACAACTTGTGTGCATGCTGAAATTAAAATAGCTTCTTTCTAGATTTTCTGATTGCAAAATTCTGGATAAGTTCATCAAAGCTGACTCGATGCAGCATGTCCACTACCATACACAATAGGGAAAGTAAAGACAACTAGGAATGCTTGTAACACCTTAGAGACTAACCAGTTTATTTCAGCATAAGCTTTTGTGGGCTATAGCCCACTTCATCGGATGCACAGAACGGAACAAACAGAAGTAAGATGCATTTATACACATAGAAAGCAAAAGAAAGTTGTAAATTACCATATTAATTCTAACAGGCTGTTAAATTTGGATGGGCCATCATCAGCAGGAGAAAAAAAACCTTTTGTAGTGAAAATTTACACTGTATCTTATCTATGTCTCATAGTTCATTAGAATCTGTAAAAGAGGCTAAACTAGGAAAATGCAGTCAATTAGTATAATGACAAAGCCACTCATAGTCTCTGTTTAATCCTTGGTTGACAGTGTCCAATTTGCAAATTAATTCCAATTCATCAGCTTCTCATTGGAGTCTGTTTTGGAAGTTCTTCTGTTTTAAAATTAACACCTTTAAGAATGGCCAGTGAAATTGAAGTGTTCTCCTACTGGTTTTTGAATGTTATGATTCCTGATGTCAGATTTGTGTTCATTTATTCTTTTGCGTAGAGACTGTCCGTTATGTTACAAGGATGCCCCCTGGTTTAGGTGGCGATAAGTAACAAGAGAACAGAAAAACAGGGGAAGAGTGTGTAGTGCAGTGTAAGGAAGTCTAACAGAGTTCTGATTTTTCCCATGATAACTACTCGATGCTTTTTTTGAAATATCATTTTTTAAAATAAAAAACACTTATTTTTTTGGTGCCCCCTGCTTTGCTAGTGCCCTAAGCACGTGCTTAGTCTACCTATTGGGCAATCCAGCTCTGGGCCAATCCTATGTGCCCTACAGGGAATGAGCAGAACAGGTAATCACCAAGTGATCCATCCCCTGTGGCCCATCCCCAGTTCTCATTCTGGCCAGTTTCCATTCTGTCAAACAGATACTCTCTGTTCCAAGTGCCAGACACATTTTTGCAGCCTTGACTTCACTAAAGAAAACACATAACATTTCATAACTAAACAAACCAACCAACAAAAAATCCACCCACAGCAGTCATAGATTCCATGGCCAGAAGGGACCATTGTGATCTTGCAGTCTGGCCTTCTCTATAACACATGCTATAGAACTTCTCCAAAATAATTTCTAGAGTATATATATTAGAAAAAATGTCCAATTTTGATTTAAAAACAGTCAGTGATAGAGAATCTAGCATGAGTCTTGGTAAATTGTCCCAGTGGTTAATTAATCTCACTGTTAAAAACGTACACCTTATTTCCAGTCTAAATTTGTCTAGCTTCAATGTCCACCTATTTAATTGTGTTATACCTTTCTCCGCTACAGCCCATTATCAAATATTTCTTTCCTATGTAAGTACTTATAGACTAATCAAGTCACCCCATAACCATCTCTTTGTTAAACTGAATAGATAAACTCAAGGAGCTCAATCACTATATGTCATGTTTTTCTAATCAATTAATCTTTCATGTGGCTCTTCTCTGAACCTTCTCCAATTTATCAACATCCTTGAATTGTGAATAACAAAACTAGACAACGTACTCCAGCAGTGGGTGGAACACTGACAATTTAGAGGTAAAATCATCTCTTTACTCCTAGATTCCCATTTATGCATCCAAGGATTACATTAGACCTTTTGGCCACAGCTTCAAATTGGGAGCTCATGTTCAGCTGATTATCCACTACGACTCCCAAATCTTCTTCAGAATCACTGCTTCTTAGGATAGAGTTCCCCATTCTGTAGGTATGGCCTACATTCTTTGTTCCTAGAGGTATACACTTGCAATTAGTTATATTAAGACACACATTGTTTGCCTGAGCCTAGTTTACAAAACAATCCAGACTGCTCTATATCCGTGACTGTTCCTCTTCATTATTTACCACTCCCTCAATTTTTGTGTCATCTGAAAACTTTGTCAGCACTGATTTTATGTTTTCTTATTTTGTGATTTTTATTGATAAATTGTTAAATAGCAAAGGGCTAAGAACCAGTCGCTGTAGGACCCCACTAGGAACACACCCGCTCAATATTGATTGCCCATTTACAATTACAAGTTGAGACCTGTCAGCTAGCCACATAGCCTTTCAATCAATTTAATATGTTCCATGTTAATTTTATATCATTCTGGGGTTTTTTGTCAGTCATGCACCAACTCAAACACCTTACAGTAATCTAAATATCAACACTATTGCCTTTATCAAGGCAACTGATACCAACTGATAATCTCACGAGAAAAAGATACCAGGTTTGTTTTCCAGGTTCCATTTTATATAAATCCATATTGATTGGTATTCATTATATCATCCATTAATTCTTTATTAATTGAGTCCTGTATCAACCATTCCATTATCTTGCTTTGGACTGATATCAGATTGAGAGGTCTGTTATTACCCAGGTTATCCCATTTATTTTTTTAAAATATTAGCACAACATTCATTTTCTTCCAGTCTTCTGTAACTTCCCCAATGTTTCAAGACTTATTGAAAAATCAGCATTAACGGTCTAGAGAGCTCCTCAGCCAACTCTTAATTCTTGGATGTAAATTATCTGGATCTGCTGATTTTAAAATGTGTGACTTTAGTAGATGCTCTTTAACAGCCTTCTCATGGTCTCCCCCCAACCCTATGATTCTATCTTCAGGAGATACTAGCGGAACAGATATGACGCATTACCCTCTGACAGAGAGGAGAAAATGGAAAAGGGCCCCTATGTGACAGAGAACAGGCTTATTGCTTAATACATAACTGGACAATAATAAGACGCCACAGTGATGGGCAAGATATAAGAACCTAAATGGCATAGAATAGAGGAACTTGGCTAGCAGCTTTGGAGAAAACTCAAATGCCAATACAAAGGTAAGGAGTCCTTGTAGCACCTTAGGGTACGGCTACACTACTAATGCTCGATGTATCGGGGATCGATTAATTGCGTCTCATCTAGACGTGATAAATTGATCCCTGAATCAACTCCTGTACTCCACCTCGGCAAGAGGAGTAAGCGGAGTCGGTGGGGGAGTGGCTGCGGTCGACTCACCGCCATGGGGACAGCCGCATAATTCAAGTTGCATATCTTAAGTTGACCTTCCCCGTAGTGTAGCCCAGCCCTTAGAGACTAACAAATTTATTTCTCTAAAGTGCCACAAGGACTCCTTGTTGTTTTTGCTGATACAGACTAACCCGGCTACCACTCTGAAACCTGTCAAATGCCAGTGTAAACTATGTATTTGGAAGCAGCTACCAGGGACCTTAAATTGGCATGATACAAGTTATGCTTCCAAAGGGACTGGAAAATTGGGAAGAGTTAGATTTAAATATTAACATTCCTATACTGTTCTTTAAGAACATCCATTGAATAACCATACTGGGTGGTAGCAGTGTTGTTAGAGTGGTTTCAGCACTTCTTGTTCTGTGTAAGGCAGGGGTGGACAACTTATGGCACATATGCCAAAGGCGGCACACGAGCTGATTTTCAGTGGCACTCACACTGCCCGGGTCCTGGATACCGGTCCGGGAGGCTCTGCATTTTAATTTAATTTTAAATGAAGCTTCTTAAACATTTTAAAAACCTTATTTACTTTACATACAACAATAGTTTAGTTCTATATTACAGAGACTTATAGAAAGAGACCTTCTAAAAAGGTTAAAATGTTTTACTGGCACGCGAAACCTTAAATTAGAGTGAATAAATGAAGGCTCGGCACATCACTTCTGAAAGGCTACCGACCCCTGGTGTAAGAGGTAGAAAGGCCATCCTTGTACAAATGTGTCTAACACAAGGGAGAGTGGGATTAAACTTCCTGATGTAGCTCTGAAAATATTGACACAAAAGAGAAGTATATATTTAAAGAAATTATAATGAGCCAATTTCGCAGGGAAGTAAACCTTTGAAATTCATATTCCCTTGCACCTGTTGTTAAAGTCGTTAGTCCCACTAGATCTTAATGCAAGATTATTTCAATAAAACAGCAGTAATGCACACTTTACAAACGTAGTAGAGCCTAGGAATTTCTGTACCAAACAGATCAAATGAATTTTTCTAGTCCAATATTCTGTCTCTGACAATGGCCATTGCCAGAAGGAAAGGCACAGAACCTCCCAAATGCAGAAAGTAATATACATGTAGGGAGGAATTTCTTCCTGACCTTTGCTTCTGATCAGTTTATTTCCTACCACTTGAGAACTGGAAGCCTTTTAAAAGTGGTAATACATTATTTATAAAGGTAAATCAATTATGGTGCAGGAAAAACACTCATATTTAAATTGTCCGGAAGATGTATATACGATCTAGCCTATTCAGTATATGGAATGGTGGCAATCTGTAGTCTTATACACACATTTTAAAAATCATCAATCCACATTTCTTTTAACCATCGTTTTGGTGATAATTGACTGTTCAAAGTACTTCACATCTATTTTTCCTCAGCACAAAGTGAATACTAATAAATTGTGAGTTGAAGCTTTTATTCCACCAAAGAGTTTGATTTACTATAAACAGGGAAAGAAGAATATTCAGGGCAACTGAAGCACTTGCTTTTATGAATATTGCCTGGCAATGCGTACTTCGTTATATAAGCTTTTAGCACAAAAGAACTTTGGATGATCAGAAGGGCTGCATCCAATTTAGTTCAGACTTTCTTTCTAATTAGATTAGATATTGAGAGATATTTGGTCACATGGTCTGTGATTATGTGTCTTGTACTTTAAGCCAATGTAATTTTGATTGGAGTTTTATTAATTGTTCAGGTATCTCTTGGTTCTATGGAACAATATGAAGCTGTTTGGCTGAGGTTTTTTTAGGGCTGTCAATTAATCGCAATTAACTCAAGTGATCAAAGCAAAACAAATTAATGCATCATTTTTAATGAGTGTTAATTGCACATCTCTGTTTTGACCCTCTTCACTTATTGTACTTCATCGCTTGGCAGACATTGACACAGATCTACTTCGTTCTACTGTTCTGGAGTGATTAAATATCAGAATAGTTAATGGAGCAAAGCAGCAAAAGATTAAGTCTTTAGAATGGGAAGTTTATTTTTAAAACACTTCTGAATGGTTCCCTGGATAAAAAGACGGTTATCTCTAGCTAGTGCAAGGCTGAGTTCCAATACCATTGAAGTAGTCCAAGACCGCAGACTTGAAGTACTTCACTGGTATTGGAAACATGCTTTCGCTCCTACTTTTTGTGCTACAGATAACCCACTGACAGCAAATGAATCCTGACAGCTGCAACAGAGTACACTTGCAGAGTAGCAGGATTGCTACAAGCCCATGGACCAAAAAAGTACAACTTAACCAATGCTATAGCAAAGTGGATAGCTATGGACTGCAGACGATTCAACATAGTAAATGACAGAGGGCTACCAGATGTTATTCAAATTGCATTTTCCAATCAGTCATACACCTTGCCCTCCCAAGGAACCATTGCATCACAAATGCATGGCCTGTATCATCACAAGAAGACTACAAAGTTGGAGCCTTGAGCAATCATAGTTATCTTGGAATCATGATGCACCTGACTGATACTGCATGGACACTGTAGTTGTTTGCTTTAATAGTAGTGCATACTAAAGAGAGACATTATGCTGAAATGTGCAGAGCATTACTTGGATGTTGCAAAAGCACGGAATAGTCAAGAAAAGGTAACAAACTACTACTGACAGTGTATGTAATATGATAGCAGCTTCCAGTCATTTGCATTTTTAACAAGAGATGCATCATTCACAATCTGCAGCAATCCATTACAGTAGCACTCAGGGATGGTGGTTTTAAAGAAATGTGCTGGCAAAATGTAGAAAACATGCGGGTCATTTCAAACACAGTTCACATTGAGTAGGGTTCAGTGCCTTCTTAGAAATAAAGCTGCTCTTGCAGCCACATTAACTGCTCAAAAGCACAATCTGTCAGTGCCACCAGGAAGTGACTCTGAAAAATGTAAAAGCCAGAAACACTACTTGAGCCCTGCAAGTTTGTGAGTGAATTCTTTAGGGGAGAACTATGTCTCCTGCTGTGTGGTTTTACCGCCATTCTGCCATATATTTCTTGTTATGGCAGCCTTCGATGATAACCAAGCCCATGTTCATTTTAAGAACACTCACTGCAGATATGACAAAACGCAAAGAAGGTACTAATGTGAGATTTCTAAGGATAGCTACAGCACATGACCCAAAGTTTAAGAATCTGAGAGGGACGAGGTGTGGAACATGCTGTCGTAAGTCTTAAAAGAGCAACACTCTGATGTGGAAACTACAGAACCCAGACTACCAACAAATCACCCAGATAGTACATTAAATGTAGATGGCATTTTACAAAATGTTTTAAAAGACCAAAACTGCCTAGGTAACTTAACTTTCAGTGAGACTTACATTCTCTAAGTCACTTTGAAAATGAAACATAGGCTTCTAAATCAGTAAAACACTTTTCAAAAATTGTACTCAATGTCTCAGACACAAAGAATTTACAAAAGCGACAGAGTCCTGTGGCACCTTACAGACTAACAGACGTATTGGAGCATAAGCTTTCGTGGACAAATACCCACTTCGTCGGATGCATGCCTAAGTTATAATTTACAATCTAACTTAGACAATGTGAGTCAGTGAAGCAGTTCAGGGACAGATAGGTATGGAGACACCATTGGCAAGGAAATGAAAGTACAAATGTTTTACAAAAATATGGGTTTAAGGAGGGATGTAAAGGAGGAGTGATTTCTTAATTGCAACGTGTTTATTAAAGACTTTTATTATTTCTCCATACAAAAAACTACTAGATTGAACTGACCTCTGGGATCAAAGCCAATATTTGCCATTCTAGAATAGTAAGGTCATACAAAGATAGTTCTTAGATCTAAATATACCTTTTTATATATTTTATCTTTAAATTGATACAATAATGAATAAATGACCATGTTGCTCTTAAAAAATTAATTACCACCCTCTAGAAGAGCAGCTTAAAAATGAGTTTATTAAATCCAAAGATTTGGTAAATAATTTGATTTTGTTAAGTTGGAAGATTGATGAACTGCACTAATTCAAGTTTCAGTAATTTTAAAACTTCTTGAACTTCTAAGGTAATCAGAATGATAATCACCTATCACAATAAGTCCATCCTTAAGTAAAAAGATGAAAACTTCCACACCTTCCTGTCAACCATTTGATGTGGACCATCCTGATTATTACTACAAAAGTTTTTTTTCTCCTGCTGATAATAGCCCACCTTAATTGCTTTGTCTTGCCAGAGTTGGTATGGCAACCCTCATCTTTTCATGTTCTCTGTGTATATATTTATCTTCCTTCTGTATTTTCCACTCCACACATCTGATGAAGTGGGTTTTAGCCCATGAAAGCTTTTGCCCAAATAAATTTGTTAGTCTCTGAGGTGCCACAAGGACTCTTTGTTCTTTATTCCATGTTCTGAAGGCTCCTGATGCAGTCAGACACAGGGGCAGCTGACAATGTATAGGTCTACAGTCTTGGGCCCAAACATAACTCCTTTGCTCCTATGACACTCAGCAGAGTGGGAACTTTGCCATTCTCTTCGGTGGGAGCAGGACCTGGGCCATAGGTAAGAGGCAGGCTGGGATGATTCATTCCACTGGTTCAGGGGGCAGCTGGAGGCTTTGTTTATTGATTAGAGCCATTCGACAAGTTCTACATCTGAATGGAGAGAAAATATTTATGATTAAATAAGTTCAAGTAACAAATTCAATAAAAGCTATGGCCATGCATGACTGTGATGATATGATAATTTTATCCTATTCCCCAAGTGTACATCTATAAAAAGATTTCTACTTAGGTTTGATATTGATCTGAACTTCAGTTCAGAGTGACATTACATGTCAAAGAAGGGCACTTGAATTTTTAAAGTTTTCTGACTCATTTATTTTGTAGGTTATATATCTAGCTAAATATACCCTGGATAGATTTGAGTTTGAAATTTATTTTCTCCTGAGGAATATCTTTCCATCTAAGTAAACATCCTTGACACTTATTTGCCAAAAATCTTTTTCTTCTTAGAAGAGGGATGCAGCTCCAGTTGCATTTTTAAGATCCAAATGCAATTTGCCCCCAACAGAGAATACTGTGGATTAGATCATAAAACTGGGTAAAGGGCTAGAACATAGTGGTGCTTCAAATGACTTAAAACTGTATTCTGCTGATGAAAGGTGTAAAGTTTGTACTCTATAAAGAATTGGTAGCTGTGGGATTAATCAATACCATAAATTTAGCTTATTTTGGTCAGGCATGGTTAATGTGGCGTGTAATGTCTGGGAGTACAAACTGACACCTTGCCATAATTATTCCTATCACATGTTGTTTTTTGTTTTTCGGATTGTTGTTTTTTTGCACTATGCAGGGTGCACATGTTCCAAAAAATAAAAAGAAAAAAATTTGTTCCAAGTCAAACATGTTTAATGTGCTTGCTAGATTTGCTTGATACAGATAGACACCAACATCAGAACACATTGGGTATTATTAAAGTATTTAAAATATTTCAGTCTTCATTTTCCTCATTCAACATTTCAGCTTGCATGTAACTCATCGAGGGTCTATCTAAGCTCACTGAAGTCAATGGGAGTTTATCCTTTGACTTCAGTGAGCTTTGGCCCATGCCTTGGGGCTCTATCCAACTCCCAGTGAAGACAATGGAAAGACTCTCATTGACTTCAATGGGATTTCACTTGCTTTATTAGTATTATAAGTAATATATAGCTCTTTTCATCAGCAGCTTTCAAAGTGTTTTACAAAGAGAGGTAAATATCACTATCCCCATTTTACATATAGAGAAACTAAGGCAAGAGAAAGGAAGTGTCTTGCCCAAGTCATCCAACAGGCCAGGAGCAGAGGCAAAGCATAGTGGCATAGCTAGGAATGAAAGTTTGGGTGGGCTGCAAATTATTATGGATGCACAATATACCATCCACACATTTCCTTACAGACACAGCTTTGGTTTTGATTAGCTAAGGTCCCTTCAAAAATTGTCTGGCTAAAGTCCCTTCAAAAATTGTCTATTTGCCCAACAGGATGCACAATTTAAAAAATTCCAGTATAAATCTACTTGAACTTCTCATTGAACTGGCCCAACATGGATAGAGGGCTTTGGTCCCAGAGCCCCACGGAGCCATCCCGACCTGGGCAGAAGGGGCCATATTTGGGTGGGCCCGTATGCTATGTGGGTGGGCCGCAGTCCACCCAGACCTACCAGTGGCTATGCCATTGGCTAGAACACAGGCCTTCAAAGGCCCAGTCTAGTTCTTTATCCTCTAAGCCACTCTGTCTTCCATGTGAAATTTACTTTATTTAACCTGGTTTCTTAGTATTTCAAAATTCCAGCTTTGGTTTTAAATTAAAAGGCAAACCTGTTCAAAAGCACATTTTCCTTGAAAATTTAGTCGTAAAGTCTTTTGCATATTTCAAAGATTGTTTTGCCACTACAGTAGACGTTTTATTGAGTTATCAGCTAACCAGAGGCATCTTCCTATTGTTATTATTTGTACTGCAGTAGCATCTAAAGGCTTGAAATCAGCATTGTAGCCCCAATGATGTAGGTACTGCAAACACCTAGGAAGGCACAGGGCTTGCTCCCGAAGAATTACTCTATATTAACTAGCCCCTGTTAGAACAGCTAGTAAAATAGCTGTCCCCTTGGAAGACATTATTAAAAGGTTTCACTACATATGGTAATGGTTTGTGATGGTATTTCTAGTGGATAAATTAAGGGTATAAATGTGATAATAGTCTGAGTGAGTTTTAATATACTCTAAGGTGCAAACCAAAATCAAAAGGTTGTTTGCAGTGTTGGTGTAACTGTGTTGGTCCCAGGATATTGGAAAGACAAACTGGGTAAGGGAATATCTTTTATTGGACCAACTTCGGCTGATGAAAGAGACAAACTTTCATACTTACAAATTGCTTGGTGTAGCTCAAAAGTTTGTCTCTTTCACCAACCAAAGTTGGTCCAAGAAAAGGTATTCCCTCACCCACCTTGTCTCTCTAAATCAAAGCTACCATTTTCCAAATAGAAAATATCAGTTCAAATGTTGAAAGGATTTTTTCTTTTCTTTTTTGTGAAATGAACTACCCAACTTGTGTGCCCTAATGGGAATTTTTATGGCTCTTCTAGCTAGGTTCACAGTTGCCTTATCTGCACATACAGATTTAGGATTTACTTGTTTATATAGGTTTGTAAGGCCCAAAGGAGACACTGTGGGAAGGGAGTGTGTAACTCTTGTTAGTGAATTGTTTTTCACTGTCCTTCAGCAAACGGTCCTAAAAGAAACTGTCATGTGAGGCAAAGGAGGAATTGCTGCTGCCAGGGTGAAAGGTAGAGCTGGTCAAACATATTTTTCACAAATGGTTGTTCAGATTCTGAATTGCTGATCGACTCAACCACAGTCGAATGCCTTATTGTTTGCAATTCATAAATATTCGTATTAGAAGTTCATTTGAACAAATGTTTGGGGTCTGTGTAAGAATAAAAATATTTGTTATTAACAACTCTTTATTCCTTATTTTTCTAGTTTAAAAAGTTTAGTTAGGAAAAGATACCATCTGACCCAAGTAACCAACCACAGACTACGAATAATTCACAGATGAAGGAACAGTTCATGAGCAGCCATAGGCCAAAAACTGTTAATCCAAGCTATTTGAGGAATACTTATTAATAAATGCATTAGCAGACACCAGGATTGGCTCACAAACAATTTACAAACAGAAAAACAGTTATGTTCATCAGATGACATATTTGTTGGTGAGTAAATTAATACGGACACTATAATTGTGAGAATTAAAATTTCCTTCCAATACGGATATGTCTAATATACCTTATGATTACTGTGTCCCTAAAATTCCATCTTCCCAGCAGGATTTTCTGACCTGGAAGTCATATTCCATAAACCACCACCAGAGTTTCTATATTGATATGAGAGAGAGAGAGAAATATACTCCCTTCTCACAGTAAATGCAAAATAAATTCTAAAATGACAGGATCGTTACAAGGTAAATTCATCCTGCAAAAGGAAGTATTTCAATTCAGAACACTGACATTGAGAGACACTGGAAAATAAAGATAACATTTCCATGACAAATCAATAAAATTGCTTACTACATGGAATATGTGATAGGCTGAGACAATCAACACTGCACAGCTAACTAGCAATGAAGCAAATATATGGATAAACTTGAATGTACTCAGGTAGAAATCACAAAATCCTCAGCGAACTAATGGAATTACTGTTCATTACATTTTCACACAACCCAGACACTGCAAGACCACTTGAAGAATAGGTCAGGTAAGAGCACCAAGATTCACAACAAAGTGTGTCATACAAGAATGATATATAATATGAATATTGGAAACCAAGCATTTAAATCTCAGTAAATAATAGTGACAGCCATAATAAACAGAAATTATGTAGATTAAGATTCAGTGGTGATGAGGGCCAAATAAGTACCTGGCTATATAGATCCCAAAGCATTTTACAAAGGTGCATGAACATTATAATACCCAATTTACAAATGGGTAAAAAGAGGGTAGGCGATCTGTCCAAATCACACAATAAGTCTGTGGCTGTGAATCCATTGCAGAAGCCATCTGTCCTGAGTTGAAGCCCTGTACACAATCCACTGAACCATAAGTACAACTGATGCAAGGTTAAGATTGAAAGCTAAAACTTTTTTTCTGCCCCTAGTGCATATGCCTCAAACATGGTCAATCCATGTAGCATTTTAGCTAGAGCACTAGAGACAGCTACAGTTCAGGCTGTCTAAACATTTCTAACTTACTGATTATTTCCTCATGAGACTAGAATTTTCCAGGCCTGATGTCTTTCCAAGCATGAATGTGGGTTGTACGTTTTCTGAAAGTTGAGGGGCAGGGGAGGGCAGGGTGATAGGTCTGCCATTTTCAAGTGAGAGAAGAGCGGAAAACATTACTTTCAAAAATTCTTTAAATGCTGTAATATCTCATGTTTTAAAAAAGAGTAGGGTCAGAAATTTTAAATTTAGGTAGAAAACAGCATTCATTTAGGAGAAGTTTCTTTGATTATTCAAAGGAATTATGTTTACAAGACCCTAATCCTAATATCATGTGCATATCTCAGTAGAATATTTAATTACAGATATTTTCTTAGATAATAAATGTCATAAAACTAACCTACACCAATCTGAGTGTGCAAATGGCAATATGCAAATGAATCAGGGATATTTGGCAGGCCGTAGAACTCAAAATGGCACCTCCACGTATCTCTTCCTCTGTGTATGGCTGTACTGCAGCTGGGAGCACGCTTCCCAGTTTGTGTAGACAGACATGCACTAGCATGAGCTAAAATAGCTGTGCAGTCAGGGATAGCTAAGGTTGCAGCTTGGGCTAGTCGCCTGGATGCAAACCCGCCTGGACCACATGGGGACATACGTGGGTGGCTAGCTTGAGCTGTTGCCCATTATTTCCCCCAGCTACCCTCCTGTTTTTAGCATGCTAGCTTGTGCAGAGCTAGTATGTCTCTCTCCACCTGAGCTGGGAAGCATGCTCCCAACTGCAATGTAGACATATCCTCTCTCTCGCTGGGCTCTTCCTCCGCTGTGCTAAACCAAGGGCAGGACCTGGTTTGCCTTGTGCTGGAAAATGTGCTTGGCCAACTTACTCAGCAGGACCAGGGCCAAACTCAGGCCAGACCAGTATTCCAAACTTTGGAGGCAGCCTTGTCAATGGGGAAATTCCCAAATGGATTGTTTTCCCAGGATTTGTTAGATGGCAAAAAGACGACTTTTAATTAGTATTTGTCCTCACCAATCCTCATAAAAGGAAAGAAAATAACTAGCAAAGCATGACATATTTGATATCCCTGATATATTATATATATATATAATGTATAAGCCCCTGAAAATACATTTCTAGCCCACTAGTTTTGAGAGTGAATTAAAAAGCAAAACAAAAAAATGTGGGGGGGGACAATTAGTGCCAGATGAATTAAGCTAAATTAAGAGTGAAAACATTTATGAGAAGTGAGATATTGTGATGTGTGCATGAAATTTGCAAAATTAATGATTTGTTAGGAGTTATAGAATGTATTTTTGCCCTGAAATTGATTTGGATGCAATGTTGCAAGAACTGTTTAAGGCCTGGAAAGGGACTTATCGAATTCCACTATGTTTTTATTAGATTGCAAAGTCAATTGATGGCTCTTACATCCAAGTAGTGGACCATGAAGTTAACAAAATATCAAATGGAAAAACATTGTAAAAATGGGCAAGAATGAGGAATAGAACTTTACAACATACCTCATGTCCCCAAACAACAGCCTGGGGAGCAGGATTAATGAAGTAACAAGACAGTCCTGTTTAGTCAACAAGAAGGATGTTCCGGGGTGAGGACTCTCAGAGGTGAGAGGTGTATTAATAGAAGGGGGGGCTATGATAATATTCTCAGCCTGCAGCAAACAATTTTTTGGAGGGGAATAAACTGCAAGGAATACTGACTGCCAAATATTAACAAGTGCATTTCAAGCTATGGTGTCCACAAAACCTCAGTTTTGATTAGCATTTTATTATTATTATTAGTTGAGCCATTAAAAATACATATATAGATTAAAGGTGCTGACTTGAACACGCAAAGATCAAGAAAATTCATGCCAGATCCTATATTTCATATTTAACCACCCTGTGCTCTCTTCTCACAGCTCCCATTGACTTGCTGAGGCACTCCGAGACCAGCCAGGACTGGGATCTCTATACAGCATGTGCTGTAATATCAGTGCACAATTGAATATCAGCCCTGACATTTTAATTTTTAATTTTGTCAAGTGGTTCTGAATAGTGCTGGTTGACTGCTCTGGAGACTGAGCTCTGAAACAGAGACCTTTGATTTAGGTGAGATATAAGCACTTACAGATTTCCCGCAGTCATGGCTGGACTGGCTAATTCAAGCAGCTTGGGCAGTGCTGAACAATCTAGCAATTTGCCGAAGTGCAGGTAGGAGTGAATAAAGCCCTGTCGGAAAAACTAATGTTGTCATTTGGGGGCAAGCAAATATATTGCAAAAGGAAAACAAATGCTTTTAACTATGTCCCAGATCCTCAAAAGATATACAGGTCCATTAAATATTCACAAGATGGAACTATATTGTTGCACTTCAACATTTATCTTACCACAGATTTTATTTTAATGTAACTTGTATGTTTGATTTGTACCACACTTCAGGTAAGCTCTTCAGGGCGAGAATTACTTTTGTTTAGCGTTCGAGTCCCAGAACTATGATTAAGGCTGTCAGGCATTACTAATAATGTCATCTCCTGCTATTTTGTCCTTCTTCCTTTCCCTCCCATGCATATTTTAGGCATCTTTCTTTTTTTCTCTCTTATCCCTGTGTCATCATCTTTTCCATTTCTGGTATACTCTACCTTCTCGCTATGCAGAAAAGCATGGCAAAAGTATTTAATACTAGAAATATGTTGACCATATGAATTAAATATGTAGCAAAGATTAAAATAATCTATCACATCCTCCTTTACTACTAAATTATAGTTATTTGTATTATTGCATTGCCTGAGAGCCCCAGTAATGGACCAAGTTCCCCTCATGCGAGGCACTGTACAAACACAGAACAAAAAGGTGATCCGTGCCTCGACAGGTTTACAATCTAAGTTCAAGACAACAGGTGGATACACACTGATGGGGAGTACAAGGGAACAATGAGACTACATTGGTCAGCATGCTAGGGAGTGGCTTAACCGTCGTCAAGTTTTTTGTATGCATCAAGGCAAAGAAGAGCTTTTAGTAGGGTTTTGAAGGAAGATATTGTATTAGGTTTGTGGATGTTTATGGGAAGCTCCTCCCAAGCGTGAGGAGCAACATGGGAGAAAGGACAAAGGTGCTTGTTTGAAAAATTTACAAGTGGGTAATAGAGGCTGATATCATGGACTGATTGGAGGCAGGTGTTGACATCTTCATAGTGAAGGAGAGATGATGGGTAAGGGGGCCTTAGGTCAATAATGGCCTACTTATTCCTCCTATTAGCTACTGATCATGTGTCATTCTGAACTCAAAACTCTCAGCATATCCAAAAAGAGTAATTTTTTTGGGTTCAGAACTGTACTATTTTTAGTCCAGTCTCCTAGCTAATTTCATACTTCAGGGATTTCAAATTCTTCTCCATTTTTGTCTTCCTGAATGTAAGCATTACAAGCTCAGGGCAGGAGGAAATAGTAGAAGAATAGTCTTTGGTGCTATTTCCTGAAGATAAAATTCACTGCCTGAAATGTAAGAATGCATAAAGTGTGAACTTTAGAGACTGACTAAACTTTGGGGAAGGTTAAGCATTTTGCACTGGGCACTATAAATTAATTTTTAAGACCTGTTATTTAGCTGTGTGCCAATACAATGCACTCTCTCAATATCTCTCTCATCAGACTGCACAATTTGGAACAAGAGGGGGCCGAGTGAAAACTAGTAACTTTCAGAACCATACGTTCCAGGCTGTGGTGCATAATGCTTTTGCACAGGCCCAGAAGGCTGGAGGGATTCACAAGAAGCTTCCCCTACTCTTGCATGGCCCTATAATGGCCTCACAAGAAACCTTTGGTCCCCATGGGAGCACAGAGACCGCCACCCCAACACCCTTCAAAAAAGCAAGTTGTCAAAAAAGACCATTTGAAGGAGGCAGGACCATGATTCTAATGTGAATCAGTGGGAGCTGCAGATGCTCAGCATCTCTGAAAATCAGCCCAACTTGTATCAAATTGAGTACCCAAAACCTGAAGCACCCAAATCAGAGGCCATCTTTGACAAGTTGGCGCCATGCAAATAAAACAATACTGTACACTTCTATGGTGCTTTTCATCAGTGGATTTAATGAAATGAATTTTCCTCTGAAAATGAATGGACTTGTGAATTCCCACCAATGCTTTGTAAGCTAGGCACATCATTCCTATAGTACTTCCCTGTAATGTTACACATAGACGACCAGTCAAAAACTATTTTAACAAGTCAGCCTATGGACTGCATTAGATTTAGTTGTCAGCAAGCAGCAGTGACCCTCTAAGAACACACGACATTTCTTCCTTTTCTCCTCTCTCTTCTACATGTCTGCCAAAATGCAGCGCACTAAATTCCATATCACAGCAATGGTCAGAGCTCTTAATCTGATGTCTACACACGTATTATTTCAGTGTCTCAAGTCACAAATATGCAGCTTTATTCACTGTGGGGGTGTTAAAAATATTCCTATAACTTTTCCATATGCTTCTCATAACCACACACAGTCTAGAGCCTTAATTTTCTAATATGCATGCAACTGCATGTCTAATATGTACATGTGGTAAACACAAGTGTAGGTACAAAACCTGCTAATTGCACACAAAAATGGCCATTTGCAAGGATGAATATCCATATGCTTGTGTAGTCAACCCCTTTTTGCACATATTAAAGTATTATTTTATAATATTTTAATATAATATTTTTCTATTCCAAGAGCATATCATATGGTTATGTCCAAATTGTCCATCTATGTTTTTTTGCAGTGATGATTGAGCACAAACACATTCCTTGCCTACTTTGGATTTAGACATAAAATGAAAGCTTCATTTACATGTTTTAAATTCATGCAAGATCAGCACATTAAAGTGAGATTTTGAATTTATGATATATATCTTCGGACTGAGTTTGTACACGCTGAGACAATGTTGAAACACGACTGTAATAAAACCTCAGTGGCAAAATGTGGAGAAACAAAGTGACACATTCATTTATATCTCACCACTGAGAAACAAAATCAAAAATAAACTGCAGAAAATGTGAGGGGAAAAAAAAGATATGTTTGCAATAGTGAGAGATAAATACTTTCCTGACTTGATGCTCTTGATTTTTGGGGGGAGGGGTTGTTTGGGTTTTTTTGTTTGTTTTGTAGAAATCAGGTGTGTCTCTCTATCACATAAATCAGAGCAAATTCTTTGGTAATGAACACCTTGATATTTTCTCTAATGCATCCCAAACAAACACTTCTCTTGTCAAGTATGCCATTTTCCATCGCAAAATGGTGGATGGTTTGCTTTCCGTAAGGTGATGAACAGTATTCAGAATGGAGGGAGGATATTAGTGCAATACATCATCAGATTACTACATACTTTCTCATTACACTAATTGAATGCATTTCCCTGGTAAGTTTCCTTTAAAGATTCTTATAACCTGTCAGACAGTTCCACTACAAAAGGTTTTTTCCTCCTGCTGATAATGGCCCCTCCAAATTAACCAGCCTCTTAGAATTGGTATGGTAATGTACAACTTTTTTTTTCCTTTCTGTGTATATAAATACATCTTACTTCTGTGTGTTCCATTCTATGCATCCGATGAAGTGGGCTATAGCCCACGAAAGCTTATGCTGAAATAAACTGGTTAGTCTCTAAGGTGCCACAAGTCTTCCTCATCTTATTTACAGATTACTACTGTCACTGGCAGGATTCATTATTCAGAGTGCATCACTGATGGGCTGGATCAACAGGGAACCTTGTGCATTTTATTGTGTGTTAAGCTTAAAACTTGACAAACATATGGAATGTTTTGCATTAAGTAGGAAAGCTGAAGACATCTAAAATAGGCTGGAAAGGCTGCTGACTATGCACAAGTTTTAAAAAGTTTTGGACTACCACTGGCTGTTCTGATCTCTGCAAGAAAGGGTAAGCTGAAAAGAACTGTACCTTCTGTTTTCAGGACCTAAGTCTGTGTGTATCTACACTGAAAGGGTTGCACAAAGTCCAACTGTAATTTATTGGATGAAGATAGGGAAATGGAGACTACAGTAAGGGCCCAAAGTCATAAGAGAAAAATGAGACGAAGCCATCCAGTTTATTTATGGCACTCATACAAGGGGGAGATATAAATGTGTAAGGAAAAGGACATTCTGACAAAGATATCGGAGCACAATTGAGTCAGCCAGTTGCGTTTTGACAGCATGACATCTGTTAAAGTCCTATGTTTGTCTGAATATGCTGTTTTTTCAGTTTGATGACATGGACACATTTGTCATATTCAACACTGAGGAATCTCTAAATCCCTTCCCAAGTATAATTTCCTTAGTACAGATAGAATGCGGTCTCTGATGAGCAAGAGAAAATTGCGAACCTCTCCCCACCCTGACGTGAATACCCAGGTTGCAGGTTTTGGTTAGTCAAAGGCTTTCATGGTTTTTTAGGCTGTCTGACTTTGAATCAAACATTATCCAGTTAGAACTAGAAACTGTATTCAGCTTGGCTACCAAATAGAAAACTTGGACACCAGTCATCAGTTCTGAGCTTCTCTCTGCTCTGCCAGTCAATGACCATCTTATGAATGAATGAGCACTCTCGTCGGCCACAAGAGCAATGACTGAAGAAAAAAAAATGAACAAGAAAACTGCTAATTGGGCAAGTCCCATGAAATAATACATGCAGAAAAACACACTGCTGCATGCTTAATTTCCACACGCCGTTTTAACAACAGAACCGTTATTTAGGATGTACCAAAATATGTTTATAATTTATGAGGTCCCAAGTCATCCCTTGATATTCTGTATTAAAATAAATACAGGTTTTCATTTCTGGTTTAAAGATTAGACAGTATCAAATCTAATTAAGAATGAGGAAACTAATCTGAATGAAATTAGAACTGTCTCCAACCTTCACTAATCCCCAGCTGTTTCCAAGACACTTGGCTACAATGATGCAGAACCACATAAAGTACCTAGATAGATAGAAGAAACCATGCCAAGGCCTTTTTCAAGGCACAGGTTGATTTGGTAAATCATTTCCCGGAAACAAGGACTCATCCAACTGGCTTGCCCTCCCAAGCCTCATGATTTGTTTTTTCCGTGCAGGTTTAAACATAGGTCTAGGGTGATCCCATCTAGGAGTAATGCCAATATTTAAAAAGGGCTCTAGAGGTGATCCCAGTAACTACAGACCAATAAGTCTAACGTCCATACCGGGCAAATTAGTTGAAACAATAGTAAAGAATAAAATTGTCAGACACATAGAGGAACATAAACTGTTGGGCAAAAGTCATCATGGTTTCTGTAAAGGGAAATCATGTCTTACTAATCTATTAGAGTTCTTTGAAGGGGTCAACAAACATGTGGACAAGGTGGATCCAGTGGACGTTGTGTACTTAGATTTCCAGAAAGCCTTTAACAAGTTTCCTCACCAAAGGCTCTTACGTAAATTAAGTTGCCATGGGATAAGAGGGAAGATCTTTTCATGGATTGAGAACTGGTTAAAAGATAGGGAACAAAGGGTAGGAATAAATGGTAAATTTTCAGAATGGAGAGGGGTAACTAGTGGTGTACCCCAAAGGTCAGTCCTCAGACCAATCCTATTCAACTTATTCATCAATGATTTGGAGGAAGGGGTAAACAGAGAGGTGGCAAAGTTTGCAGATGATACTAAACTGCTCAAAATAGTTAAGACCCAAGCAGACTGTGAAGAACTTCAAAAAGATCTCACAAAACTAAGTGATTGGGCAACAAAATGGCAAATGAAATTTAATGTGGATAAATGTAAAGTAATGCACTTTGGAAAAAATAACCCCAACTATACGTACAATATGATGGGGGCTAATTTAGCTACACCTATTCAGGAAAGAGATCTTGGAGTCATCGTGGATAGTTCTCTGAAGATGTCCATGAAGTGTGCAGCGGCAGTCAGAAAAGCGAACAGGATGTTAGGAATCATTAACAAAAGGATAGAAAATAAGATGGAGAATATCTTATTGCCCCTATACAAATCCATGGTGCGCCCACATCTTGAATACTGTGTACAAATGTGGTCTCCTCATCTCAAAAAGGATATACTGGCATTAGAAAAGGTTCAGAGAAGGGCAACTAAAATGATTAGGGGATTGGAACAGGTCCCTTATGAGGAGAGATTAAAGAGGCTAGGACTTTTTAGCTTAGAAAAGAGGAGACTAAGGGGGGATATGATAGAGGTATATAAAATTATGAGTGGCGTGGAGAAAGTGAATAAGGAAAAGTTATTTACTTGTTCCCATAATAGCAGAACTAGGGGCCACCCATTGACTACAGTGGGCAGCAGGTTTAACACAAATGAAAGGAAGTTCTTCTTCACACAGCGCACAGTCAACCTGTGGAACTCCTTGCATGAGCAGGCTGTGAAGGGTAGGACTATAACAGGGTTTAAAAGAGAACTGGATAAATTCATGGAGGCTAAGTCCATTAATGGCTATTAACCAGGCTGGGTAAGGAATGGTGTCCCTAGCCTCTGTTTGTCAGAGGGGGGTGATAGATGGCAGGAGAGAGATGACTTGATCTTTACCTGTTAGGTTCACTCACTCCGGGGCACCTGGCATTGGCCATTGTCAGTAGACAGGATACTGGGCCAGATGGACCTTTGGTCTGACTCAGTACGGCCCTTCTTATGTTCGTATGAGTTTGTCCAATAGGACAAACCAAGCTGTCATAGCCTCAGGCCATTGGGTCACCATGGCATAATGCATCACAATGAAGTTGCGGTGGTACATCAGCACAGCTTTATGCAGCTGAAAGGAAAATGGTTTTCCAGTCTGCAAACATTTTAGAGATTTCAAAAACATTTCCTGTTCTACATCAGGATAACAGAGAGATCTGTGGAAATATTTTGAAAAAAAAAAACCCCAGCAGGCAATAGCCTGGTGGTTAGGGCACTCAGGTGTGATGTGAAGCTTCCACTCTGAATCAGGCAGAGCAGAACTTGAATATAGATCTCCTACATCCCACAGGAGTGCCCTAACCATAAACTGTAGGCTATTTTCATGTTCTCTTCTCTCCCTCCCACAAATTGTATCCTGGATCTGAGAATCCTTTATGACAAAAGTTTCACTGAAATGGGTGCAGTTCCGCAGAAAGTTCAGTTTTGATGAAAACACATTTAATCAGAAACTTCCCAACCAGCTCTAATCTTTATAGAACACTGCAGTACTTCATGGGCTTCAGAAGTGATTTTGGGATGCATGAATATCCTAGAGTTAAATACTATTCAGCATGAGTAAAGGGTTGGAGAGCTAGCTGGGTCCCAAAAAAGCTCCCTCTCTAAAGGCCCGGCTGGAAATGCAGCCAGGATAGAAAAGAACCAAAATTATAATGTAAGGTCTTTTTTCAGAAGCTATTAATTGAAACTGCATAATTTTAAAAACCAAAATAAAGTTATGAAATAAGAAAATAGAATCCTCCAAGGCAGTACAGATTGGTCTCCAACACAGAGCTTCAGGTTTGTTATCATACATTGCATGTCTCTGCATTTATCTTAATGTTGCTGCTGGGAGCCCTTTTATGGTTTCACAGCCATTGGATTTATTATATGCCAATTGTTTTAGGAAATTGAGGCTATATACAGTAATATTCAAGATCATAAAAAGCCCTTTTCGTGTTGGAAATTTTAGAAATTTGCATTAACCTTGAAACACTGGAACTCAGTAACAATAATAAATATTTTTTTAATTGCTGTATCTTCACAAATCTTTCCTAAAATAGCCCATGCTTGTTAAAAGAACTGAACAAAACACCCAAGTATCACTGAAGGATTTATCTTGCTTCATCAGGTGATAATTTACTCTGGGCCATAAAAACAGAAAGAATGAAGATTAAAACATTTATCAACATGTTGAAAAATATTACTCTTAGTTTCAGGTCTATATTAGCCACACTTTCATTCACTTTGTACCTTTTCCTATCTACAGTGAAATAAGAAACCCAAATTTCATTCTCTCTAAACTGGTTACACAAATGAAATGATGGAGGAATGATGGAAAAAGCAATGTTCATGTGTTAAGAGCACAACTTGTTCCAGAACTGTCCATACATCATAATCAGTCAGTTTTTATTTAAAATGGCTCTAGCTTTACTGTAGTCAAGCAAATTAAAATTTGTAGAGATTTTTAGATTTCAAGGTACACTCAAGGTTAAACTGTACTTTATGTAACCCATGTGATCCTATTTTCCTTCAGACTCCCTCTCCCTTTCCACCTCCTTGTTTGTCATAATCATTTTATTGCATCTAGTCTCTAATTAGACTGCAAGCTTAACTGCAAGCTTAACTTAAATGTGCTGTCTAAATATTTAGCTAGTAAATATTTAGACAGCACATAACATAGTTGAGGCACCAATCATATTAAAGGCCTCTAGTTGCTGCCATAATACAAATAAATAATAAAATGATATCTTCTACTAGCCCCCAAAGCACTAACAGATTTTCGTGGGTTTTAGCCCATGAAAGCTTATGCCCAAATAAATTTGTTAGTCTCTAACATGCCACAAGGACTCCTCGTTGTTTTAACAGAAGATCGTGGGCTGACAGAGTTCCCTCTCATTATCCTTTAATCTGCTTGCCATTCCAAATTGGGTCAGGTGATCTTGACCCTCTCATATCATGGAGGTATAGGGAGAAATGGACAATTCTAATCAAAAACACGATCCTCTGCTTCATTTATATCAAACAGAGACCCTGGTAATCCAGAAAGATGATGAAGAGGCTCAAGTTTATTGACTTCAGGAGTTACCTCTCTGGAAGTATGACTTTCCACAAGCCTTTGCTTAGTAACATGATCTTTATTTGCTTAGTAACATGAGACTTATGGTCTCAGCTGAAAAGTATGTACTCTCATGGGCCTCTTTCCCATTTATAGGGAAGCAGAGCTAGGGAAGCAGCAGCCCCATCATAAACACATCTTTCCCTTCCTGGACGTATTTATCAGTCCCAATAGTGCCTTTCCATTGGAGTAGAGAAGAGTGTGGTAATGGTGGCAGATGAACAGCTCTCCTCAAACCCCACTTCAAAATTGGAAAAATGAAGGAAACACAGAGAGCAAAAACCTCTTTCCATATTCAAAGCAAGATTTAACCTATCCTCCCCAATCCCATGGTGCCTCTGCTCCTTCAGTTTAGTTAACAAGACAGATGTATCAAGAATGTTTTATATCTTAACTGCAGTGGAGACTGAAATAGTAAGGTTTTCTCCAACACGATGTATTTTTCTGTAAGGTACAAATCTTTTCATATTGAAGAACTGACATTTTAATTACAGCTTATCTCTGTAATTCTCTTTTTCTTGTTATTAATCTCTCTCCACTGTGTACTGTGCATTAATTGTATGAAACCAGTTGCTTTTCTTTTAACTATCTCCCCACAGTTTGCATTTCATATTCCATGCATGGTATCCAAGACATTTCAATACTGTATTCATATTTAATAGACAAAAATTACACTCTGATTCACATGACTAACTTCCTGTTATACAATTGACCATTTCCTCATGCTGTATTATTTGTCCCAGGTTATATCAAATAGGAAGGTCTGTTTAATGTTTCCTGTGGATATTATTGGAGTCAATTATTTTCACTCTGATGATAGCAATATTAGTAACAATAATTGAAAATGGGCTTACACATTATTAGAACCACCATCAGTTTTGGGGATCAGCTGCCCCCTTCTTTGCAGTTTGCCCTGACTGAGCAATCTCAGTGTGGTCCTCTAGCAATCAGTCACACCAGGGCTGGGCTTTTTTGGCCAGTTGTGAAGGAGGGAGTTCCATGCAGTGACCTGAAACACAATCATAGCATAAACCTCAGGATGTTTTTGATTTACTTCTCTGGCTAGATTTCATGGAGTTGGAAAAACCTGCTTGATTCAGATGTCCTGGAATTTCTTTATTGGCTAATCTGATCTCAGGTTGGCTCAGTTTCTTCTGAGTTGACGCATATAGATATATATGTATATAAAAGCAGCACTGGTATTCAGGTATCACAATGATAGGTATGGTACTAAAAACCTATATTGGATTAAGTAGTAAAATATACAGCATATGGATAGATTTTTATAGCACATTACTGATAAATAAGACATGGCCCTTCCTGCAAGAAGCCCTTATTTCCACTTCCTGCTCTCCAGTGATGTCCCTCCTGGGGTCTTTGCTTGGTCCTATGGTCTTCTACCTCATACACTATCCTGGTTAGACTGTATTTGCTTCTTTGTGCAGAATAAAAATAATATTCTTCAATTGTAGTATGCATTTTTCCATTTGCTTTGCTATCATCATAGATAGAAGCTGAATTTGAAGTCTATCTTTGTTCCTTCCTGGATATCCCATTTCTTGAAGTCCTCTACTTCTGATTATAAGTTAGCATACAAGATTCAACATCACAGACATAACATAGAAAAGCCATCACTCAGATTTTGGATTTCTTCTTACTCCTACTAAACCCTTTGGGAGTTTTGCCCACCAGCTTCAACAGGATCCACAAAAATCAGAAATGCAAAAATCTCCAAGTACCTAATTTTGAGTTTTCTATTTAAGTTGTCAGAGAACAGTTTTTTGTTGTTGTTTTTTCAAAAATAAAGTGAGTAGAGTGTCTCCCAGACAGTAACAATATCCACTTAATTGTTTTCCCATGAGGACCCCTTTCTGCTGTTTCTCCCTGTACAAACTCTCCCATTCCCACATCTTCCTCTGTTACTTTCTTTCCCCCTTCTTAGTCTCCCTCCTCTTTATTCCATCACTTTCTTTCCCCCTTCTTAGTCTCCCTCCTCTTTATTCCATCACTGTCTTCTTCCTGCTTCCTCCACTTGTTATCACTTTTAAGTGTTTCCAAGCTCCCAACTTCAGTAAATTCTTCCCCATTACCAATTCAGTGGTTAGAAGAACAAGCTTCTAAGCAAACTCCAGTTCTTAACACAATGAAACCTAAGTGTATATAGGCAGTCTCTTGTGTGTACTGAATCAGTGTTTCCCAAGTCCCAGCAACAGTTAAAGGGTATTTGGTTCCTTATATGGCTCCCTCTAGAACAGTTTTCAGAAACATTATACAGGACATAAAACATATGCTATAGCCAAATAATGAGTGCTATAAATTAATTTACTAAATTATTCCAAACTGTTTTAAAAAAATCCCAGAATATGTTCAGATATCAGATCTGGTTGGAAATGTTTCTATCAGAAAATGCTATTTCAATTAAACCAACATTAATGCACAAATATTTTAATTTTGAAAAATGTTGTTTAGGAAAAAACAGAAAAAATATCCAAAAATATCAAAACATTCCATTTTTTACATTTTTGGAAGGGAAATTTTTGATTTTTCATTTCAAAATGACTTTTTGTTTAGAAATTTACTTTATATAAAATGTTTTTTAAAAATTATAAAAATGGTCAAAACTGAAATAAAATACTTTGATTGGCTTCAAATGAATTTCTTTCCAGAATTTTGTTCAATGAAAAAATATAACTTTTTTTTAAGATGGAAAGTCCACGTTCTGACCCACTATAACAGATACTGAATATGTTTTTATAAAAACAATTATTCTATAAAACGTTACTGGTTAAAGTGAAAGCAAATTACATCTGAGGCACAGTTCATTGGGTTCACTGTTTCTGGAAAAGGGTATGATGTGAATTATCTGTGATGATGGCACACTTGTATTACCTGAATCAACTGATGCAGCTGTAGCAGCCAAAACCGTGACATTCAGAGACTCACCAAATGAGAAGTAATAAAGCAAAATCACTTAGGGCCAGATTCATAAGCAGGGTATGACCCCCTTGCACCACTCTATGGCACAAAAGAACCATGATCTAACCACCAAAGCTCAGCAGGGAATCCCCTTGTCAGGGTTGAAATTCCTGATGGCACATCTGAGTTTTGTGCTCCTACCACTCCAATCAATCCTGCATAAGGAAAATGCTGTGGGCAGGGAGAGAGCATGGTAGAGCAGAACTTCAGGACTCTGTCCCAGGAGGTTGAACTTGGAGTTGCTCAAGAGCAGTTCTGAGCATTATCAGGAGGGGCATAACTCTGAAAAGCAGGGATCCATTTCTGGCTCCTTAATGTCCAAGCTCTGTCACCGGAGACAATCTGCCCCCTTAGACTTGTTCAAACTTCAAAAAAGCTTTTGTTTAATGTTGTATTCAGTGAAACCCTCACCCAATCCCTTTATCATCTCAGACTGATTCCCTTCTGTCTCCCTGCTTCTCTCCTCTCCCCTCCAGTCTAACCAGATCATGTAAAAGTCATCTTCCTTTCTTGCCACTTTGACCATGTCAAACTGCCACCCTCCTCCTTGAGTATCTGTCTAGGTTTCTTATCTTGTATTTCTTTAGATTCGGGTTCCTTGTCCTCACCTTCCAGGCCATAAGAGGTATGTCCTTGCCTTTTCCTTATATCTGTGTGCTTTTATAGTGCTATATAAATGCTTAAACAAATAATTATAATAAAGTAATTACATGTTTTGGTAAAAGGTTTAGCTGAACCAACACTGCACAGTGCTTAGTATATTGCTGATAAAAATCTGCCAAATAAATGTCATTGTTCATAAGAACTTAGCAAATCTTACTGAGATAATGAACACTAGCATTACAGCATTCTAAGCGCCTGCTTGTCACTGCTCTCCAGTTAATAAGCACTTGTCCCGTGACTCTCAGAACCAATGTGGCTTTATTGGGACCATATCCAGCTCTTGCTAAGAGTCACCCATGAATGACTACAGTGGAAGTTGAATTGGATCCTGGGTTACATGAAATGTAGAAACAGATTCAGATTTTGAGATAAAAAATGAAATGGCTTAAATTGCAGAAAGTGGAACTTCAGTTTTGAGACTTGATGTGGATTTAAAATATTTTAAAATAAGTTTATTGACGCATGTTATATCAATATGGACTATTTAAAGCTTTAAAAGGTTTTGCAAAATTTAGGAGAACATTGCAGCTTGTGTAATCACTAGACAAGTGACATGCTGTAAACTTTAGACTCATGAAATACATTCTTCAAAAAAAGAGCATGTTTATTGTACTTGAGAAAATTAGATGGAATTGAACAAGATGGCTACAAAAGTGCTTTGAAAATACAAAAATGAGATGTAATTAATAAATAAAGAGAAGCAATTAAAAATAGTGACAGGATGGAGTTGGTGAGGTTCCTCAGGAAACACAACCACGTGTTTTGCCATTTCTCTTCTCTACATAAATAATTTAGATAATAAGCAATAATAATTCTGTAATAGGTTATTCAAATTCAGTCATTAACTAGAAAGCAGGAAAAGGCTATGTTCTTCTGCAGTAAATGAGTAGATGACATTTGCAGATGAGTAAAATGTATGTACTACAGGCAATACCAAATGAAGCTGCAAAATGAAAAATAATCAGGAAATTGGAAGCGAAGTGGCTCTACTAGTCCACTATAACTTCAGAGGCAAGAAAAGTCAGTTGAGATACCAAAATGCTTTAAATACATCCATCTACTCTGTGAAAGAAGAGTCATATTGGGTTTCTGATACTGTTAGGACCCCAAACAGCTCACAGTTATGAACAGAATTAACCGATCTTTTCTTGCATGCCGATTTGAAGGCTTAACTGGGCCCAGTTCTGCTCTCGTTTCAGTAAGAATCTGAAATAACTTTACTGAAGTCCATGGAGTTACAGAAGTGTAAAAGTGTGGAAGTGAGAAAAGAATGAGACCCATTGTCCAGAAAGAATTCACCATTGCCAACATTGTTCACAGCCTAGGCATCCTCTCAGGGTATGTATATACTACCTGCCACTCCAGCAGGTAGTGTTTGATGTACTGGGGATCGATATATCGAGTCTCGCCTAGACGTGATAAATCAATCCCTGAAAGCGCTGCCGTCAACTCTGGAATTCCAGCTCTGCAAGAGGAGTAAGCGGAGTCTACAGGGGAGCCGCCGTGGTCGACCCGCCACCATGGGGACGGCCAGGTAAGTCAAACTAAGGTACTTCAACTTCACCTACGCGAATAGCATAGCTGAAGTTGCGTACCTTAGTTCAAACCCCTCCCCCCGCCCACTAGTGTAGCCCAGGCCTTAGTCTCCTCTTTGATGCTGGATATCTAAATAGCAATAGCAGCAAAATAAAAACCAAAAAGCACTGCAAACTTATTCCTCTTCAATTGGATAGGAGAATATACCTCATCCTGCCATATTTAGAGCTGGCCAGAGTGAACAATGCATGCTTATAAGACTGGGCCTGTCTCTCCTTCCACATCAAAGACATACATCTGTAGTTCTCAGGAACAATGAAACTTTCCACAGTGGTCACACAAGAAGAGGAGAACATTGGGAACAGGACATACAGCTTTTTCAGCAACTGACCCATGTCTTTTGAAATCTATTCCACAAGAGTTAAGATGATAACATATTACCAATGTCAGGACAAAGTGCAAGAACCATCTCTTCTCCATTTCCTATTGAATAAAAAATAAAGACAAATACCCTTTACCCAGAATTATCTTTTTTAAAAAGGAGCACAGAAGAAAAAAGATCTAGGTGTGCGTGAAGATCACTGATCAGCTGGCTATACATTCATCAAGCACTCAGCTGCTATAGAGATGAGCACAGGATACACTGACTGGATACAGCAGTGGGAGCTGTTAACAGCCCTTCTAACTCTTTCACTGATTCACTATTCAGGTATTTTCTGAAGAGCTAGGAATTTTCCCCTTGATTGTTTTGACTGAATCTAGTGGGATGGAAGGCAAGCATTTTGTGCAATCACAGAACATGCTGATTGTGGGATCTGGACAGAGGGACATTCAGGGAGATGAGATGTTTCGGTTTGGGTGGATAGGGAAAAATTAACAAATTAACAAGGCACAGACCTAAAACATCATTTGAACATTTTGCTTGCATGTTATTAGTCATCTATTATTGACTGTATTATCTATTTATAAATTGTGTTAAGAGCTTCATGTAAAGAGCTCTACACAAGCAACCACTAGCAATGCACAGCTTCTACTGGTCCTAGAAAATCCCATGAACAATGCTGCACATTCCTGAGTGCCATCTGCAGACACTTTATCTATTAAGAAACTATACAAATATACAGACATCTCTTACATAGAGTGGTCTCTGAACAGACTTCAAGCTCTTCAGGGCAGTGACCCTGCATCTGTATGTGCTTATACAGCATCTGACATCCCAATGGTTCCCTGACCATGACTGGAGCCTTTCGGCACTAATACTACATAGATAATCACACACACAAAAAGAACATTATTAAGGTTGCAAAGTCAAGTACTTAAAAGTATGAAATGCCTGAGTTAAGGTCCCCTGTACAGCCTTAATTTGCCTCCTCTGTGTGTATGCATGATGGTGCCTTCTTTCATTACATGATCACATGCTATTTTTTCCACAGGACCTCATCTCATTCAGTAAGCAGGATGGACCTGCTCTGGGAATGAATCAGGGTTTTGTAGCGAAGGAGACTTGTCTATAGCACCACTGCCTCATTTGGGCAGAAGGCGTGTAGTGAGCAAGGCAGGGGATTGCAGAAAGGATGGTCCCATGGTTCACATAGTTGAATGCTGCTCTTGAGAACTGAATTCTATCCTTTCCTCTGCCTCAGAGTTCCTAAGTGGTGGTAGGCACTTAAACCAAACTTTTCACAGACGGTCCCTAACTGTGTTTTTCTCATTTTCTAAGTGTGTGACTTGAGACCTTACGGTCGGATTTGCAGAAGTGTTGAGCACTCATTGCTGCAACTGAAGTCACAGGGAGCTGTGGTATAATGCTAAGTAATTTTGAAAATTTTCAACCCGTTTGAGAAATTAGTTTGTTACAACATCTCTTTAAAAAAAGTAGGCACATGATACAGCATCAAGAATATTATCTAGGAAATGTGCTAAACCTGTGGTATGTGTTATGGGGGAGGCTAGACTGCATCATCATAATGGCCCCTTTTGAGCTTAAAAGCTATGATCTATAAAGTGTCTATATCTCCTTTCCCCAACTCTAAAATGAAGCTTTCATACGAAGACTGGAAGTAGTTCCAACATATATGTTTATTTCAAACACAAGATACTGGGCTTGATCCTCAAATGACTGATGAAATTCAGATAAGATGATCACCGTAGCTCCTTCTATCTGTCTCCAGACTCAGAACCCCTACCTGCTTTGCTCTAACCCTGCCCACACTGGCTGCCTAGGCCTCAAGCACACACTAGGCAATCAGATTTCAGAGTAACAGCCGGGTTAGTCTGTATCCGCAAAAAGAAAAAGGAATACTTGTGGCACCTTAGAGACTAAACAAATTTATTTGGGCATAAGCTTTTGCCACAAAAGCTTATGCCCAAATAAATGTGTTAGTCTCTAAGGTGCCACAAGTACTCCTCGTTTTATTAGGCAGTCAGTAGCTACGTATGAAAATGTTTCACTCACAGCTCCACTCAACATGTTTTTGCTTAGCTTAGAGTTCATACCATCCAGCTCAGCAGATCACACACATCATTGCAACCACAAAATGAGAAGTTATGCTATCACGGTATTTATATCCAACATATGTCTTGAACATCTTCTACAAGAGAAATAACTAATTTTCTGGGTAGTCTTCCCATCAACAGAACGGTAGGTTTGAGAATTAAACTCCCTTCACATCCAACTAGATGATCGCTGGAGATTTGATCCTGTGCTAGTAATGGCAATAGTTTTGCCATTCACTACAGTGGCAGCAGGTTTGAACCCTAAATCAACCAATGTAGTCCCCCAAAAAACTTTCAGATACAAAAATTTATGTTTTGTAACAAAAGCAGCGGTTTTTATAAACTGAAGAAGTTGAAAAGGTTTTTTTTAAAAAAAAAAAAATCAACATTTTCATCTGTAGAGAAACTAGTGTTAAATTAAATTTGTAACTTTTTTAGCAGAATTATACAAGACAGTAATGAAATCCAAATATCTTAGTTCCTTATGCTTGTGCATTTGAATTGTACATACAGTACATATTTCATTGGGTACTGAATCATAGTGCAGCATGCAAAATAGGTTATATTAATTAAATATCCACATTATGCAGTTGGGTACTTGAATTATGTCCATGAAATTCAAGGTAATATATAGTGGATTCTTTGTTGTTATTTTTATTATGGCAATACAATCTCTTTTTTGCTGAATTTGGAAGATGATGGTATCACTCAAAGTACATCACAAGTAATACATGAAAAACACTCTGGTATTTCAGATGATGCAGTAACTCCAAAAGAAATACTTGAATGTAATTCATAATCTAATGCCTTGGTCCTGCAAAAAGCTCTACACGGGTACATGAATCAGCCCAAACTGAACTCACCGCAGTACTGAAGCCTAAACAAAAATCTATGAGGGAAATTGAAAGCCTCAGGGATAGAATTACAGAAATCTCCATTAGAGAAGTTCGGAGTTCAACATGTAGGCCTATTTTCCTTTCTTATATCTGTAAGTAACTCAAGGGAGTAAGTGGTTGCAGCACTGTGCCCTTGAATTCAATATTCAGCCAATGCTTACTCCTCTTTGTCCATGATTAAACACTGTGTAATTATTGAGATTACTTAGCTAATCTGTCAACTAGTACAATGCCTGCAAGAACATTGTTTACTTTACTCATTGTTTGGTCTTTATTCACATACAAAAATTGCACAAAGGCAATACTGATGTGCTTTCCTTTACAAAGAAAAAAAGTTACTTACAGATATAAGAAAGGAAAATAGGCCTACATGTTGAACTCTGAACTTCTCTCTAATGGAAATTACCGTAATTCTGTCCCTGAGGCTTTCAATTTCCCCACAGAATTTTGAATATTAAAACAAAAGTCTGGGCACTGAACGTTGGGCAATATTTTGTTCAGAAGTCGGACATTATCCCATGATTTCTCTTAAACAGTGGGATTTACAATGTACAATTTCAACAGAAAAAGAGGACAGTAACAAAGCTACCCAAGCATATTATTTATGGTGCAGATAATATTTAGCACTCTAGATTACATTAAAAAGGGGAAGCTGCAAAACATGCATTACAAAGCAAATTCATATTTTACAATATGCTCCGAGGGAGCTAAAAATCTTAGTTTTTCACTATTAAGGACTATGGTATAAGAAGAACAGTGACTAGCAGTATTTTAAAAAGATATTCATCCAAAGATTTCAGAGTACTAGCAGTCTGGATGGGCAATGTCATGTGAGTGGGACAGGAGCAGCCATGTCTAGTGGTAGGAGCAGAAGTCAGTCATAGTGATTAGAACAGGAGTTGGTAGCCAGAAATCAGAGCCCAGAGCCAGAGTCAAGGGTCAGAGCTGACATCAGGGGGTCAGGAATCCCAACTGAGGGTCAGTGTCTGTTTACAAGGAGTGAGGCAAGGCAGGAGCAGGGCTGGGAACGGGGCAGGGACTATCAATCAATTGGCAAATGCTTTAAGCAGCCAGCTCTGAACTGCTGCTACTGCTGGGCGTAAGAGCCGTTCTGCTGACTCTTCCAAACATCAGGCTACCTACTACAGGCCAGCTGTGCTCATTAGGTTTCCTGGAAACTGGCTCTGCTGCAGGGTCTGCTTCCCGATATGGTGGAGGACGGTAGCGCAGAGGAGTGATAAAGGGAAGTAAAGCCTTTTACCAATATATCACTGGTTTAAATCCAACCCAAGTCATTAGCCATTTAAAGTCAGTCAGGTGATAAATGCTTGGGCCTCTGTCCAATTCTCAGAGGAGCAATGTCCAGCATCTGAAAAACTACCACAACTGACAAGCTTGTTTGCAGTCTAACAACAAAGAGATCAAGTACTGAACACACCTGAATTCCCACTCAGGTCATGGCTGCCAACCTACATGAAGAAGCTTGTACTGCTTCTGCCCCATGCTTCACCTATCCTGTGGACAATGTACTTTAGTGTCCACAGCTGTCAGCCTGGCACTTTCTGTGAGTACTAAATCTTCACTCAGAATTTAGGCAAGCAGCCTTTTTAAAGCACTTTATATATTCAATGACCTGTACAGACCCGGACTCTCACAACACCTCTGAGAAATAGGTAGGTAAATATTATTGTCCCCATTTTACCAAAGTAAAATCGAAGCCAGAAAGGTGAAATGACTTGCCCAAAGCCACACAGTTAGTCAGTAATAGAGAAAGGATGAGCACACAGGACTTCCTGTTTCCCAGCCTTGTACTCACACCCCCAGACCACACTGCAATAGACTATTTAAGAGCCTGACTGCCAAATACTAATGCACATGGGTAACTTTATTCATATGAGCAGTCCCATTGAATTGTGTCTATTCAATCTGACTTCGTGAAGGATTTAGTTAGATTTAAATATTATTCACATTTCTGCACAAGATACAATACATGTGTTTAAGTATCTTTCTGAATAGGGAACATGTAGTATTCAGTGGAAGAACATGATTAATCCCATTGATTCCAATAGAACTACCGTCATGTTTTAACGTTAGGCGCTTAAAAATCGCCAATGGAGCCCCAGGGCTCCTGGCTGCCTCCGTTATCCGGGGGCTCTGGCAGCAGGGCTCTAGCAGCAACTAAAGGGCCCAGACCTCCAACCACTGCCAGGATCCCCAGGCCCTTTAAATCACCACCTGGGGAAGCTGGTCCAGTTTGGCACACCAGCTCTTTTTGGTATGCTATACCAGACCGGACCAGCTTACTTTCACCTCCGGGATAGCCTGACTCAGAGACAAAGTAACAAGGTTTAGTTTCAGTTATGAGCTTTTTAGAAGTGAAGAGAGAAGCAGAACAGTTTAGAGAGTCTCTGATTAACTCCCATTCCCCACAAAGCGAGTGTTTGAACTGCTGTGGGATCTAATACATGGGGCAGGCAGTTCCAGCCCTGCAGAGACCAGTGCCAAGAGTGACAGAAATCCAATCCAGCCCTGGCTACTGAGAGCCAGCCTAGACTGCCACAGGACTCCAGAGAGCTTGGAGAGGACCCAGCCCCACTCAGGAGTGAAGACCCAAGAAGGGGACCCTTTTTTGTTTAAGGCATAGACATCCAACTTTCACAGTGCTGCAGCACTCATCACCGGAATCATCCTCAGTGTGCCACCTGCTTGGGTAGGTGCAGGGAAAGAGCTAGGGGTGGGGATAAATTGGGAATATTGCAAGTTTGGAAATTTGTTGTTATTTTAGTACTTATCAGCTAAGCCTAACCCTTTCCTTCCCCACATCCAATTTCCCTGCTCCTAATAAAGTGCCCCTTTTGTTATATTGTTATTAATTTTCCCAGGAGACAGCACCCCTTGCGCTAGTAAGGAGTCACCTTGGGTGGAGGCACCAGCCATCACAAAAAAGAACCCAAGGTCCAAACAATGCAAGGAGAGGGGAGAAGTCACTCCAGGTACAAGCACCAGGGAAGAGGCATGAGCGACACCGTGGAGGTAGGGGGCTAAAAATAGCAAGTTTCATTAAGGAGCAAATTTAACAGAGTATTTTTTACATCAAAATGAAACCTTGGAATTTCACCAGTAATAAAAATTCAAGTGTTATATTATTGTAATGCTATTCAGGTTGCTACAGTGAAAGTTATGACAGCCATAATAAGTATACACCTATTTTCAGTGATTTGTAACTTAGCTGTAAAACTTTGCTCTAGTCATAAAACTTATCCAAGATTTCAGATGAGAGCAATATTTTTAAAAACACCGTTTGCTAATGATATCAAAAAAATAATCCACCATTAATTTTCTGGATCCCCTTTGCAAAATATATTGATCATTAGCTCCTAAGAGATTCACCTTTTGTTCATTAGTTCTAATCTGGCCCAAATTAGTAGTGATCTAAATGTATCAGCTGATAGCTGATTAGTCAAAGACTTGGGAATTCGATTTTAATAGTCTCGTTGCATCCAATGGTTCAATAGCAGTTAACAAGAACAACTCAACAATAGTTCACATGTTCACTTTGCACTTATTCCCAGTTCAGACATGTGCAGTGAGATTTTACAATCAATGTGAAGTTATTCAGCTCACTACCCTCTGACACAGTAAATTTGATACTTCAGGTTCAGTTCTGATCTTAGATCAAAAAACCACAAGCGAATCAAAAAGAGTATATGACAGCATTCTAGAAAGTCAGCACAACTTATCCTTATATTCCTATATTTGTTTTGACAGAACAGCATACTCAAGCTTAGTTAGAAGTTGTATGTGTGTATTTTTTTTTAGGCTTATTAGGGAGATGTGTATTATGTAACGTTTACTGCTTGTGTGATTCTCTCTCAAATAAATTACTATGCATTAAGCATAGTGTTTTCTGAATTTTAACTGGTACCGGTAACAATCTGCCCACCTGTGGGCCATTAAAGATCCATTTCAACACAGACTAGCACTTGAAGAACTGACCACTTTTGAGGAGGGAATGTAAGCTGGTGGGTTAAATCAGGTCATCAATTTTCCAACATGGAGTTTCGGTGCAAAATGCTGATTTGTCAAACCTGAAATGTTTTACAGAAATTTCTCAGGTTCAAGAAGAATTTATCAGGCAGGTTTTTGACAAATATCTGCCTGGTTTCCTGGAGGGTAGCTGACGAGCCTGGCTTCCAGTTCTGAGACTCTGAGAAAGCCCTGCCATATGGACTGCTCTGAGCCAGGGATCCCACGGCTTCCATACTCCTGAGATACCTGGCTCTCTGGGTGGCCCAATTCACACAGCCTAAGGAATCCACGCTCCGAGTGTCAGGCATCCCAAGGAAGCAGCTGATCCAGGAAGTCATGGGGACCCTGGAAGCCTCTACACATCTTCAGCAAAATGGACATAATTCTGGGCCAGATTCCTGGCTGCCCACAACTGAATAGTAGCAGTGAAACGGTCATGTCAATTTCACTCAGAAATGGCCTGGGAAACATTTTTTTTGTTTTAGAAATACCAGGTGTCAGTCTTTCTAAGAAGAACAATTTTTTAGAATTTCAAGTTCACTGGAAATTTTGAAAAAATAATTGTGTTTATTCTGAATTAGAATGAAACCTAATTTGAAATATCAAAGTCTCCCACAAACATAAAATTCCAAGTTTCAGCAAGCTCTACTGCCGGTACATATGTGAAAGTGTCTACTGATGAAACTAAAAATGAATCAAAGCTCCTCCTCACCACATGCACTTTTAATAAATCAAAATTGAACAATGAATTGCTTGTCAGCATTTTAAGCCTCTGCTTCCAAAAAAAATAGCAATAAAAAATATTTTTGTAGTAATGCTATTCAAGCAGTAAACTAAAGTAACTGCTTATACCTTCAACTAGATTTATTATTCACTCTGACATTGTCACCAAATATAGGCATAGAACACTGCTAGGAGTGTTCTCATAATCAGAGAGATAAAGGCAATGCCATCAATCATGTTCCCCTTTCCCAGTCTCTTCTTTTGTTACCTCTTTCTCGTGTTTTTTGTGTTGCTTCTTCCTTATCTGACTTTTCCTTTTTTATTACAGTGGGTGCTGAATGCTGATGAATCAATCACTTGTCAGTTAGTTTCAGGGCAAACATTTTACTTGTTCAAATCGTTCTTTGCTAACAGTTTTGTCCATACGACAAAGCATTTGGTATTACTACTAGATGGTGTATCCACATTTATACCCATAATAATTACTCTGTCTTTGCACAATTTTACCTTGAATTATGCTAGTCAAACTAGAATCACACGTCTTGTTTTGCTTGACTGCTTTTTTCAAGATCATGAAGTTGGTAGAGCAAAAGGCAGGTCTGACACAGCAATAAATATTTGATGCAGATTTCCATGTACAGTCTGAACTGGTTATTGGATTTTGTACATTTGATTTTCTCCAGGGACAGCTCAGTTTTGAATATTATTAACTACCTGAGTGGTTTGTTTCAGGCCTTGAGCACTATTTTCATCCAGACTAAATCTATGCCATTTTCAGAAATAATTCATTGAGTGTGTTATTAAAGTGACTTCACTCCAACCTGTGTAATTAATTCATATCACTAGACTAAAATTTTGAAACTGGTAGGAAAGACCTTGCCAAGCCCCCAGTCCTGCAAACAGGCACATAACTACTTAATTCATTATGGTTACATGTGTGTAAATGTTTGCAGGACCAAGGCCTAAAGTTGCTTTTCACAGTAACTCTTTAAATAAAAGTTTGCATATAGGGAGAAATCATATCAAATAAAAGAGTAAAATGTAAAAAACTAAAAGAGTAAAATGTAAAAAACTAAACAAAATTTCAAAATACTTTCCACAAACATATCTCAGTTTTTAAACTAATTCAGTCTGACTGTGTTTGCTTCTCTGTTCTAGTCCAAGATTTCAGTCAAAAAGGTTCAGGGAAAGGTTGAATTTTAAGCCAATGTAACAGACTGTCCACCTAAAGCAAACTTTGAAGTGTTATGCTTACACCATGTGACTCCATCACCTTCTAATGGCTGGTCCATATAGAATACATCTACACAGGTCATGGCAGCAAGTCTCAGAGCTCAGGCCAACAAGCTCAAGCTACTGCTCTAAAAATAGCCATGTAGATGTTGTGATTCGGGCTGGAGCCTCAGCTCTGAAGATCCCCCACCATCCCTAGGCTTCAGAGCCTGAGTTCCTGCTTGAGCCACAACGTCTCCATGGCTATTTTTAGTGCAATAGCCTGAGCCCTGCAAGCCTGAGCCTGTTGACCCAGGCTCTGAGACTCAGTGTTGCTTGCTGTGTAGACATAACCAGGCAGGTATAGGAGGGCGGAGCTACACTAGAGAGTTTACTGCGGCACAACTGCTGAAATCTCTCTAATATAACTGCTCTAAGCCGACAGGAGAGAGATCTTCCATCGGCTTAACTACTCCAGCCCTAGCAACCAGCAGAACCTATGTTGGCAGGAGAAGCTCTCCCAATGACACAGCGCTGTCCACACCGGTGCTTATGTTAGTGTAATTTATGTCACTCAGGGGCATGTTTTATTATCCCCCAAGTGACATAGGGTGACCAGATGTCCCAATTTTATAGAGACAGTCCCAATTTTTGGGTCTTTTTCTTACATAGGCTCCTATTACACCTCCACCCCCCACCCCGATTTTTCACACTTGCTGTCTGGTCACCCTACAGTGACATTGTAGCGGCGTGATGACTCACCCCTGTGGTGCCTTCTGGCCGTCTGGGAATTAGCTCTTCCAACTTGGAGCACCCTCTGCAGGCCAGTGTCTCGCTGTCCGGTGTCCCCGTGTCCCTCCCGGACCCTGGTGCCCTCTTTCCAGGGGCTGCCCCCTGGCAACACCCCCCACACTCTGCCTCTAGGTCTCCCCTCCTTGGGGAACCCCCATCCCTCTAATCCGTACCTTGCCTCAGTCTAAGGCTACTGCCAGTCATCATCCTAGGGCAGACTACAGTGTGAAAGTCAGTCATCATACGCAATGGGGAGTTGGACCCGCTGCCTTTGCCTAGCCCCCAGTACCCTTCTTAGGCCTAACTTCAGGCCTGCAGCCTGAGGAGTTGCTAGGCTGGAGCTCCCCAGCTCCCTTGCCTATTCTCCCAGCACTGTTCCACCTCAGGTACCCTATCCCACAGGCAGGCCAGGCCCTGCTCCCTCCCAGACTGGACAGAGACTGCTCCCAGTGCCTGGCCACAACCCTCTTATAAGGTGCAGCTAGACCCTAATTGATCTGGCCACACCTGTGGCTGCTTCCTCAGTTAGCCTAGTTTGGCTGTTTTCCTCAGCCACAACCCTCTGCAGGGCTGTTTTAAGCTTTTCTCTGCAGGAGTGGGGCAGCCACCCCACTACAGACATGAATTATACTGACATAAGCTATAGAGTAGACATAGTCGGTGTCTACTATAGCCTTTGAACTAAGAGAGCAGAGCCTTTTAGTTCAGGCAGTAAAAGTTCATGGGTTTAGATCCAGAGGTCCTGGGTGTTCAAACCAACTTGCCAATGACTCTTCCATGAGTGTTGCATTAAATAAAGTTTACGCTCATCCTGCCCAGAGAACATACACATACAAAGGTGAAAGTCTGGCTACACAAAAGTCAATAGAAAAACTGTCATGGTCTTGAATAGGGCCAGGATTTCATCGCTAGTGTCCTTGAAGAAATGTTTTTTTAAATATTGAACTGTCTGTATAAAATATATAGACTAGAAATGACTCCCTGAAACTATTTAGCCCCCCAAAATGTCAAAAATATATACACAAGTAAAAATTGTAAGCTACTAACAGGCTCAAGAAGAGAAAGAGAGGCAAAATGTGCCAAATGAATTATTCACCCTGAACTATTCGTTCAACTCTAATCAGAATGAAAAGGTCTCATTTTTTATCTTTTTTAAACATCACATTGAAAGATCTAACGCTTCATTTTGACAAGCTATTAACACACTATTCCCAGCGCATCACCAGCATCCTAACAGAAAGCCAACAGCTGTGTTTACATTTTTAAATTAAGGGATGTGATCTTACTTGCACAATCTCAAAATGGGGGGCTTGACCTTGCTTGCCTTTGCTGTCAATAGCCATTTGGTCACTGACAGTAACGAGAGTGGAATTTGGCCCTAGAACTGCAACACTTCAGACAGAGCAGTGCTTCTGAAATATAACCAAATTACAGGAGCCAATGAAATAAATGCAATTCTAGCTTGAGACATTTAAATAATATCAAAGCATTTGGAAAAGACATAATGGAATGCCTATATCGCAAACTTGAGTCTATATTTTATGTTTTACTTAATTTCTTAGATCTTCTAAAACGTGCTCTTTAAAAATTTGTTTGCTGCTACTATTTATAGACTTGAGCACTGTTTCTAGAGAAAAGGGAATCACTTAAAATTTTCTCTTTATAAAGTGCCATGTCTGACAATGATAATACTTTACATAGCTCATTAAGACTTCAAGGCCCTTCACAAACATAGACTGATCTTCATAACAACCTCTGAAGTAGGTATTATTCCTCCTATTTTAGTATTAATAAGGCAAACAGGTTAAGGGCTTGATTCTGCAAAGTGCAGAGGGCCCTCATTTGTCAGCACTTCACCTAGAATTGATGGCCAATTCCAATTCCAATTCCAATTCCACCCAGGCAGTATTCCCCATGTCGCACTATCAGGTCTTAAGTAATGGGTCCAAGATCACGAACGGGGTGTATCCCAAGGCAGCCCCGCCTGGGGCACCATTCTGAACAAGGCCATGGCACAACAAGCAAACCTAACTCAGTTTCCCCTTGTTCCATACATAAAAAGAATATGGGGTTTAAAACAACAAGTCTGCTGCCCATATTTTATCATTGAAAGTAACATTGTTGGGACTGAAACTGTGGACCATCCCCCTGGCATAGTTGTGAGAGGACAGGACACAGACCCTTCTCCACTGAAGGGCCACAATATTGATATTCTGACACCACGGAAAGGTGTGGCATAATTCAGATCAAAGTTCAAATTGTGTTTCCTTTCTAAGGAGCCATTCCCACATCATGCTTGGGGTAAAAAAAGTGGTGTTCCTATTCCAAAGCAGGAGACCGTTACAGGGAAGCTAAGCCTTCACTAGAAAAGATTCCTAAAGAAAATAAATGGCCCCTGAAAATGTATTTTAAAAAATTGTTGTGAACTGACCTGAGATTTCTTCAGTCAGCACTGCAGTGCATAAGCAGAGAGAGGTACTTGGCATACTTCACTTTGTGCTGTCATTTTTTTCTATAATACAAATACATTGTGACATGTAGCAGTGGGATTACCAATTTAATTACTCATATTTTAATAACAGGTGATCACAGCAATAAAATTGTGATAAACACCTTTTCGTTTGCCAGTTTTTCCGAGAGCAGGAGACAGAGAAGAAAAGACATTTATTCCTTCCTCAAGCCCAGCCGACACCAAAGGTAAACTCATCAACCTTCCACTGTTTCTTCCTGGCCCCTGTCAATTTATCAGCCCAATAATTCCTACCAATCAATCAGAAAAATGGGCAGGGTAGTGAGAGGATAAGTGACACCATGTCACTCACACGAAAATATAAACCCATAAGACCACAGAGGGGAACTAAATTGAATCAGACTCAGATGGCCCAACAATAGTTCCTTCTTCAAACTCTTCCTTCGTCATGGTTGGCCTGATTTATGGTTTCACCTCTAACCAAGGCTGTGTATTCAGATAATCTGTCAGAAACATACTTCATACCTCACTTGCCTGCAATCTCAAAACAAAATAGCTTTCCTGCAAAAGGGGCATCTCCCTCTGTTTTGTTTTGTTTCTTTATGCCACTTTTTTCAGACAAAGGTCAAAAATTAATCAGTCTTGAATATCATTGCCCAGTGGCAAACTGATCTATTGTATAGAACTCAATCTCTGATCTATTGATCTATTAATAGAACTCAATCTCAAGTCTATTGTATAGAACTCAATCACATTGTGAATTCATTTTTTGTTTACCCATTGTTGCAAAGAGTACCAGGAAAGTATCAGTTTGGCTTTACCAAGATAAATCTATTGTGTTTAGTAATTATTTTCACTCTAAGTTACAAAGAAGTATCTAAAATGACACCAGAAGACTATTGTTTAGCTAAGAAAAATAAAGCCAATAAGTAAATTGTTTAAAAATAACTCTCGGCCTCAAGAATCCATGCAGGTATCTGCAGCAGTAAGTGGTCTATTCCCAATATCAATCTATTGGAATTAGTAAAAATAGAGTACAAACAAAAGTGAAACTAGTCTAGTCTATTTTCATTGTTTAAGCAAAATACAAATAAAGTTACAACTTAATTTTAAGCAAAAGGAAGTTACAATTTAATTACAATTTTTAATAACCTTAAGGTATTAGTAGCAGAGGTAAGGAAAATTTTAAAAAATCCATTTTTGTAAAATCTAAGTATGACACTGTGTCTTTAATATGTTAAGCTTATGTCTCCTCCGTAGTTCACATGAATGAACTTCTTTCTGGGCCAGACGCTGATCTTTTATGCATGTCAGATTCTGTATCTACATATATGCTATTAGCTGAAGAGACTGAAGAAGAGCTCTGTGTAGCTCAAAAGCTTGTGTGTTTTTCATCAATGGAAGTTGGTCCAGTAAGATATTTCCTTATCCACCTTGTGTCTCTAATACCCTGGGACCGACACAGCTACAACAACTGAGCCATGTGTCAGTTCTCAGTCCTAAAAAACAATACTGATAATTTAGACCTTCCTTGCTATAGTTGACATGGCTCTACATGGTGGATTTTTAAAAAAATATTTTTATTTTATCTTTTCAATTAAAATAAATGAGACAAGGACAGATTTTTTTAAAAAAAATACCCTATACCCAGTACTCTCTCACTGAAAAAAAAAAGAAAACAAACAAGTAGAGTACAGAAGCCAATGGCAGCTGATACTTGACATGCAAGAGCAGCTTCCACGGGCCTCAGGAGGATGTCATGGCAGTGAAGAGACAGCAGCACAAAACATGAAAGTGTACAAAAATAATAGATGGCCAGCTGTACTGGTAGTGGGTACAGAGACTTTCGCCCTAGGAAACTGACGCTGGCACAATTTGAATCAGAGCCACTGTCTTCTGGAAGCGTCCGATAGCTTTGTGAAGCAATCTGGTGACAGAGCTAGCAACCATGGCCAGATTTGAAGGAAAGAAAAAAATCTCAGCTTTCATTTAAAAAAGATTAGACGTTACCTTTGGGGAGATAGTAACGTAAACCCTCAAACAGCAACAGAAACTAATCATTAGGATTGACAGAAACAAGCCGTGGGCAACTCCACTTCTGCTCAAGGAAAGTGGCCAACTGGGGGCAAGCACCAGATCACACAGAAGCTCTGACTCTGAGCTGCATCTGTCACAGACAAAGGTTGCTTTAACTCACCTTTTGCACCTCCCAGTCTTTGAGTTTGGCTGCGTGTCTTCCTGACCCCCAGTAAAACTGAGAGCAGTCCCTCAGGCGCCTCTAACTACCGCTGCCTTTAACAGCTTCCTTCGGAGTTGTCTCACAGCCCAGATGAGCTGGAGTACCACACACTCCAGACTCATCCCATTCCTTGACATCCCTCTAAACCAGAAGCTACAAGGGAAGCAGCATAGCACTGTCATGTACAGCTATCCAAATAGCTACATTTTTGGTCCACTGGCCAGACTGAGGAAAAACAGAAAAAAAAAAATCAATCCGAGCTGACCCAAAACTAATTTGTTTTTTTAAAAAAAAGTTTCCAGTAGAATGAAACATTTTGTTTGACATATTTTTCTTTTTTTTAATTTTAACCATTTTTAAAAATAAAATTGAAATAAAATTCAAAATAGAGTCATTTTAGACTTAAAAAAATCAAAACATTTTATTTTAAGAATGTTAAAAGGAAATATTTTAATTTTTTTAGAATAAGTTAACGGATTGATTGTGTTTTTGACCCAAACCATTTGGTCAAACTAACATCCAATCTGTGAAAGGTTTCAGTCAACCTGAATCTGCATGCATCAGCAAAAGGCAGTGATTACCACTACAAAAATGATATTTCTTCCTCCTGATAATAGCCCACTTTAATTGATGTGTCTCAGAGTTGGTAAGGCAACCCCCATCTTTTCATGTTGTGTGTGTGTAATGTGAATTTATATATTTTTATATAAAAAATATATATATAATCTTCCCACTGTATTTTCCACTCCGAGTATCTGATGAAGTGGGTTTTAGCCCACAAAAGCTAATACCGAAATAAATTAGTCTCTAAGACGCCACAAGGACTCCTTGTTCCTTTTGCTGACACAAACTAACACAGCTACCACTCTGAAACCTTTTTCCTATGCAGTGTGTTTATAATAAATAATAATATTGCAGATGAAAGATAGTGCACCAAATCCTCAATCTACATTTGGAGTAGCTTTACCAAAGTCTAATGCACTACTCCATATTTAGACTTATTTACCTGATATCTGAATTCATTCTGTCATCTCCAGATTTAATTTCCTGGGGTTTGTTGATTTTTGCCACAAGCTGAATCTTAGTGAAATAGTCAGTCGTTTACTCAAATAAACTAAGGGAATACAAGTTTTCCATGCTAGAGGTGCACACATTCTTCTTGAATGCGATTTCATCCTATGACATTGTCTGGAAGAAGTGTTCGCTTTAGCACAACAGAAGCTTAAGAGCTTATACCACATATACTTTACCTTGAAACTGAAATAACAATCCTTTTTCTAGGTAAATTATGCAATAGTTTGTTATGAATCAGGCCTGTCAACCTTGCATCGCTGTTATTATCATTATAAAGAATCGGTTGTTAATTAGTTTAATATTTTCTGTGAACAACAATAATAATTTGGGTGGGGGGGAGCGTTGGTATATAGAACTAAATAGGGATATCATTAGCTTATGAGCGCCCAAAGAATCCAAAGAGAGCTTCTTTCTATACTGATGAAACAACTATGTTGAAGTTACAGCACTGTGTAGCTTGGATTAACATGATAAATTATTGAGATGTTCAAGCAGTAAATTATTCAGATTTGGCAGGGATTGTTTTCAGCACTGGAGCAGGAAATGAGTGCAAAATCCTGAATAGATCTTGAACACAACAGTTTATGGTACCTGATGGTTCTATCAGTCATAGACAGAGCCCAGTCTACAAGACTTTTTGGGTATGTCTACACTGCAATTAGACACCCATGTCTGATATGTGCCAGCTGATTCTGGCACAAGCTGTAGGGCTGTTTAACTGCACTGTAGACATCTGGGCTCAGGCTGGGGCCCAGGCTCTAGGATCGTACAAGGTGGGAGGGTCTCAGAGCCCAGGCTGCAGCCCAAGCCAGCATGTCTATGCCGCAAGGGAGTTTTGCCTTTGACTATAATGGTGTCAAAATTACACCCTTGGACTGAGATTTGGGTCAGCTCCCATTTCAAATTACAGTAGACTCTCAATTATCCAGGATGATAGGGAAAAAATTAATCCTGGTTAATAAAATCCCGGATAATCAAGAGCCATAGGAAATATGGGGAAGGGGAGGTTGGTTCACCAGCCACCCTGTGCTGTGGGGAGGGGAGGCGGGTGTTGGTTCACTGGCTGCGCTGCGCCCTGGTTGGGAATGGGGGTGGGGGTTGTGCTTGGGGCGGCAACAAAGCCAGAGCCGACCCTGTGAGTTACGCATATTTTTTTTGACATCCTGGTTAATCCACAACCTGGTTAACCCAATCCTGGATAATCAAGAGCCTACTGTAACTGATTCATCAGCCAGTAGTATCCATCTCTGGACAACACCATACCATATTAGTACGTAGAAAGGCATCCACTGTATAATGCATTACCATGAGGCCTCGTACAACCTAGAGACTTTTATCCTAAAAACCATTTACAACCTACCACATGGTATTTCTCATGGTCTTGCTAGTAAGTGCTTTTAGGATTGTAGCCTGACGGTAGAAATGATGCTACTCACACTGGGTAAAAGTCTCTGCTGGTATAACTAAGTACAACAGCCCTGAAGTCCACATAGCTGCACCTTTTTACACTAGCAGAGAATTTGGCCCTGAGTTTATATAGCATTGTTGCTATCACAATTTCAGCTATTGTATAACAAGTTTAAAAGAAACTCACATATTTCTTCTGTAAAATATTTAGCATACACATGGTGTGAGACAAAGCATTTGGCACTAATTTGGGCTGATCTATGTAACTCACTCATGGCTTCATTCTTAAGAAAGTCTGCCATCTTAAAGTCCGGCAAAGAGTGAACTACTGGCCCAACTAAAGGCAATGGAAGTTTTGCCACTGACTTCAATAGAGGTAGAATTTTACCCAAAGCCTTCCTACCACAGTGTTCCATCATTTATTCTGTATTTTATATATCGGAAGAAAGAAAATCTGATTGCAAAAGAACAATTCACTGGTTTCAGGAGACCAAAATCTACGGACCTGCACTGATTAGAAGTGTTTTGAGCTCAAGGGCATGTGAGCAAAGCATTAAAGGATTTAGCTCCATTCAGACTGTGCATTCAAAAAAACTGAACAATGAATTTGTTACAGCAAAGGAAAACATGTAAAACAAAAGCCACATTACATCACTGCTAATAGTCACCCTTTAAGAACATTCTTCCTTGCAAACAAACCAATAATTTCTTGCCATCCATCTAAGCTTATTTTATCAAAAACAAGATGAATCAACTTAAAAATCAATTTGTGAAATTTAAATAAACAAATGTGTGAAGGAGGAAGAGGGGATTTGTGGTAGGTGATAATAAAATTAAATTTTTAATTTATTTAGTGCTTACCAACATTTTAATTTTGGAAGCGGAAAAAAAGAAAAGTAGTTTTACTCTCAGATCATCCAAATAAAAACAACAGTGGAGAGAATGAAATGCAATTTAAGATGAAAAATGCCACACTCATGTTTAACCTTAAACAACAAATTGCTGTGCTGTGAAACATAACACGGAAAGAATATATTTCACCCTGCGCAGAAACATAGCCTACGAAATCACTAATCCATAACTGTGGTAAATTTGCAACCAATGTTATAAGACAACTCACAAGCAATTTTGCAAAATTACATTGCACTTCAGACAAGGAAAAGCTGAGACTACAAAATAGGTACTAGAGTGTGCATCTTCAAATGGACATTAATGCACAGTAACAGTGTACACTCCTCCAGAGTGCAATACTCATCAGAGTTTTATTGGCTTTGCTACAATGCATAAAGCAGCTTTGTCTGTGAGAAAAACTTTGCTAAAAAAACAGCCATTTTGAAGATTTTAGTCACTGCACAATCAGATAGTATTACTTTTCAGATTTATAAAGAAATCAGTGAAATTTATTGCAGCATAGTTGAAATAATAATGATGAACATCATACAGACATTTTTTTTTTCATAGCAGTGGGAAAAGAAGAAGAGGACAACTGTTAGATCAGTAACAAAATATTGAGATGGGACAGAACCATAAAATTCAGATCCCGATTTCAAGCATCCCAAACCTTGTAAGTGTTCAGCTCTGGGAATTTGGATTGGTCCCTATAAGAGCGCAGTGAGTCACCCTCAGCGCCTCCTGCTGGTCCCTCTGGGAATTAGCTTGGTCCAGCCCCTTATAGCACCCTCTTCTGGGTTTGGTCCCGCTCATTACTGGCGCCGGCGCCCCTCCCTGGGTCCCGGTGCCCTCTTACCTCGGGTGCTGCGCCCCACAATACCTCCACTGTCTCAGAGTCTCCTCACCCCGGGGAACCCCCACCCCCATCCCCACCTTGCCTCAGTCTAGGCAACTGCCAGTCACAACTTGCCCCCGCTCCCTGGGGCAGACTGCAGTCTAATTGTCACTCATCACCGGCAAGGGGGGTTGGCCTGCTGCCTCCGCTTGCCCCGGGGCTGCCCCTGCAACCCCAGTATCCCTTGTGGGACCATCTATCAGGTCCTGCAGCCTGGGGGTTTCCAGGCTAGAGCTCCCCCAGCTCCTCTAGCCTAGCCCCAGCCCCAGCCCCAGCCCTGCTCCACTCCGGGTATCCTATCAAGTCTCCCCAGCAGCCAGGCCCATCTCCCTCTGCAGTCAGAGGAGACTATGTCCCCTGCCTTGGCCTCTCAGCCCTTTATAAGGGCCTGTGGAGTGTTTGGGGCATGGCCACCCAGCTGACCCTACTCTCCCAATCAGCCTAGGCTTTACCCTACTGCCCCAGCCTTCTCCCCAGGCTGACTTTAACCCTTTGTGGCTGGGAGCAGGTAGCCACCCCGCTACAGTCCCATTTCTGTAGCAAATATTTGGACTTTCTTTCTATTACTGAATGAACAAAAATTTAAATAGATTATTCTCTCCACTGATTGCTGTGTGAATCCATTTAACCCAACGCTGAGCATGACGTCTTGGAGTGCAGGGGAGCGGTCCCAAGGTATTCTCTTTTTTCTAGTATCTAACCCCTTTGCCTTTTTAGGTTCATCAGTTGCTACTGATGGATATTGTAATGTGCAAATGCCTAGTGTATATTGCAGACTCCATGTTATGAAAAGACACTGATTATCAAATTACAAAAGACTTTCATTGAAAATAAAATATGTTCAAAAATGTCAGTGCATTTGTCCTCATGGAGAACTGCATCCGTGACAAGTGAAATCTTTTAAATGTTTTTCTATTTATGCAAGAGGAAAAACAGAGAAGCCATCCACTTTAACAGCCTCATTACCAAAAGTGGCTTGCTTAAAACCTCTTCCCTGCTATTTTTTCCTCATTCTCTTCCTAGGAGATACTTTTCAAAGGGGAAGGATAGAGCATAGCTCCACTTTCCCACCTGAAAAGCCATCTCTTTTTAACATATGCACTCTGGTGTGGCTTATTGATATACTAAGCCGTTTAATGGCTGCTGTTACAAAGCCAGTATTTGCCAACATTTACAGCAGTTGTATCTTTAACACCATCGCTTTTGCCTATATTTATATTGGGAAACAACTGCTTAGGATCTGTTAAAAAGTTAACACTGAACGCTATAGGTAATTCCTGCCCAGTGCTTTGGTTTTCCACATTTCTCTCAATGATTAGCTGAGGTGAGGATGTTTAAATATTCATGCATTATGAATCTTTAAGCAGAGTCTTGTCAGGGATGGGGAAGAACTCGGATGACGACAGGCAATACCGAAGGGAAGATCCTGCCCTCTTGGCCTATGTGGAAATGGAGGACTTTTTTGTGCTGTATGTAGAGGGAGAGAGTTGGAGACTGGGAAGGGATAGCTCAGTGGCTTGAGCATTGGCCTGCTCAACTCAGCATTGTAAATTTAATCCTTGAGGGGGCCATTTAGGGATATGGGGCAAAAATCTGTTGGAGGATTTAATTCGGGATTGGTCCTGCTTTGAGCAGGGGGTTGGACTAGATGACCTGAGGTCCCTTCCAACCCTGATATTCTATGATTCTAACACTGAGCCAGCACACTTGCAATTTGCTATTCAATGACTGAATATGCATGTCAGACATAGGAAAGATCAGCGCACATGAAGAACCCTAGTGGGCATTACCCTACACATTATAAAAGCTGTATCCCAGCCACATGCCATAGTGCAGGGGTTAACAGTGAGGTTAATAATATAACCTATTTGGACATCAAAATGACTTGTTACATGGATGCATTTCAAATCATAGTTTTTGTAATCAGATTTTAATTGTCTGATATCACCTGTACAAATGTTCTTGCTGCATAATAAACATAAAATATTTTGAGATGGTTATTCGTTTAAACAAACACTTCATATTGCTTCAGTAAAGTCATTCAAGTCAGCCTGGTGTTTCTTCATCTAAGTTATTACTTTTGTGTACAGTCTAGCAGTACAGATTTGTATGCCGAAATAATTCTTAATCAGAGTCAAAACAACTTTGGCCAATTGAACTAAAAATAGATTTGTACTGACAGTCTGAAAATGCACAGAGATTGCAAAATTACTATTATAGCTCAAACAGAAGCCTATGAATGTGATTCTCCACCAAAGAATTCTAATGACTAGATGCTTCATTTGAAATAGTGATTTTGTTATAATCACCACAGACCCAGCACTGCATAGATAACAACAAACATTCTGAATCTGCATTGTGCTGGGCACTCAATTCCATTAAGTAGCCTCAGAGTTGAGGATTCTCAGCACTTTTCAGAAGGCACCTGGCACCTCACAGGATTGGACCCTTTTTAAACTGTATAACTAAGTAAAGAGTAGAAAGGAAACTTTGTATTGTAAATCTTGGGAAGTATTTCCCCTAAAACAGTTATGTATATGCCAAAATTGCTTCTTTTACGTGTTCTCCTTCAACAGTCTTTGATATTAAAGTACTGTTTCAGAAAATTTTAAATACAAAGCATTTTAGACAAGGAGACTGGTTTACATCTGACTGACCAACAGAATAAGTTAGCTCCATAGAATGAACACTCTCACACACAAACAAAGCTGCATAATTTAATAATTAGATAGCTGATCCAAGAGAATGATTATTCTATAATATAATTGCATATATGAGGGGACCTTATGTTAGTCATTGGTGTTAAGGTGTTTTAGGGCACTCTTCAAGTAACTGGTTGCCTTTTTTAATATTAGAATATTTGCTGCATTGTTTTAATAATAAAATATTTAAAATATAATCTCCTAGATGCTTTCATAGCCCCTATTATAATGGTATCTGGTACCATGTGTTTCACACCTGTGACTCAATCTATATCACACAAAAAAATCCTTGCAATTTATGCTACATTAATATAGCTCATCATGAATGAGTCAAGGTCAAGATTCCCTTACCACTTGTAGTATTGATCTATTCCATTGCACTATTTGTAAGAGCATGGATGTTTACCATTGGGGCCCAGCCAAATTCCTACTTTGGTAACCCAATTCTGCCTCTTATAATTACACCTGCAATTTCCTCTGGGTGTAATCTTCACCATTTGGGGCCTGATCCAAACCTCACTAAAATCAATGGAAAGACCACAATGGATTCTGGATAAATCTCTATCGTAAATGGTGTTACTTATAACATTCATCAGAAGCAGCTGTTCACTGCTGGGTAAAGTGATATCTGTTTATCCTTTAGCTTTCTCAGAGGGGTGGTGCTAGGTTTAATCAACATTAGTAAAATACTTTAGAATTCTTGTATAAAAAGCAACTAGAAATGTAAAGTTTTATTACTGTGCATATGAAATTCAAAAAGACAAAAAAAATGATGATTACAAGTGTTCTGTCCATCTTCTCTTTGATTAAAAATTTAAATTCATTTTTACTTATGCACTCATATAACGTAAGTATAGTATTTACAAGAGATGAACCCAAGGAAAGAGAAACACAATTTTGTATTGTTTTTAGTACTTGTATATGGTATGCGGAACTTAGCTCTTCTGAAGGATTTTTGTCTACCGTTTGCTTAACCATCAAATGAGAATATTTCAATGGGAGAGGGTCTTATAAGAAAATTGAAACTATTTATACCAAATAACTACATTAAAGATAAATACCTTATGGTGTTTGCTTGCTTGTTTGTTTGTCACTAGCATTCTGGCTATGATGCATTATTTCCTCATCCTCATGCTTATTAGCTCATTCTCTACATCTGCAAAGAGCACAACATAACAATGGATCACAAAACCCAATACACCCATACCTATTTCAGTAATTAGATCACTTGTCAGTGTCTAAAAATGCCTACTATGAGAAAAATGATGTAACAGAAATGTGACTGGTACTAGATGAAGTCTGAATGTTTTCTGTGCTTCTTTTGGTCTAATACCCCTAACAGAAAATTCAATAATACTTTTTAGAAAGCCACAGCATTGCATTTTCTTTCAACTCTAGTACCATAGTTATATGTATTAAATGTATGAAGCACATGCAAGCAACAAACAGTCACACAATTTGTTCCACAAGGATTCCTTTTAATCACAACACATCTGAATCAGCCACTTATATTGTTGCACTTAATTCATAATTGCAGCAATAAGAAGCAACTCCAAAATATACACAGAAATGTGAAACAAAGGGACCTATCAATAAATTAGGGAAGGGACAGAAAATTGCTACCAATCTTATGACCTCCTGGAATGATGGCTGATAATTAAGAAATAAAAATGAAGAGGAATGAAACCTGTGATTTGGACTCTGTAATGTGGATAAGTCCTATTGGCAACATCTGAGACTGAAGCGATAGTGTTGGTCAACCTGCTGAATGCTCTTGATCATTTAGTAATTTTTCCCCATTTTTTATGTGATGTTTATGGTTCACCACGTTGGAATCACCAATTTAGACATTTCTAACCAATTAGCATGAGTTCAGAAAATCACTACTTAAGTCTTTCAATTTTCTTGCAACACTGGTCCTATATTATCATGCTTCTGCTCTGTTCCCTCATTACTGGCACTTAGTTGTACAATTAAGGCATGGTTTAACGTAGACATTAAAAAAACCTAAAATGCATAGCTGCTTTTAATCTTTCTTAAAAGAACTTTCATGTAATAATATATGAACCATTTGTTTTTTATTTACAATCACCAGGAAGAAAAGAATGTTGGAATCCTTTCAGTTACTTCAATGCAATGGTCTGCCTTATTGATCAAAAAACAAAAAGCTTAATCAACATACAGTAGTGTGGGTTGACTTAATATACCCTTATCCCATATGCAATAGCCCCGTGACTTATAGGGGATGCTATTTAATAAGACATACCTCACAATTTATCTTTTCTCTCTTAATCAGGAAATACATTGCCGCAGTAAAGTGCGCAATACATGTAATTTTCCATTTCAGTGGCTTTAAAATGTTTTTTCAAGAATAATTTCATTTAAACCTATACTTTTTAACAAATGGATTCAAAGCTTGTAGCTATGAGATAAAGATCTCAGTGTTGCTGGTCAGAATAAAAATTACCACCATTTTAGCAAAGCAATAGAAACACTGAAACCTAACTTGTGCCTTGGAATATGCATCTTAACAAGGACATAACCGGGAATAAGAATCACATTATGCTCCTGCAGGGGCTACCCAGATTTTGGGTCTTGCTGTGCCAAGATAAGGATACCTGATGCACACACATCCCCACAAGTAGGTAAGCTTGGAGTAGGCAGGATATGACAGGGATTTTCGCTTTACTCTGCTGGTCTGCGTGGAGAGAGCAGGAAAAGTGGGTAGTAACTTGCTGCTGATATAGACCAACAGAAAATTATTAACTCCCCTGAAACAAGGGAAGATAGGAAGATGGAAGTCACAATTCCTTCCATAGGCTGGTCCTACTACATGCCATCTTAATGTGGGCTATTTCCTTGGAGCACAATCCAGTCCTAACTCAGATCTTTACACACAATACCTGCCTGTGCTACAAATAGTCCTATGAACCAAAAGAGAAGTGTTATTTTTTTGTGTTTATTCTGAAACCAACTCGCTCATCTGTAGTTAAAAAAAAAATAGTAATGCCTTGGAGAAATATCTATGAATATTTCAAATTCTGGTGTGGCTCAGAAAGAGAGAGTTAAAAAAAGAATTACCCAGACTATTTCATTTGTTCAAAGCTGTTTTTTCTCACAAGCATTCCAGTTGCCTCATGGTTTGTATTCTGCATTACCATATAAGGGACCTCATTTGGTCCCCATGTCTGGTCTTCACAATATGTGGGACAAGAGGACTTTGGAAGGGTTGTGAAGGGAACACACTCAAACCGTTGGGGGCTTTTGTTTTGCAGTGTAGCCTTGCTGATGGATAGGTGTATAGATTACTGATTACTAAATCCTTAACCAATGCAGTCTAAGAGATTAAATCAATAACCAATACAGCCATCCATCAATAAGGCTGTAGCAGTGACCTCTCTGGCCAATCTAGGATCCAAGGACAACCATAGTCATTTGTTTTTGATGGTGGAAAAGTATTTTGGCACCAAACTAACACCCCTCCCTCTCAAAAAAATTAATAACTGCAGCCCTATCTTCCACACACACACACCAAAAAATACTAATGACTTTTCTCAAGCCATGGTCATTGTACCCTACACTCTGCATTAATGTGAATGAACACTCAGAGTCTGTGTTTTATACATAATTAGGGTAATCTGAAATTAGAAAATGTTCCCATTTTCAGGGTCTGGTTCTATCAGTTTTGCAGAAAGCAATGTTTGTCCTGGTAAACCCCAGCACAGCAATACCGAACAGAACTAAAGCAGAGAAGACAGAATTTGCTCTTCAAAAATCTTTCCCTGCCAACACACATGCCAACAGATGCCTCTGAAACTGACTAAGCTTATCTGGGAAACAAGAAATTTTCCTTTCAGCAAGAGGGATTCTGACCAGCTACTGAGTGAAGACAGTCCAGATTAACCAGATGATGTATATAACCCAAAACTAATCTGCTGTCCAAAATTCTTCCAGTGCTATAGAACCTTTTCTTCCTGCGCAGACACAGCTTAATAATTTTTAAATATATGTTGTAACTGACCAGCTTTGTTAATGCCACCAGTGCTCAAGCAGTCTTCTCTTTAGATTAATTTCTAGCAGGTCATCCATTAGCAAGACTGAACCATGATGATGAAGCTGAGGAAAAGGAAGGCTAGAGGTCACAGTCTCAATGGTGGTGGGGAAAGTCCTACCAATCCCTCAACTGAATGGTTTATAGGAAAAAAAACAGTATTTTCCTCAGAGCTTTCTGATTCTATTAACCCTTCAGGGCAGACCATCACGACAAGTCTCTTCTCATAACAGGAGACATGTCCCAAACTCAAAGTGCAAAAGACAATGGTCAGAAGATGACGTATGTCTATTTTCCCATTACCTCTTATTCCAGCCCAGGCACCAGATCCAGAATGTAGCCAAATGTCTGAATTGAGCCTGTAGCTACCCAGATGGCTGACAAGAAATCCTTAACTGTCTCAGGAGATTTGTCTATGTGGATATTAAAAATCACTGAGCACAATCACCCTCACTGTAGTTTAAGAACATAAGAACAAAGATCATCTCCATGATCACTCCACACTCAGTGATTTCAATACCACAGTAATAAGATTTTTAAGTAGCACGGTCTTCAGAGTATGTGGGGCAATCAGTATAACAATATTAGTCTTATCTTAACCCCTTACTAGAACTGCCTCACAAGATGAATATACCCTATCAAGTCTTAGCTTTGGAGCAGGAGAGCTCCTGCGATTGGATGCAAACAGTTTGTGTGAATGAGTGAGATTGCGACTGCATTTTACGTCCATTAAACCTATGCACTGTTTTTGTCAGATACTTGCTGTCCAAGAAAAATCCCATGTCAGGTCCAGAACAAATGTGACAGAAAAGAGTTAAAAAAACACTATGTTTTAATTGACCTCCATTCACTGATTTACATTCAGGGAATAAAACCTATCGTACAATAAGTTTAGTTGTAGCTTAGTAACGTCTGATGTATACTTGCAAACCATAACCATGAACATAATGAATGATGACTAATAATCATTTCCTATCTCCCTCATTCTCCAGGATGTTTGAAAGAACAAAACATCCTCATGTATGTACCAGGGTAGCATGGTTTTGAAAAGGCAGCATAGCACGAGCCAATTAGTATTCTGTATTCTATCAAATTGTTCCCCAAACAATTGCTACAAACATTAGCTTGATGATTCAGGTGGTGCCTATGTTTAATCAGTCTCAAGAAGCTGGCATCAGTATCGGATCTTAAGCAAATGAAATTGTGCATTTTTCGTTAGCCTCTATAAATAATATTTTAAAAGTTTTTCCTCGTTAGTACAAACTGATCACCACTATGGAAAAAGACTATCAAAAATCAAAAGAAAAACATGTACAAGAAAACATTAAACCTAATTCATTTAAAGAAGTTGATTTAATCAGCTTACAGTCAAATTGTAAAATTGATGGCAGGGTTCTCAAGGATGCACACTAAAAGAAAGATGCCAATTGCAGGCCAGGTAATCTCCCTGAAGGCATCATTGCTAGAGCATTCCATCAAGTAAAATTAATGCTACCAGCATGAAATGAAGCAGACAATAGAACAAGAGCAGAAAACTCAAACCATTGTGCTATTACAATAGAGCTGGTTGAACAATAAAGAATATTCATGAATATTTTTGCAAATAAATGGGGCAATTTTCCCTCACTGTTACTCAAGAAGATCTCATTATAATACACACTACTGATGATCATCCAGACAGACTCCAGTTTAGTCAAGAAAATGATTGCAAATTCAAGAAATTTCATGAATTTTAGCACAAATAATTAGTCATGCAAAAATCTGTACCAGAAGTGTGCTATTGCTCAATTAATTATCATTTGTTAGTCTTCTGTTAAAAAAAAAAAAAAGTTTAAGAGAACAGAAGCAATACCATGCAACTTGGATGAACAATAACATATTATGAATAGCAACCACTGAACAATTTACAAACAACCCACTGGCTGGAATTCATTCTCAATTTAATTGGCAAATATTTAAAAAAACAAAAAAAATTAAGCTCACATCTTGAATGAGTATCAAAACAGAAAAAAAAGCTAAAATTCATTTTTTTTTCAGTAATCCATTAGTGAATTAATGGATAATTAGTCCAACTATACCCTTAAATTCAGAAATAGTCTACATTTGGCAGTATTTTATGGAACAAACTTTTTTTACTGTGTGAAGGGTTAATGAGAGAGACAAGGGTAGTTGAGGTAATACAGATTAGTGTCTACAGCTCAAAGCACCACCAAAATCACCACAGATTGGCATCCTGTTGAATACTTAGGCCAAAAGACCAAAAATCAAATGGAGAAGCGGGAATGAATTTCCTTCTCACCAATTAGTGGTGATGCATGAGGCCCATCTTTAATTATTCTCACTTTTTTAAAAAAGTATCCTCCTTTTCTATATCTTGGCTTTATTTGTAAGAACTTTCGATACGATATTTTATTTATATGGCGTGAGCTTGATGACAAATTCATTTCCTGAAGAATGTCGTGGAAACAGCTTTATATATAGAATCACTCATGCTGTGACAGAGAGGTATCAATGGTTATCTTATTTCAGCAAATGGCTTCTAAAGACATATATGCCCCATACATTATTCAGTCATCAAGGCTATGCAATATCATGCAACTGTCCCAGATTTTTTAAAGCAAAATTTCTCCTCTCTCCTTTGCAACTTCAATATTTTATTTGACATATTCTTAAGCCGTCAGGCTGTAATTTAGTATCTTAGCTTCAGCACTGTATTATTTCCTCCAAGAGTCAAAGCCACCTTTTCCAGAGTGCCGAGATTTCTTTTAATCTGCACCACTTTCCTCAGTGTACCATCTGAAGCACTCTGCATTTAACAGTTCTTCAGTGCTCTGATTTTTAAACACTATTTTTAGCACTGTGTATCATGCATGTGGTCATGCATATCAGGCAAGATGGTCTTTTCTTGTAAAGTAGTCTCTCTAAAATTGTAGGATCAGAGGTGTAGCCGTGTTAGTCTGGAATTGCAGAAGTGACAAAGAGTCCTGTGGCACCTTAAAGACTAACTAAAATTTTTTTAGAACATAAGCTTTCGTGGGCTAATACCCACTTTGTCGGATGCATGCAGTGGAAGTATCCAGGGGCAGGTATAAATAGGTAGGCAAGAACCAGGTGGGAGATAACAAAGTTAGTCCAATGAGGCTGAACCAGCTTGTTATCTCTAATCAGGGAGGGTGAGGTGTTCCTCTAGCAGCTGAACTGGAGATGTGAATAGCGAGAGAAGACAAGCTGCTTTTGTAGTTAGCTAGCCATTCAAAATCTCTATTCAGTCCCAAATTGATTGTGTCAAATTTGCAAATGAATTACAGCTCTGCAGTCTCTCTTTGCAGTCTGGACAAGAAGACAGAAGAGCTCCAATGGCAGACAAGGTGTCTGGGACTCTTAATTGGGTAGCAATCACACACCCAAAGCATGGACACTGCATGGAGTGTGAACAACCAGATGCAGCCAAGTCATCTCTAGTCGCAGGCCTGGAGCTGGTCCTTAAAAGGGGAAGGTGCCATGTGCGCTCTCTCTCTCTCTCTCTCAAGCTTGTACCTCCCAAGAAGGCCCTTCACCTGGACCACTGAGTTGCATTCCATCTGCCTTAGGAAGATTTACCCTCATCACACCATCCATTGCTGCGCTGTTGAACACTTACCCTGAAAGATCCTGACACCTCCAGTGCTATGTCTGTCCTGGGAGCGTGAGTATGCGAGTGTGACCTGACCCTTCCCCTTCTCCCCCTTCTTTGGAATTTACATATCAATGTAATAAACGTGCTGCTTCCTGCCAAACTCTGGTGGGTCATTAATCCTCCCTAAGCTTAGTAGCTGGCCCAAATTTTGGATAACAAATACTGTATGCAGAATGGGGCCCTCTTTAAAGCTTATGCTAATTCTAGTCTAGATCCTGGCTCAGACTTAAGGGGGATATTCTTCTTCTCTCAGAGTATCAGGTTATTGGGTCCATGCTCATAGGAGTAAGCACAGCTGCTTACTCCCACCTTGCAGCAAGTAGGTGAGGAGGGGCAGGGAATAACTGAGGATTTGGCTCCACTCCTTCCTTCTTGTCATTGACCAAAGCAATTTTACCAGCAAGGCATGAGCAGTTGTTTGCTGCTTGTACAAGCCAGCAGTAATTACCTCCTCTCAGAACCAAGGAGAAAGCAGGAGACGAACTGTGACTTAGAGTAGGGCTACACTGCCCGCCGGATCGGTGGGTAGTGTTCAATGCATCGGGGAATCGATTTATTGCGTCTCACCTAGATGTGATAAATCGATTCCCAAAAGCACTCCCGTCGACTCCGGAACTCCAGCTCTGCAAAAGCAGTAAGCGGAGTCAATAGGGGAGCCACCGCGGTCGACCCGCTGCCGTGGGGCAGCCAGGTAAGTCGAATTAAGGCACTTTGACTTCAGCTGCATGAAAAGCGGAGCTGAAGTTGCATACCTTAGTTTGAACCCCCCTGCTAGTGTAGCCTAGGCCTTAGAGATGTATCTCAGTCACAGTGCCTCCTGGCCAGAATCCTGGGTTTATGCAGTTTACTCCCCAGGCTTTACTCAGGTTGCGCCTAAAAATTAAATCCAGGCTTCTGTGTTGGGTGAAGCCTATGAGCAGTCAGGAGAATCTTATTTCAATTCTCACGACTACATGACTTCAGCCATGTATTGAGTCCAAAGCAATTACCTTTACCGATCCCTGTGTAGATTTAAAGCCAGAGGTTCCCACAGAATTGTATGCTCCATATGTGCTGGAACTAGGGGCAGTGGGCGTGCTGCCACACCCAAAGGTTTGAAGTGCTTTCCACTATATACAGGGTTTACAGTTTGATTCAATGGCTCTCAGCACCCCTACTATACAATATTGTTTTAATATGCTTGGTATGCTCATAAGAACAGTTTGGAAGCTAACGATTCATTCAATCTAGTGGTCATACCGTCACAATTAATAAAGTACCTCCATCCTATAGACAGTTTGTTGTGAATATGACCTGCCTGCTATTGCTGTCATGGCTTGCGCTAGGAATCTTTCAGCTCTTAACCTAAGAGCTAAAAAAAAAAAAAAGAAGACTCTTCATGATCTGGACATTATGAGTTATACTAAGTTTTTCCTCAGCTAGAAGCAGATCCTATTTACTATACAACTCCAAAGATAGTTTGAAAATACCCGTAATGTGTATTTGATGTTTCCTTAAAACATTAGGTGATAAAAGCCAGATCATTTTTGAGAAACATGCCAGTACCACAGCCAGACATTGCTATATTTCCTTTTATCTGTTTGGGGAAAACCTAAAGTATCAGCCCTGGGTTTCATGGGATTAAAACTCAAAGGGATTAGTGTATCTTCAAAGTCCCATCTTGAAACTGAAAGGTGCATCTGAGAGGTTAGTCATAAAAGTGTTCAGCAATTGAGATATAAGAGTTCAGTCCAGTCCTGTAACCATGGTAACATTCCTTTCCTGAAATTGCAACAGCAAATACAGGAATGTTCTGTTCTGCTAGTACCAGTGAGGAAAAAAAGTATATTTTATTAGCATCAGTTTGTGAATCCTACTTATTTTGGTGAGCTATTATACGTAGAATTAGCTGGATTGACTTCACTGGGATTACTCCCTTGAGTAAGGATTTTATAATCTGGCCCTTAGCTCATTAAGTATGTTATACAACATTCACCTTTAGAAAAAAAATCAAAATTTATAAATTGTTTTAAGATTAAAATATTCCAAATTAAATCTCAATTTCATATTGATCTCAATAGGTCTTAAACTTGTATTCAAAAGCCAAAAATTAAGTATTAATATTTCATCTTAATTCCTTAATATTAATTTAGGACCAGATTCTGCTACTTTTACTCAGGATGAGTCTCAGCCTACTATGCAAGAAATCCCATTGATTTCGGTGATTATGTAGTTAGAAACTACTCAATTCAGCAAGTGTGGCAGAATTAGGCTCATCCCTGCAAAAATTTAAGCATATGCTTGACAGCCCACAGTGTGTAAAATTAAGCATGTGAGTAAACCTTTGCAAAACTAGGGCCTAAATTGACAAAATCCAGTAAGAAACTTTTCCTAAAGAGAGAAAAAAATGGCAAAGTGCTCAATTTGTCTAGAAAAATCTTCAGAAAAAATGGGCCTTTATATTGAAATATGTAAAGTATTCCCTTTAAAAAAAAAACAGTACAGGCTTGCTAAAAAGTATTGTTTAGTTTATATAAAACAAAAGAGTACAGCTTACTACACTGTTCCAAATCTGCAAGAGAATCTACTGTAGGGTTGTCCTCTAGTCCATTAGGACCTCATTCACTAAAGTTTTTCTAGTTCAATCTGCAGGGAAGTTAGAGAAAATATTTTTAGTGAATTTATTTCCATCTGCAATCTTCCTGAGTTTGGCAGGAAAAAAGACTGGCAATTCCAAATTAATAGATTCAAAGTCAGTGATCTGTCTAATGCCAATTGATGTCACTAGGATCAGGCACCTTTTTTCCTGCAAATTTGTGCAGCTGTGAAGAGATAAAACTGTTTTTCGTTCAAGTGACAGGTTTGGCATTATCTTCCTTTAATCAATAGGAAATCCAAACTGATAATTATCAAGGTATAACATAAAATTCAATTAAAAGCAGCATTTAAAGAAGATCTAGAACATGGACTTGGTCCAGAATTTTCTGTTTAAATGTTTTTTTGGATGGAAAATGCAGTTTCTATAAAACCAAACATTTCCCATGGGAAGTTTATATTTTGTCTGAAATAATTATTTTTCCCACTAGGGAAAATCAAAACAAAATATTTTATCTCATGCTGGATTGAATCAAATTCAATTAAAACATTTCATTTCAGAACACTCTTACATTAATCTTTGCCGACTGCAACTGCAATGCTGTCTCATGCCCCTATTATTTCCCAGAGGCCAGGCTCCCTGGCTGAACTGCATCTCCCAGGATGCATCATGGTGGTTCACTAGAGGAAAGACTGCAGTGCATCTTGGAAGGCCCATTGAGGAGAATGGGGAGTATGTGGTACTTGAATTAGTTTTCACAAGGCATCACAGCGGCTCAGGCAGACATATTTTAGTGTCAAATTGAGAAACAAAATCTAGAGTTCGTTCAAGAAACTGAAATGAAACCATTTGATTCAGGAATGTTGAGACTGTTTTTCTTCTGATTGAAAAAGTAAAAATGAAAAGGTTTTCCTGACTTTTCCATTACACAAAAATATTTGATATTTTGACTCTTTGTCCTGATTCAAGAGGAAAGCATCTATCAAAATTTCCCCCATGATGTAAATTCCTATTCTCTACCAGCTCAACTGAAAAATAAGTGAAAAAAAATAGTAATCTGAAATGCTTCTTCAAATGTCCCAATATGGTTTATAAAATTTTTAAAAATTATTAACATGAAAACAAATATAAATCTTCTGATATAGACCTATAGTTAAAATATTAGAAGATTTAATATGATATCCAATAACTTCCGATTCCCGGGGGAGTAGAGCATTATCTTTTATTTACATGCCTACCAGATTCTTAGGACCATCAAATATAAAATTTGAAGTTCATTAGTTTTCTCCTGTAGCTTTGTGATATTTTCTTCCGAAAGATGTTTTCAGGACCACCAAATCCAATTTGGAGCCAAAGAGAAAGCCTGAACAGATTGTATTGCTTGAACAGCTGATAAGATTAAATCTAACAATATATTAGAATACAACCGGCTAGAAAGAACAGCAAGTAACTTGGAAACTGCTCATACTGCAGACAAGTCAGCAACAGTTAAAGATTGCAACGGGCCTGAGGAAAGAAGGAATTATTTGTTTCTCCCTATGGCAGGGCAGGGGTAAAACCCCTAGAATGCCCTGCCTCTGCAGGTTAAACCCTGCTTGCTGGCAGGAGGACCAGGGGCTGGGGCTGGCAGTAGCCAGCAGGGATCCCAGCTGGAAGCCCTAATGAGGGCTAGCTCACAGCGGCAGGCTAGGCTAAATGGACGCAGCTGAGGCTGGGAGCTGAGAAGGCTAGAAAAACCCTGACATACTCAGTTGGGGGAGGCCAGACAGGGAACAGGAGGCTGCTACATAGTCACCTCACTGCCGGCGAGATGTCTCGGGGGCCTGGAGACCCAGGAACCAAGACAGTGGGGTAACTGTCAGCGGATTGGGGGGATCACTGTTTGTTGCACTGAAGCCAAGAAATAATCACTGTAAATAAAGAACACTGGGGTGAACCACTGAGAGACGGTGTGAAGACCTTTATTGTGACCAGCCAGAACACAGGACCCGTGCGGACCCTGTGACACTCCCCATCAATTGCAGTTCCCAAATGACATAAATTTCTAAAAAAAAATAAAATAAAAAACAAAAAACAAAACCAACCAACCAACTCTCTCTCAAACCAACACCTGGAAAGTTTTTCTATACAGGTGAAGGGAGAATATGGGTATGTGTGGTGGAGAAAAGATTTCTTAACAATGCTTCCTGGGGGACAGATTCTGTCTCTCAGTAAGGTTACTAAATGGTCTTCTCTTCTGCTTGTTAGCTTGATGGCTATGTTTACCTTACATGTAAATGTATCAAATTGTCCTCTGACTGTAAATCAAGCTGGTCAGATAGGTGAATACACATTACTTTGTCTAAGGCGGGCTGGGCTTATGTACTGCCTCCCAAACACAACACATACACTATACAATAGTTGAAACTGTGATAGCAACAATGCTATATAAACTCAGGGACAAATTCTCTGCTAGTGTAAAAAGGTGCAGCTACGTGGACTTCAGGGCTGTTATACTTAGTTACACCAGCAGAGACTTTTACTAGGTATGTGTAGCATCATTTCTACCATCAGGCTACAATCGTAAAAGCACTTATTAGCAAGACCTTGAGAAGTACCATGTGGTAGGTTGTAAACATTTGCAGAATAAAATTCATAGGTTGTACAAGGCCTCACAGTAATGCATTATATAGTGGGTGCCTTTATACATACTGGTATTTTATGGTGTTGTCCAGAGCTGGATACTACAGGCTGATGAATCAGTTCATTTGAAATAGGAGCAGACCCAAATCTCAGTCCAAGGGTGTAATTTTGACACCATTTTAGTCAAAAGCAAAACTTCCTTTGTCTCCAGTGGGGCCAGTCCTTCACCTCAGACTCTTTGTTTTAGGTAGCTCAATAAGATTTTTTAAAAAATGTTCTGCACTTCCTGCTTTTATAGTTACGCAGTTTTGTAAGTTGTATTATAAAGTGTTTTAAAAAAAATAAATTAAAAAACCCATCAAGCAGTGGAAAGCAGGGCTTCCTTTTCCCCAGTAGGCTGCCTCCAGTGCTGGCTAGGAATTTGGATCATGTCATGGGAAGAGTGGATGGTGGAGTGTACAATGAGCCAAGCTGGTGATTGTGAGGTGATAACAATTCATTGATTCACAGCAGACAATATGTTCAAAATGCTAATAAGCTACAGTGCCTTCTGGGGTATTGATTAGGCCTATTCAGTATATCACCAAAAAATCTATTTTTAAAAATAAAGTACACCTTACCCTTATTTGTATGGAGGCTAATAACACTCTCCTCCACCCAAATTATTCTTATTGTTCACAGAAAATATTAAACTAATTAACAACCAATTCTTTATAATGATAATAACAGCGATGCAAGGTTGACAGGCCTGATTCATAACAAACTGTTGCATAATTTACCTAGAAAAAGGATTGTTATTTCAGTTTCAAGGTAAAGTATATGTGGTGTAAGCTCTTCAGCTTCTGTTCTGCTAAAGCAAACACTTCTTCCAGACAATGTCATAGGATGAAATCACATTCAAGAAGAATGCGTGCACCTCTAGCATGGAAAACTTGTATTCAATTAAACTACTGACTATTTCACTCAGATTCAGCTTGTGGCAAAAAATCAACAAACCCCAGGAAATTAAATCTGGAGATGACACAATGGGCTGAATTCAGATATCAGGTAGACAAGTCTAAATATGGAGTAACGCATTAGACTGGGGTCGGCAACCTTTCAGAGGTGATGTGCCGAATGGTCATCTAGACAGGGCCTTGCGTGCCACTCCAGAAAGTGCAGGGCTTTGGGCGGAAGGGAAGGGACTGAAGGGGTCAGTCCGCCCCCTTTTGTCTGCAGGCTATTGCTAGGCTGGGTGAAGGCGCTAAGTGGGGCAGGCAGGAACTCTGGCTGGCAAGGGGCCAGCAGGGGAAACCCGGAGCGGGGGGCAGGCTGAGTGGCTCAGCCCCTGCTCCCCCCACTTTGTGGTTTCCCCCGCAGGCTCCTGCCAGCTGGGGCCCCACTACCTGCCCCAGTCAGCTCCCGCTGCTAGCTTAGGTATAGGAAACCAGGGGAAATTGGCTCGCGTGCCATGTTTGGCACAAGTGCCATAGGTTGCCGACCCCTGCATTAGACTCTGGTAAATCTACTCCAAATGTAGACCGAGGATTTGCCTCACTATCTTTCACCTGCAATATTATACCTTTCAGGTTTTTTGAAAACAAACTACATTAAAAAAGGTTTCAGGGTGATAGCCGTCTTAGTCTGTATCAACAAAAGGAATGAGGAGTATTTGTGGCACCTTAAAGCAGTGATCCCCAACGCGGTGCCCACATGTGCATTGCGCCCGCCGGAGCATTTGTGTGTACCCGCGGGAGTGTGTCCGACGAAAAACCACCAAAGTGCCTGCTTCTGCTGTCAGCGGCATTTCGGAAGACACAGGGATGAACGTTGCAGGGCCTCCGAAAGCGGAAGCAGGCACTTTGGTGGTTTTTCAGCAGACATGCCCCAGGCACGAGAGGACGCGGCATAGCACAGGAATGTGCTATTGGCCACAAAAAGGTTGGGGACCACTGCCTTAGAGACTAACACATTTATTTGGGCATAAGATTTTGAGGGCTAAAACCCACTTCATCATATGCATGGAGTTGAAAATACAGTAGGAAGATTTATATATACACATTACACAGAGAGAACATGAAAAGATGGGGGTTGCCTTACTAACTCTCTCTCCTATTATATATATAATACACACACTATACACATATATACATATATAGTGATGGAGTCAGACGAGAAGGATATAGGAGAGTGCTGGAAGGCAGGTATATCAGCCTCAGGATGTGCAGGTCCTTGTTCCCTGGATAGCCAAACAAAGGCTACTCCAGACCAATCAAAACACCTGGGGCCAATTAAGAACCTTCTAGAAAGGAGTAGAAACAGCTAGCCTGATTGGGACACTTGAAGCCAATCAGGGACTGGCTGAAACCAGATAAAAACCTCCCAGTTAGTCAGGTGGGCTGTGGGTGTCAGGAGCTGTGGAAGGAAGTTATGCTGTTGGTGAGACTGAGTGTTGGACAACATATCATCCAGAAGGAAGGAGGCCCTGAGGTAGGGGTGAAGTGGAGTTTGAAGAAGCAGGGACTGTTGTGGGGACGTAGCCCAGGGAATTGTATTGTGTTTTGTGGATAAAAGGTCAGCCATCTTAGCTGATATTATTAGGGTCCCTGGGCTGGAGCCCGGAGTAGAGGGCGGGCCCGGGCTCCCCGCTTTTTTTCCATCTTCCATACTGGCCTGTGATGAAGGTAACTCACTAGGTGGTGACTCTTGCCAATTATACTGAGAAAGGGAGGTCACTCTGGGGCCTAGATGAGTTTCTGAGGCCCCTAAATCTGCCAGGAAGCACAGGACCCACGAGTACACGAGTGGTGCTTTCTGAGTACAAACTTGGAGCTTTGTCACAATATTTTATACATATATACATACACACAATTTATATTTATTATATATATATACATATATATATATATATACATACATATATATATATATACACACACATATATATATATATACACACACATATATATATATATACACACACACATACACACACACCTTCCTACTGTATTTTCCACTCCATGCATCTGATGAAGTTGGTTTTCGCCCAAATAAATGTGTTAGTCTCTAAGGTGCCACAAATACTCCTCATTCTTTTTACATAGAAAAGGGATATCTTGACTCTTCTCAGCTTTCAACAAACGAATCAGAAATGTAAGTGACAATTTAGTCCTTCCAAATTGACAGTACCAAGGATAGAAATGGGAGAGGGGCAGATAGTGTTATTCCAAACTCCACCTACAAAATAAACTGTATCCACACAAGATACCTACCATGTCTTCTATAAGCAGTGTTTCAGATATGATCACACATGCTTTCTAGTCTCCCAGGACATGGCTATTCTGTAGTAGGGTCAAAATATGCATATGGAATCAAATGGGATCTTGGGGCTCTGCTTCCCCTCCACAATGCTCATATGCCCCATTGGGGTCCTTAGATTTAACTCCTTCAAGCATCTAATGGCTTATGTATATGGCGCAGTAAAGCACATTAGAGGTGTCTGATTTGTAGAGCATTCTAATGAGCTGCACTCTAACTTCCCTGTGTAGACCCTGCTGGGACAAATTAAAAGATACCTAGTTCACATTTTAGTTTGCACTGGCAGAATCTACATGGGCAGTTGAGTGCAGCATGGTGGAGTGCTCTGCAAATCACTCCTCTAGAGCAGTTTGTCATGCCCTATAGGCAATCTCTGAGTTAGCATTCACTAAAATGAATGAGGAAGTTCAGATCTCACAGCTATTGCTTCGGGTTCTGCAAATGGAGGCAGATGTTGTTGCATCACTTAGCCTTAGTTGACTATATGAGTGTACCTCAGCAACCACAACAGCTAGAGACAGGGCCGGCCCACAACATTTTGGCACCTGAGGCAGGGAGCCTCATGACGCCCCCATGCCCATGCCCATGCCCGACACCCCTGTTACCCCTCACTTGGGCCAAAACTTTGAAAGGTCTCAATTCTGCCTTCTTCCTATTGTACTCCTCATGGTACTGCTCTGCTATCTACCCCAATAAAGGAGAACTAACAACTTAAAATGCCTGTTCAAAAATTTTAAGTAACACATTTGCTGTTCAGGCATTTGAAAGTTAACTTTTCTTGTCTGCATAGTAAACACTGGCATTTTTATCTGTTTGAATAATCGAAGTGGTGCTTTCTGTGCCTTCTTGGTTGCAAAGATTTGAACTGCTTCTGCTTCCTGAAGGTCCACAGTCTGGGCCACCTCATGCTCTACTGAGATGGTTGCAAGGCCGACCAGCCTCTCCTGGGTCATTGTGGAGCACAGGTATGTTTTTATTAACTTCAGCTTGGAAAATATGCGTTCTTCACTGGTAACTGTTACAGGAAGTGTTAGAAGTATGCACAGAGGAACAAAAGCATTTAGAAAGAGAGTCATGATGTTATTTGTGCACATATATTCCGGAACAGCCTTTGGAGTTGATCCTGCTGAAATGTATCTTGAAAGGGCTTTCAGTTCATCACCTAAATCACTCGCAACAATATTGCACATATCATCAGGGGTCAACACTGTCTCTAGTGCCCTGCATTGCTGGTGTAGGTCTTCTTTAGGAATACGGAAGAGTTTTGGAATATCATACAACATCCCAACTATACTGCTGTGTTCCTGGAGCTACATGAAATGTTCTTCAACTTACTGTATTGCACAATCTAGCACCTAGTTAAAGAATTCAACTTTGAACTGTTGTTTGGGTGTCTCATGGGATTATCCATGCCTCATAATCAAAAGGTCGTCTTCTTTGGTGACTCTTGTATTCTTGAATGGATGAGAAAATAGCTTCCATGTGAAGTTCCTCTGCCAACTTCTGTGCACCCTTCAGAACATTTTGAAATACCTCATCTGACAAGTAAGACTATAGTTATGACTTAGCTTTGTCCAGTTGTTCCATTGCTCCAGACATATCAAGGTCAACACCTGGAAGTCTATTGCTTACAACATTGATAAGAGGTTTGTCTCAAAGGAATGTCTGCTCTACTTAATTTGTATTTAAGCAGTAAACAGTCATCAAGCAGGAAGATTAGACAAAGAAACTTCAAAACAGGTGAAGAAAAGCTGCATGGCACATCCTTCTCCACAGATTTCTGTCTCCACAATCTCAGTTGAAAATTTTTCCAGAGGGGGACTGACACTATAAAAAGGAGGGACAAAGATCCCACTTCTCTTGCTCCATCCATCGATTCACTGCACCAGAAGACAGAAAGGAAGCAGCTATTGAATTGGAAGAGGGATCCTCAGCTAAGAAGTTTGAGGAGTGAGACTGCTGAGACCATGTGATGAAAAAACAAACTATGTTAAATTCAAAGCAAAGTTAAGTTAGGCCCCACTTGCATTTTATTATCTTTCCTGTATCCATTTCTGACTCTCATACCTCATTACTCATGTTCACTTAAAGTCTATTTGTAGCTGATAAACTTGTTTGATTGTTTTATCTAATCCAGTGTGTTTAAACTGAAGTGTCTGTGAAATACTATTTGGAGTAACAAGGTGTGCACATACTATTTCTATTAAAGAAATATGGACTTTTATGAATTTGTGTTGTCCAAGAGAGGGATGGGCAATACAAGACATACATTTCTGGGGGGAATTCTAAAACTGGGGGTGTGTTGTGGTCACCCTACAACATAGCCAAGATTGGTCAAAGCCAGCGTCTGGCTGGCTGCAGCAGAGAGAGTGTGTGTGTACGTACACGCACACTCGGAATGACTTGCATGCTGGAGGCTGTTTGTGAGCTGTCAAGACTGGAAGCTACAGCAGCAAAGCATAGTAAAGGGCATGCCAGGTGAGAGGACAAGGGTGACAGCTACTCATTAGTCTGGATTGTACGTGGATGTCATAGCAGCCCATTCTACTCTCTCTCTCTGGTGAGAAAACATTAAAGAAGCTTTATACAAGACTATTTTCAATAGTGGCAGAAAAATGACTAACCTGATCTTTCAACCTCAGATACAGTGAAAACATCTGATGGTTTCCAGTGCCAGAACTCTCTCATTTTGAAGAAGCTCCTGTGACAGATTGACAATATGCTGTAATTTACTGAACAAACCTTATGGAATTAAGAGAAGCTTTACTGAGCTAAGTTCAACCTGATTGAATTAGGGTTAATACCTTTGGGGTACATTGTATTAAAAATGCAACTGTGTATGTGTTATTGTGATCACAAAGAAAGCCTGGAGGGTGTGTGTGGGGGGGTGATGTCTGGTAAGTGCATGCATGTAGGTTCTTTTATTGTTTTAAAGAGTATTCTTAAGGTAAAAACCAGAGGAAAAAAGTACACTTGCTAGAAAGAATTGTAGGGTAACATCTCTAGCAATTACACTGCTATCTGAGTCTGACAAGAAAGCAAGTAGGTCTGTTTAGGCATACTGACTGTGCCAGGAATTATACAGCGAAGGCAGCAGACTGTCTATCCAGGAAATACTCAGGCAGAAGGGGGAAGAGACATCTCTCCATCTAAGAGGGGCCACAGCTGGGGAGCTGGCAACCTGAGGGTTGGGTGCCCTGAACCAAAAGGGAAATACAGGTGCAGTTGTCCTGAACTGTGACATATAGCTGGAACAGGTTTAGTCTTTCCCTGGCTTAAATAAACTTAGCTTTAATGCATGCTCCTTTCTAACATTAGGATTCATTCTATAATTTGTTTTAAAATTCTCTGCTAACCAGAATTATTGCATTATAGCAGCGGAATAATACAAACACTATAGTTTCAAAAAAGCCTTTCGAATCCATCTAGCAGGGAGAGTGTACTGCCCAGGAGTATTTAATCCATTAGGGCTCAGTCTTGTGACCAAAACCATCAACTCCCATGAAAGATGAGGAACATCATGCCTCAAAGGCTTGGTCTACACTAGGGAGAGGGGTCGATCTAAGATACACTACTTCAGCTACATGAATAACGTAGCTGAAGTCAGCACATCTTAGGCCGACTTACCTGCCGTCCTTACAGTGGCAGCGGTCAGCAGCGGGTTCTCTCGTCGACTCCAGCTTGCACCTTTTGGTGAGCTGGAGTTCTGGAGTCGACGGGAGTGCCTTTGGCGATCGATTTATCGCCTCTTGACGAGACGCAATAAATCAATCGCCAACAGATCAATCACTACCAGCCAATCCAGCGGATAGGAAGGACATACCCTCTTTTGGCTCAGGACATGAGTGCACAATTAATTAACCTCTGTGCCAAAGGAACCTTGAGGACCAAGCAGTGGACGAACCTCAACGATTTTAAGGTTAGGTTGGAATAAACACACACTAATTGCAGAAACTGAATATAAAACCCATCACATTGGGTTGGGTTATGTCTAATGTATCAAAGATGTAGACTTATGTTTTGCACTAGGTTTGGTACAGCATGTCAGGAAAAAACAATGAGCTACATATGAAACATATTATTGAGTTGGCTTCTTTTTGTGCATTTGTGTACACATTTGATTAAAATATAACCCATTGAGATTCTAGTCAATGTAATTTAGGCACAAAAAAGCTCACTCTCTTCTCATATTTAAAGAATGTTTCACAGCTCTATTGATATTCTCACAGAGTATAAGCAAGGTGTTTTCAGGACCCAAGACACTTGGAAGTTTGGGGATTTTGAGAAATTCATCTCTCCCATTGCTTTCGCCTTCACCTTCTCCTTTTCTTTCTGCTCCTCTTTACTAGTATTTATATTTCTAAGTTTTGTTTATAGCGTATACAAACTTTTGTATATGATGTATAGTTATTTTCAAATGCTTAGTGGTGGCTTCCTCAACTTCCCTCACATTGCAATGTTATTTCTCTTTATATCTCATTCTTATGTATTTGTCAAGTTAATGTCACCAAAAATGTTTTGGTTTTTTTACTGCACCAAAATGTGTTTTCAGTTGCTGTTGGTATTCCCTCCAAACCACTTTCTGGAGTTGAACTGACTTCTTGGGAAGCCAAGTGGAAGATTCTCAAAGAGAATTCCAACAAAAGTTTATTCTAAGAGTAGACAAATATTCAGGGACAATCTTGTTTAATAGTCTTGCCTATACCACTCTCCCAAATTTCCTGGTTTATTTGTAAAAGAAAGAACACAGAATGACAACTTTGCAAACCTGTATGTATGTATGTTGCTTCACTGTACCATAGAGCCTGATTTTGCAAGTTTTAGTGACCATAAGTAGCACTTAATTATACTAGTCCCACTGATATCAATAAACTTACCTGACTCAGTATGTGCTACTCATGCAAAGGTTGCAGTATCTGACTCATGGAAAATATGCGGAGGAGTTTCTTATCCTGTTCTAAGAAGCCATGTGACAAGAAGGGAACAACTATATGAATGGATATTAGTTACCTCACCCAGGTTTTTCATCCCTAAGCTTCTCTTGAGCAATGACTGAAGTTGAGAGGGCCACTCTCTCAAGGTTTAGAGATTCCCACTCTCCTGTGATAAGTTGTATGCACAACTCACATCACAGGATAATAATATGCCGGCCAAACAAGAAGTTGAGTTCTGGGCTATCATTCAGTACAATGATCTGTGGTGCATTGTTAAGAAATAAATGAGAAAAGAAGCCTGGGCATGATAACTAGGGCTGGCCAGAAAACAATTCTATTTCCACAAAATATTTCAAGGTTTTGCTTTGTGTTTTCTTGGAACATTTTGTGTCTACATTGCCATTAATGTTATCAGTTTTCCATGATTTAGATTCATGGATCTCCTGCTCTGAACAGCTCTTGGTTTTTTGCTAGCACAACAGTTTGAAATACTTGATTCCTCTTTGGTGATTCTGCTACATGTGCTGAGAAGTCCAATTTATGCTCCGTGATTTACTGTACTCCAATCACAGGAACACATCTGTATCATTTAACACTAGCATCCAGCATGACACATATTTCAGACATTAGTACTTAAAAGAATACTGGTAACACAATGTCAGAATTCTACTAAATATAGTATATTGAAAATATCTTAACAGGGGACGTATGAAATTCAAATAAGTTCATTATCTATATTTTCAATCATATTCCTGGACAAACAATTCTAATTGAAATTCATTGTAAGAGGAGGCATAAAAGGGTTGTGTCAAACAAAAAAACAAACAAACTAGTATTATATAAAAGAAACTAACCATCTATGCTATTCACTGTTCTTTTCATTACTGGAGGATGTCCACATGCACATACACCCACTTATGGCTGGAGTCCATAAAGGCTTGCTAAGAATTTGGACAAGCACAATTGACAGAGTGCCACCCCAGATTTTTGAGTAGCCATATTTAGAGATTTAGATCTTACTTATGCACAGTCCTAAATGCCTTCTAACAGCGCTCAGTAACCCTAATCTCCTAGTCACTGAGAGCAAGAAAAATCCCCATATAAAGTGCTAGCCCCTTTATGTACGCACTGTACCAACAGTTTGTAACTAGGGACATTTTGCTTTATTACTTTCCTTTATTAATGTTATCGTGCAACCTCATGGCTTTCCTCGACTGGTACGCCATAGCTGTCTGACAATTCCTTCAAGCATTGTGGTTTATTGGAGACATGCAGCAGAACATGCTGATAAAAAGGTGGCACTGTCCCTCCCATTACAAGAATGTTCATTGAAATTAAAAGACAGTGCAATTAAAAGAAAGAGAAAGTCATTTTTCTTTGAACTAAAGCATGTGCGGAATGCCCAGCCACAAGGTATTATTGAGCCAATAACCTTAGAAGAATCCAATAAAGGATTAAACATTTATACAAACAAGAGAGTAGCTGCAGACAAATTAGAGGACACATATTTATGGGGGTTATAAACCTTCATGTTTCATGACATAAACCTACCACCAATTGTCTGGGATCAGCAAGAATGTTCCAACTATATCTTAGCATAGAAGTGTCCATTATACATATTTTTATACATATTCTTTTGAATCATATCTCACTGAGCACAGTCCAAAATGGAATTCCCATTCTAGAGCAAAGCTACGTTCCTAAGCATTATCCACTAGCATAGTTCCTTTTCACCACAGATGGCCTTAATCCAGGAGATGTTTTAATAAAATCCATAAAACTATGAGATAAGGTCAAATCCCTAATACATTGAACGGCACACTGGATAGGAAGAAAAACTAGCAAGTGTGAAAAATACATTAAACAAACTGTGACACTATTATAGAGTCTTATATTAAAATGCTGAAAGTAAAGTGCCTTTAAAATACCATTGTAGTGACATTGTTTGAAATCCCAAAGCAAGCATTATATTTAAGAAATTTTATCATTAAAACCAATGACTCATACATTCAGGAATAGCAAATTCACTCTCCCAAAGGATTAAAGCAAATTGATCCAATATGACAATAAATAAGTGTTTAAAGGTTTCATCACATCCACGCAGAGAATTATTTTGCAATCTCCTCTTTTTCAATATGCAAACAGTCTTATAGGGAAAATGGTTTACTCATCATTTATGTTATAGTTTTATAATGATAAGCCTCTGCACTACGATATGCAGTCCCTGGAGCCAAATTAAGACCATTATCTTACTTAATACAAACCCCTGAACAGCCACTAGAGAAGTAAATTGTCACACACTGGAACGTGGGCAGTCAGGCCTAGGAGTTAGAGGCCAGGAATGACACAGAGGGTCCAAAAACAGAACTGAAGAGAGAGCCAGAGCCACGGCACGGAGTCAGGAACTAAACAGGAGAACAGGGCTGGAGTGGACTGGAGCAGGGCAGGAGTAAGACAAATACAGGAGTTATCACACCTTCAGGCACAACCATTGAGCAGCCAGTGACCTGTCTGCTGCTGAGATTAAATACTGACTGGTAAGGTCCTTGCAGCCAAATGGGCAGGTCAGCCAAACAGGCTGAGGCCTCAGGCCAGCTAAAAAAGCCCAGCTAGGCTCATTAGGAATTCAGGCCCATAGTTCCTAGACATGACCACTATTGGGGACAAGTGTTTTAGAAGTAGAAGCAGAATTCTGAGGATGAAAAATGCCCAAACACATCTGTAATCGTACATGCAAATTGGCATTCATACACACAAGTACTTACTTGTGTGTAACTGCTCAATTTGCACACAAAGCACCATTTGTGAAGACTATTTTCATACGCTGACCGCCATCTCTATTTTGATTCAAAAGCACTGCTGGCAAGAGATGGATTGAACCAGTGACCTCATGTGATATCCCAGCTTGCCACGAGCATTAATATACAGTTTCAGCCACTTCCATTTCTTTGGAAAGATACTAAATTCCTCTTTCCATTAGTTTGCTATCCAATGGGATATTTTTGAAAATGAAAACATTTTTCATATTCCATCTTTATGTAATCCCTCATAACAAATTCCTTACCTTTTCTTCTGTGGAAAGAGGGTAACCTGATGCTTCTATCAGAAACCTCTCAGCAGAGATTAACCTTCCTCCCCAACCCCACCTCCCAAAAAACCAGAAAGAGACTGACCACTTGCTGTGGTGATTAGAGGGTGACTCAAACCCAGCAAGGGATAAGATGTAGCAAAACCTTTCTTTACGGATACAATATTACTCTCTGAATGACTCTTAACTGTTTTGTACATATGGGGTCTCAAGTTGACTGGTCATTACAACAGCCATCATTAATAATCTCTCAATTTTTATTAGAGATGAAGAAAAAGCAGTTAAGGCATTTGAAATGTATGCAAGGCTGTCTTTTTAACAATATCCCTTATTTCTTTTCATTGTATAGGTCTTTTACAGGTCAAACCTCTGTTTGGCAGCCTTATAGATAGTCTTAATGATACTTTCTAGAAAAAAAAACAACTAAAAAAGTTAAATTAGATTATGTTAAGCTCTTGCTGTTGAAGTCTGATCCGGTTTTCTTTAACACAAAAGATGACAAAATGCACACAAAAGGGGAGAGAAAATAAATGCAGCTTCACTCTCTTGTGCACATTTTCCCTTGCAGCCTCACAAGCTCAGCATATGATCTTATTGGCCACTCCAAGACTTGGCAAACATTTACCAAAGTTGAGCCATTTAAGGCATTGTTTTTGGCTGCCTTTCTGACCCGTGATGTAATTACAATGGGACAAGTGATGCAGCTGTGCCAGGGCCTATGAGGTTATGGAGGCCCAACCTGAGGGGCTTCCGCAGGAGAGCTGGTCCCGGGATTGAGAGTGAACCTACACTGCACACTCACTCCAGAGCAGCAGCTTGTGTTACCCACAAGGCTGGGCCCAGCTCCCTACTCTAGGCATTGCAACCTGAAGTGGGACTAGGGCATCAGATTGTCTTGAGTGGCCTCTGAGAGCTAGAGGACAGGGAGGCTGGATTGAGGCTGGGGGCAAATTTCAGAATCAGGAAGGGAGGCCCTAACCCATTCTTGCACCAGGGCTCTCGGGTCTTGTACATCACTGTTGTGGTAACAGGCTCACTGCCCTGTTGAAAAAGGAGATGTGGTCTTGGTCTGTTAAGCCAGGCTCTTATTAGAAAGAAGGCAAAAAGAGAAATGAGAGGACAGGGAAGAAATAAGGTGGGGAAGGGAAATGAAAGGCAGAAGGTGATGACTGCAGGAACTCAAGTTTCAAATTCCAAGGGGGTGTTCAGGATTCAGCCAAAACTGGTGGAAATGGTGATGTCATATGGCTTCCTTTCTCTGGCCCAGTCTAGTCAGAATGTTTTGCAGAATCAGGACAATGAAGTTCCAGTGGTGTCATGGTGGATCCCAGAGATAGAGAGGACAGTGGGCATGGCTGCCGTGATGGCAAATCTCCAAATTGGGAGATAATTGATTAGGACTCGGTGATTAACCAATTAACAAGGGGATTCAGCTTGGGAACTGAAATGGGTGAGGGGAAGGTGGATGGAAGGGCAAAGAAGCTCAGTATCTCAGTGAGAGGAGATTTCTCTTTCCCACCCCCTCCAGCCTTCAGGGCCTAAGATTTAAGTTGAAGCTTGGGAAAAGCCTTGTGGTTTATGGGACATCAAACTGCATAAGACTTTGTAAATAAAGTACAGTATGGTGAGTCCACACAGAAGTGTATGAAGGCTGCTTCCACAGAGAAATCCTGGGTGAAGGAGCTTGCCCTGTGACAGTCCCTGACAGACCTTGACCACCTGTTTTGGGAGCCCACCATGGACATGATAGCAATGTATTCCCTCATGAGGGTCTAACCCACAACATTAGTAATACATTGGTTCTCATACACAAACCACCACCCAAAAACAGGCCTCTACAAAACAGCTCCCTCCCAGGTCAAAGATAGAAAAACAGTTGTTCAGGTGTGTCACTTTCCAGTGCTGTCTGAAATACAGTTATTGCTTAACAAAGAACAGTTTATGATGCAATTATTTACCTACAACACTCCCTCCCATCACCATATGGAAAGCCATTAAATGCTATTATTGCTACAGTATAATAGAAAAAAATTATGAACTACCCATTCCTCTGGGAACATAGCTGGAAAGTTTTCTTATATTTGATCATATTATAGTTTTTCACCCTTTCTTGGGTGATTAAGAAGTTTCATTATCTTTTATCTTCATGTAATAAAACAAGTTAAAGTGTTTTTCATATCAGTATCAATCAACAAGTCTTGCACAAAAGCAATCCAAGAGAAACAATACTATGTTGTACTTTGTTTCCTTAAAATACTTAAAGAAACTAAGATCATCACTGAAGCTTGCACACCATCAGATGCAGTTTTCATGTCAGATGGAATTTAAGATCACTTCACTTTAGACGTCAAAGCAATGTATTTGTTTAGTTTATTTAAATATTTATTCAGAAACAGTCTTACTGCAACTAATCATCTATTTTGTAGAAAAGCATCCATTTTTGACAAGACATTATTTAGCTTATAAATTACAGATGTTATAAAAAGTCAAGGAAAATTGAATCAAAGGGTCATAAATAGTCCTGAAAAAAAGCTTCCTGAGAGAGAACTCCAGCCTTTGTACTTTCTGAAGGGACCATATTGAATTTCAAAGTGCGACTGAAATATTTGCTTCTAGCCCAAATATTCCTGATTAGAGAAGTAAACTGTTAGAGATACAATTATGAGGAGATAATATTTTTGTGAATGGCAGGAGTCTTTGTATCATTGTCTCACAGCACACATGATTAGGATCCAAAATTTCTCTCTCTTCCTCCTAGTGGTGGATTAGCCACTGGCCAATGGGGCCTATGCCCAGGGGCCTTGGCCAATTGGAGCACCCTGGAAAAATGGTCACCCTCGCACCCTGACACACTCTGCCAACCCAGCACTCCTGCTGGGGAGCAAAGCTTGCCCAGCAGGAGCACTGGGCAGAGCAGAGCAAGCCCCCACACCTCAACCCCGCTCCCCAGCTGGTGTGCCAGGTGGGTGGAGCCAGGCAAGCCCCCACACCTTGACCCCATTTCCCCGGCAGGGAAGCACAGGGTGGGAGGAGGCATGGGGTACTGCAGGCAGAAGTGGTGGGGAGAGGCCTCCACCTGCTCTGGCCTAGGGGGGCGCACAAAACCCAAATCAACCCCTGTTCCTGCGCTTTGCCTTTATTTTTCATTTAAGCACTAAAAAAAAAAAAAAAAAAAAAAATCAGCCTCATCTAAAGCTTTCTCCTGATTCAAGACTTTTCTAGGGTTTCTCCCTGAAAAATTCTTCTGGCCCTGCCTCAGTTACTACTTCCGCCTCCAAGAGACCCTTCTTTATATAATCATAATTGTAGTTTGAACGCAACTTGTTCCATCTTCCAGACTAAACCAGCATGAGTCAGCAGAATAGTCCTTCCCTTCGTGTCGGAGTCTAAACTCCAACATCTTGCGACAGTTTTGTATGTGGCATTTTATCGTACACTCTATCACTTTTAATCATCCAGTTCACAGGGTCACCCAGAGGATTCAGGGGGCCTGGGGCAAAACAATTTCGCGCCAGCGGCGCTCCAGGTCTTCGGCGGCGGGTCCTTCACTTGCTCTGGGTGTGTTTGGCGGCACTGAAGGACCCGCCACCAAAGTGCTGCTGAAAACCCGGAGTGTCACCGGGTACTATATTCTCGTGGGACCCTTGAGGGGCCTGGGGCAAATTGCCCCATTTGCCCTCCCCATTGGGCAGCCCTGCCAGACCATTTAAAACAAGACTGCACTGTCAAGATAGCTGAACACAGATTTTAAGGTCATACAGCCTGTAACATTTTTAGATAGTGAGAAGCACTGTTTCAATGGAAATGTGTACTAAAATGCCTCACTTCTTGAGAATAGCCTCTTGTTTGTTTAAGCACAGTGGTGAAAAACACATTGTTTAAATAAAAATCTCTTCCAGTGGTGATATTCTCCAAGATACAGTATGTGCCAGTTGCAAATCCACTAACATTTTTCTAAAGGAGCAGAATCACTGGTTGAAAATTCTACAGGCCAATTATTCTGCTGGTGTAAACTGCTGGATATCTATTTAATTTGATACAGCTGCAGCAATTTTCTCCAGTGGGGAGTTTGGGCCAGTCTCTTTTTATGTGAATGTTCAAACTTGTTCTTAATTTACCTTACCATAATCTGCAAGGGAAGGATGAAATAAAATATTGATGGTTCACAAACAGAAATATTAATATAGAACATATATATAGATAGATAGATTAGATATATATAATATTCATGTTTTCACCCAAACTTCCTAATCTCCCTCCACCTGCCACTTTCGATAACACCATCGTCCATCTTGTCATTCAGGCCCATAACTTCGGTGTCATCCCTTGCCATGCAAATCTGGAGCATGTCCATGTGTACTTTTTCCTCCATAATGTTTCTAATCTTTTCTTTCTATCCACACAATCAAAATGCTCTTCCAAGTCCCCATCTCCTGCCTTGATTCTGTGATAATTGTGCCTACAAATGTTGGCCCTAAATATGATCACAACTGTGAGAAATGAGTGAGAGTTCATAAAGTGTCACAATGACCAATACAAATAAATGCTGATGGTAAAAGGTGCCGAACAAAGATAGAGTGACTAAATTAGTCCAAACGAAAAGGCCAACTGATATAACACAAGATCATGCCTGATGAACACAAGTGTGGGATCAGAAATCTATAGACCAAATGTAGTGTCAGAAATTAAGCCCAAAATAATGAAAGGATGGGCTATTCTACCCACCCCACCAGAGGTGGGCAAACTTTTTGACCAGAGGGCCACATCGGGGTTGAAAAATTGTACGAGGGCCGGGTCAGGGAAGGCGGTGCCTCCCCAAACAGCCTGGCCCAGCCTCTTATCTGACCCTCTCACACTTCCTGCCCCCTCACTGCCCACCTCAGAATCCCCAACCCATCCAACCCCCCCCAGCTCCTTGTCCCCTGACTGCCCCCTCCAGGAACCCCCCACCCCAAACCACTCCCCAGGACCCCACCCCCATCTAAATCCCCTTGCTCCCTGACCGCCCCCTCCCAAGATCCCCCCACCCTAACTGCCCCCCAACACTCCACCCCTGCTCCCTGTTCCCCTACTGCCCTGACTCTATCCACACCCTGCCCCGTAACAGACCCTAGGACTCCCATACCTATCCAACCCCCCCCGTTCTCCATCCCCTGACTTCTCCCCCAAAACCTCTGCCCCATCCAACAGCCCTCTGTCCCTTGACTGCCCCCCGGGACTCCCTGCCCCTTATCCAACCTTGTAGTCCCAGCCCTCTTACCACGCTGCTGGCAGCTCAGCCGGAGCCAGACACGTGGCACTGCTCTCCCAGAAGAGCATGCAGCTCTACCCCCCAGAGTGCTGACTGCACGATGGCAATGCTCTGGGAGAGGGAGGAAGATTGAGGGAGGAGCCAGGAGCAGCCTCCCTCACCGGGAGCTCAGGGGGAGGACAGGATGAGCCCTCGGGCTGGATGTGGCTCACAGGCTATAGTTTGCCCACCCCTGCACCAGCCCCTTCTGGGGTCCTCAAAAAAGAGACTTTGAGAGGAAAATTAGCAGATGCTGGCTGACTGAAAGACAGGAGAACAGGATGGAACAAGCGTCACCACCATAACTGCCATCTCCACCATCTCCTGAGACCCTGGGATCCATCATGACATCACTGACCCTTCATTACCCTGATCTGAGAGAGATCCTGACCCAACCTGGCCAGAAAGAGGACTCAGATGACATTACCACCTCCACCAGCTCTGGCTATATCAAACTTCCACCAGGGATGTGAGACTGTCATTCTCTTCCCCCACTCCCATGTGTACTTTTCCTTCCCCATCTTAGTTCTTCTCTTTCTTAAGCCTCACCTTTTGCCTTCTGACTAATTCAAGTAGCTTAGGCAATCAAGATTGCAATGCTGTTGTGAGTCTGTGACAAGGAAGGCAGATAAAAACACTGCCCTAACCAAAAGCCTGATGCTATTACAAGTTTGCTAGGTTTTGAAGTGATTAAGACGACCATCTTGTGCCTGTGTTTTTCCAGCAGTTAGGCTGCAAGTGTGAGTCAACACCAGAGACAGAAGGTATATTTTCTATCTTTGCTATTCTTGTCTCTCTCCCTTTCATGTGGGTTTGCCTTGTTTTGTCTTTTAGAAAGCAGAATTGGACATAAGCAATAACAGCAGCTCCAGCCCATCCTGCCAATTTTTTCTCTTTTCCCCAAAGGGACAGTTATTATCATTTTAATACCACCTAAGAGACTGTCAAGAAGGGTTTTTTTCCTTCTAAAAATCTCTATAGCTCAAGGATAAGGGAACAAGGGATGCTATTAAAATGACAGCTTATTTAATACTTTAAATTTCAAATGCTTTAACTATTTTTCCTTCTTTAATAAAAAATAAACTATTTTTCCGTATCTTTAATAAAAGGTTAACAATATCCTTTTTTTATGGTATACAGGCTGAAGTATCTGTACCTGAAGCCCCAAACCTTGTTTAAAACTATTAGTGTTGTACAGTGACAGAGGCACGTTAACACCTTTGACTCCTTGGGCCCATTTATTCCATCAAAAATAATACAACGTTGATTACCACAACTTTTCTCCCTCTGACCAACCCAGCACCTACATAGCCCCACTCCATTCCATTCAAGATACCACTGCTAAGATCAGCTTCCTTGATCATTGCTCTCAATATATCACCAACCAATCTTCAATACCTCCGCAAGCTCCCCCTTTTCTGCCAGTTTCTTGTCTTTACCTTCAAGGACCATCGTGAACACACTGCCACTCCCCATTCTTGTCTCTCCCCATGTTCTCTTCTTGCCTCCTCTGCCAATGAAACTTGTCTTGCCTGCTTCTTGAACAACGACCCTTCTTCCATGCTTCTACACATCAAATCCCCTTCCCCAGCTTATCCACAACTCCCTCTTCCTTCCAAGACCTCATCCCATGACACTTACATGTAGTGCAGCAGCCCCAGTCGGCAGCCAGATACCTGCAGGAGTTGTTCCTTTTCAGCCTCTGTTACCCTCAGGAGTGAAATATTAGCTAAAATCACCACTGTCTGTAGAAAATAGTGCCAGTATTCATATCTGTTGCCCTATGTACATCTACTTTCGTTTCCCCAACTCCCCCATTTCCCAAATCTTGTTGAGCCTTCAGGCTCAACAGGCCCATAAGGAACTGCATTCCCAGACCTCTCTACACCTCTCCACCCCCCTCACACACACACACACACTCATTCCACATGGCATCCGGGGCTGCTGCACTACCCTCCCCACTCCACGCAGGGAAGAGTACAGGCAATCACAACTGCACATACATCAGCATTGTCTTTCACAGGTCAGTGTATGTGTTTATGAAATGGAAATGACTGTTCTTTTCCCTGCAGAAGTTCTTTTACCTTTATTTATTAAGTATTACTCAGTTACAAAAGTGTGTGTTTGCATGGGTATTGAATAAAAGTCTATTTTTAGAAACATAATTTATCTTTATTAGGTCACAACATATGCTGTCTGCGGCTGACATCATTTGCAGATAATAGCAATAGGTGCATTTGCAACGTTGTACAATGCTGTATTACTTCACATGCAACTCTCATTACAGGGTTCTTACTGGGGTGCAAAGGAGCAATGCCACATAGAGCACACTACAGCAAGACACATTACTGTGGCTCACTATTGAAATGGTCTTTCAAAGCCTCCCTGAGCCAAATAGCTTATTACTGAGCTCTTCTTATAGCACTGGTATCTGGCTGCTCAAAATCAGCAGACAGCAACTCCACCATCCATCCAAGGAAAAACTTCCCCCCCTTGCATCACAGATAGCTGCCTGCTGTGTCCTGCGTACTATAACCATTGGGATATTTTTCTGACTGAGGTCCAACCTCAGAAGTACACAGTGCCCTTTCAAATGCGCAAATGCACATTCAACTCTCATTTTGTGTCTGCTGAACCTGTAGTTGAAGCGCTCCTTGGTGTTGTCAAGGTGGCCAGCGTACAACTTCATGAGCCAGGGAGGCTGGGTTTCCTATGATCACTACTGGCATTTCAACATTCCCAGTGGTAATCTGCTAGTCTGGAAAGAAAGTCCCTTCTTGCAGCTTTCTGAACAACCCTTCGTTTTTAAAGATGCACATGTCGTGCACCTTACCTGACCAGCCCACACTGATGTCAGTAAAGCATCCCCAGTGATCACCAGCGCTTGCATTACCAAACAAAAGTAGATATTTGTGTTGATGTACCCTGAGGCAAGGTGGTCTAGTGCCTAAATAAGGATATGCATGCTGTCTACCACCCTACTGCAGTTTGGCAGCTCCATTGCTGCAAACACATCCATTCTGCCCTGCATGTCGCTCAGAGTCACAGTCTTTCATAGCAAAATGTGATTAATGGCCTTGCACACTTGCATCACAATAACAAGCCCAGGATTCGCATTGTTCTTAGGCAAGATAGTTGTGCAAGACCCTTTTTTATCATGTACTCTAGGAAAGTAAGGAACACTCCTTTTCCAAAAAGTTAATGTCTTCTTTGTAGCAAACAAGACTGGGAACCTCTTAGCAGGTATCTAGTTACTGAAGTATGACCTTTTTACAGTTTAAGAAAATGAAAATTGCATTTTTAATCTTGGTTGATATATCATATGCCAGTCATTACCTCTACCCCGCTCAGTCTGGTACAGACTGGAAATTAAATTGATCAATACAACTAAATTCAGATCTGGGTTATTTTTTTTCCTTTTAAATTATCAGCAAATCGTTGTCAAAAGCCACATAATGAGAAAGTACTAACAAATTTCTTACATGTTATCAAAATTAAATTGCCAACCTTACACACACAATACAAGCTCATCATTTTTTTCAGTTTGTGGCCAGTTTGGGGGAAAAAAATCATTAAAGTGTCTGACAAAAACTGGCAAAAAGCTGAAGAAATATAGAACAGAGGGTCATACTCAATGATTTACATGCCCTATTCGGCTTAAGCATGGCAAAAGTCCCAGAACAGTGCGTGATGTTTTCAAGACCACAGTAACACCTAGACATAATGGAGAGACTTCACTGAAAGCTATACTCATTTGAGCATTCTGAAGTATCAGATGACAAGAAACATTTCTAGCTATGCATGTAGCCAAAATGCACTGAATATAAATTTTTTTTTTTAGTTAAAATCAGTACTTCGCATCCATCTGCTGCTGGCCACCAAATTGCTGTGAAGTTACTATTTAAAAAAATTAAAAAACAAAACTGTCAATATTTTGCCTAATGGCAAATTCTAAACTGCTTTCCAACCTGTTTTAATTTTGCTTTTAATACCCTTTTAAACGTCATTTCTAATTATTTTGATTCCTTAACACTCACCACTGTAATGCTCAAACTAGAGAGGGGTAAATTGTTGGACATATCTTATGGCGGAGGGAGGGGGGGGAAAATAGCAGACAAGACATTTTTCTCCTACAAGAATGTATCCAGAAATTCACCACAACTTGAAAGTTATGTTCATAGCATATACACAGAGAAGTTAGATAAAAACATATCATATTCTTTTTGGAAGGTTGCAACATTACATTACTTTTTCTTAGAATTCAGAATGACATCACACAAGAACCAAAACTCAGATGAAATAAAGAAAGCTGCTTCCTAAGGCAGAAAGGCAAAACTCAGCCCAAATTTGCTCGTGGCTGGCTCTTTGGAGACTGACTGCTGAATACCCAGACTGCATGATTACAGGACCCTCTTAGCCTGCAAGTAGGACCAGGAAACCTCTTGCACCGAAAGTGATAGTTTAACAGTTTTCAGTACATCACAGAGATGGTTGGTCGTCAGTTTCTAAGCAAAGAACAGGCACCCAAAAAAAGCAAACAAAACTAGTTTCACTGCTCTAGTGTGAAGTATCTTTTGACTAGAGGTTGAGTTTGTGGAGACCCAAAAATTCAACTTGCAGTGTCTCAAAAAAGGTCTGACAACTGAATCAAGTGGATGATTTTCAAAATTCTTCAGCAAATGTCAATGCTCTTAGCTCACAACATAGTGTGGAATTGGTTTTAAGAGCCTACTGCCTTCTAAGAAGGTTAATGTACTAGTCTTACAAGTTTTTGCAGTGCACTGTTCTGTCTCTCTCACAACTGTGTTCTTCGCTAATTTCTTGTCCTCATGTATAATTACTACTTGAGATAAGTGTATGAAAACATCTTCTTGAGTCCTTAGTCCTTCAGATCTTACAATGTGAACCTTGTTCTGAGATGGGTCTTATCAAAACAATTTTAAAAAAAAAGAGATTTCTTGTGATTAGTAGTTAAATGAAATCATAGAAACAATACCTTTCATATATCTACAAGAGAAATTGCATTTCAGATCTTTGTTATAATCGAGATCCTTTCCACTCTTATAACTAGCATGCTCACGAAGAGAGAGGCTAACATTTCACAAGGAGCACTGCGGTGTTTCTTCAAATTTGAATATAGCTTCTCTGTACCATATACTACCTAAGTGATTGAAGGACTGGACTGCAATATTTATTTGGAGGGCGAGAAAAGTGACAATGTAATTAAAAGGAATTATTTGAGTGAAGCAAAGCATGACTTAACTTCCTAAACCTCTTCAACTGTTGTACATCTTTCATCTGTGATTAGAGCTGGGCAAAAGGTTTTCCAGCAAAAACTTGTCTTTGTTGCACACTGTTATGAATAAAGACACATTGGACCCAATTCAGCATTGCCCTGTAACTTGTGTTGTAATTTGCACCTCAACAGAGTTGAGTCAAATTTTACCATTCTAATTTGGTAGCACTCAACATCCAACTGCATTCACTTTGCAGAGGTATAAATTATAACATAAATTGTCTGGAAATAGCGAATTGGGCCCTGAGTGTTCTTACTTCCATGTCCACAGCAGGCACTTCCTAGGTAACCTTTATTGCTCTGATGTGCTATATCATAGAATCATAAAAGATTAGGGTTGGAAGAGACCTCAGGAGGTCATCTAGTCCAACCCCAGTCAAATCATCCCAGCCAGGGCTTTGTCAAGATGAGCTTTAAAAATCTTTAAGAATAGAAATTCCACCATCTCCCTGGGTATAAGCATTCCAGTGCTTCATCACCTTCCTAGTGAAATAGTTTTTCTTAATATGCAACCTAGACCTCCCTCACTGCAACTTAAGACCATTACTCCCTGTTCTGTCATCTGCCACCACTGAGAACAGCCTAGCTCCATCCTCTTTGGAACCGACAGTACTGGCAGGGTCGCTGATGGGGGGTCAAACAGGGCAGATGCCTCGGGGCCCGGCAATTTAAAAGGGCCCCCAGTCTACCGTCCCCCACCACCGCTACCCCAGGCTCTGGCAGCTATTTAAAGGGGCCAGGGCGCCCAGCCGCTGCCATGCCTTTGGCCGGAGTCCCAGCCTTTTTAAATTGCTGCCAAGGCCCTGGATGGTGCAGACCAGGCAGCACTGAAGGGCTGGCTGGGAGGATTTTGGCCCCAGCCCTGCCCCTTCTGCCCAAGGCCCCTTGCCTTCTGGAAGCCCAGCACCACCCTCCCCCACCTTGCCTGGGACCCCAGCCACATTGCATACCAGTAAGTCATTTAAATCAATGGTCTACAAACTGGGATGCGCGCACCCTGAGACCATCCACGGGGTATGCGGCGCCCCAGCCCCAGGAGCCGGGCACTGCGGCTGGAGACCTGGCCCCGGGAGCCGGCAGCCGGGAGCCAGGCGCCGCGGCTGGAGACCTGGCCCTGGGTCTCGTGCACCGCGGCTGACGCCCCAGCCGGGGCCCTGGGACTCGGGCACCCTGGCTGAAACCCCAGCCCCGGGAACCCCACTGCAGCTGAAGCCCCGACCCCGGGAGCCGGGTGCCACAGCTGGAGACCCGGCCCCGGGAGCTGGATGCCGCGGCTGCAGCCCCGCATGAAGAGCCGGGCGTAGCCGGACTGGCCCCAGGGGGCAGTTAGAGGACAAGGAGCAAGAATTCTGAGGGGGGCAGTCATGCGGGAAGTGGGAGGGAGTGGATGGGGCGAGGCTAGGTGGGGAATTCCCCCATGGGGGTGCCTGTTCAAAAAATTTTTTCTACTAGGGGTGCCCAGTCAAAACATTTGGAGACCCCTGATTTAAGTTACTTTCATCCCTGAAGGCTGCTGACTCAAAGCAATTGCCTGGACTCAGAGCCTTCCCTCAAATCAATCACTCAAGGTCCACCGGGAACAAAGCACTCCCAGTTCACACTATGCCAACACAAACACACACACACAAATCAAACAATTCCTCCAAGTAGCACCAGCTGAACAACAGACAGAATATATGGTGAGAAAAATCTCTCAGACCATGTGGTGCTTTGAAGATCGTCACCTTGACTTTAGTCTCAGATGTGAATAGGAAGCTTTAGAAAAGATCTAACCAAAACCCAAGCTCAAAACATTAAAAAATGTGGCTTTCCCAACAAGTGTCAAACTGATAAGGGACCAGATTTATGACAGGCTCAGTTGTGCAGGATGACTAAACTTGTAGGAAAAACAGATACTGCACACAAGTGTGCTATTCTGCCTGGACAAAGGAATAAGTGGGCAAATATTGTGGGAGCAGCTGTGAAGGCCAGTAGAAAATATAGCCCATGTAATTGATCTAGGTTCAAAACGCCACTTAATACATCTCTACCATCCATAGAAATCACTTCTTCTCTATAAATAGCCTATTTGGAGCAGAGAAGTACATCCCTTGCATGGGTAGCTAAATTGAGCAAGAAAACAAAATATCTATTTTAAAAGAAGGTGTGATCTTAAGAGAACTAAATGGTTTGTGATCCAAAATATGTATCTGTTGTGGTTGCAATTTATAAATTGTACCATCTCTCTTTACAAGTCACTCCAAGAGAATGCTTTGTGGTCCAGTGTTGCTAAGTAACCTTGCTCGTCAACAGCAAGCATTCCACCAGTAAGCAGGGGCCAGTTTCAAAAATCATTTCCTTGTATTCTAAGACTCATTTCTTTAAAAATAGTACTGAATATTTTACTATGATTAATCAGATTCAATGCCACATATCATTAGCTATTGGACACATTGAGATTTTTTTTCCCCAAATAGAATATGTCCAGTAGGAGTTATTGTTCTGCTCTTCCTACCTATTTTATCTTTTATCAAATATTTTGATTTTGTTATCACAAAAGTTATCCCTCTCAAAAATATCTCTTTAATTACTGATTTTTAAATGGTCTCCAAGTCACTATTCCCTTTTCTTTTTAGTGACTTTAGGTGAGATACCGATAATATTGTATTATTTGTAATACTTTCTATATTCCAATAACATGTTTCTGCTCTGTGGTTTCATAAGAGCCGTGTTGATGTTAAACAGGAGTATATTTCAGCTGTTTATAAAGTTATAAACTTTATAACATTGTCACTTTCTCTATTCCAAATCTTCATCCATAAGCAATTGTCTGTACCAGATTCTAGGTGCTTTAGAACACCTTCTGCATTTCAAAAATCTCATAGGCCCAACCATGATTAAAATAATTGGCAAACTTAATACCTCTGCAACACATTAGATTCCAAGTATTTTTGCAAAAATTGTGTTTGTTTTGCCATGTCCCATAATATTATTAAATGTAAATCAAAATTCATTTACATGAGCAAAAACAGCTTTTCAAGCTGGTGAAGATAGAAGTAGGGCAAGTGGCTCAGATAATAAGTGGTTTCTATTGTATAAAACCTCAGACTTTTTACAAAGTAGAATATTCTATGATATTTGTTTTTGACCCATTTTTGTCACCTCTACTCACAGCAGCTAGCACCTTTGGCCGCAGACTTACAATCACATCCACGCAGGTGGACTTCTGCACCTACAGAGTCCCCCATTACATTGATTGACGCTCTGAATAAGCTAGGGTTGCCAATTTTGGTTGGATGTACTCCTGGGGGTTTCCATCACTTGACATAAATCTTTAACTAAAGATTAATCTTTAATTCCTAGAGACTGCAAGACAGTCCTGGAGGGTGGGCAACAAGGGCCAACTCACACAGATCTGATTGCTGGTTCAGGGCCTAGGTTCTTGAGTTAGGATCAAAGCCTTAGTCCATGAGTGGTCCCTTCTGCACCTAAAACTGACAACTACTTGCAGAGTAAAAATGCTGAGGAGTAATTTTGTAATCTGGCCTTTTGTGAATCTGATGAAATCATGATTTTTTTTCCCCCACCAGCAATACAGGTTTTTTCTCTATACATACTGCTCTTCCCCGTCCCCAAACACACCCATAAAGAGAGTGTAGATCCACACATCTTAAGAGGATCCGAGCACTGAAGTCAAAGGCACCAATCCTGTTTTTCTTTACGTTGGTGTAAATCAGGAGTAGTGCTATTGAACGCAGTGGTGTAACCCAGTTTAAAAATCAGTAAGAGGGAAGAACCAGGCCAAATAGCTTTTGCTGGTGTAAAGCACATCTTAAGATTTGGCTCAAAAAGCCTAAACAATGTTACCCTCTTCCACTGGGAGTGGGGTTGGTGTGGGGCAGAACCCATTATGTAAGAATGTAGCTACTGACTCAGACTTTTACCTCAAAGTGGTATTGCTGGTCTCATATCCAGCTATGATGTTCTGCTAAGATGAATAAATATTTGCATAGAGCAGGTGAGTATTCAGAGCCTACCTGTCCTGTAACTCAGCTGTAAGTATTGGAACAGATGACTGTCCATGAAACAACAGCCATCATACATTTTCTTGAGTGTAGAGAAGTTTCTTATAACTGTGGACTTCCCTTCTCCATACATCTACTTTGCTTACTTTTTCCCCTCTTATAAAAAAAAAAAATAGACTTCTGGATTCAGCGACCATAATGGCTTGATATTAAAATATGTTAGTCCTTGAAGTGGCTTGTGCAGTGGTGCTGGCAAACTTCAGCAAAAGTTCAGAGATAGGGATGCCACCATCAGGCCAAGCAAAAAGTGAAGTGAACTCCATCAATTAATTACACACATAGGAAATGGGAAATGACTACCCTAGGAAGGAGTACTGCAGAAATGGATCTGGGGGTCTTAGTGGATCACAAGCTAACTATGAGTGAACAGTACAACACTGCTGCAAAAAAAATAAATAAATAAGCAAACATTCTGGGATGTATTAGCACTAATGTTATAAGCAAGACACAAGAAGTAATTCTTCTGCTCTTCTCTGTGCTGATTAGGCCTCAACTGAAGTACTATGTCCAGTTCTGGATACCACATTTCAGGAAAGATGTGGACAAATTGGAGAAAGTCCAGAGAAGAGCAACAAAAATAATTAAAGGTCTAGAAAACATGGCCTATGAGGGAAGATTGACAAAAAATGGGTTTGTTTAGTCTGGAGAAGAGAAGACGGAGCGGGGACATGATAACAGTTTTCAAGTACATAAAAGATTATTACAAGGAGGAGGATTGTTCTTCTTAACCTCTGAGGATAGGACAAGCAGCAATGGGCTTAAATTGCAGCGAGGGCGGTTTAGGTTGGATAGTAGGAAAAACTTCCTGTCAGGGTGATTAAGCACTGGAACAAATTGCCTACGGAGGTTGTGGAATGTTCATCACTGGAGGTTTTTCAGAGCAGATTAAACAAACATCTGTCAGGGATAGTCTAGATAATTCTTAGTCCTGCCATGAGTTCAGGTGACTGAACTAGATGACCTCGAGGTCTCTACGATTCTATGCTTCTATCTTTGTTCATCCCTTACATCATGAAATGCGTCATCTCAAATTATAGCTGAAACTGAGTGAAGCAATTGAGCTCTCCCATCAGGGGTGAAAGTAACTATAGGCATTTACCGGTACGGGGCCAGTGCTGGCCCCTAGATGGGGCGGGACCTTGGGCAGAAGGGGTGGGGCTGAGGGTCAGAGCTGGCCTGGCATGCCCCATACCAGTATGTGCCTGTAGCTGCGGCAGCTGTTCCCTTTCCCTCTCTCATACGCGCTGCACCGTTGGCTGGAAAAATGTGGCCCCAAATTTGTAAGTCAAAGTTTTAAAAGAAATTGTAAAATAAATAGTTTATGTACAGCAAGAAAAATACACTACCAGCTTTAAAAGGAAGATGGATGCAAGTTTATCAGAAAGCATGTTTTCCCTAAAAACTCTACATAAACATCTGGCAAAAAATGGGTGGGTGGCTTTAAAGGGCTCTCTTATTACAAAGTGCTCACCCCAGTTTGGAATGAGAGAGTTTTCAAAACTAGTAACTTTCTGCTTAATATTGAAAAGCAGCTGAAGGAGGAATATTTTAAATCACATTAAACTGTTCGAAAATATACCGTAAATTATCAGACCTATGGTTGGCATATATTTAAATAGTTACCCATTTTTATGATTGCCTCTTTATCCTTTCTGTATATTAGTCTCTTCTGAGCACAACTGAAAGGTTTAGATTTATCTGCTAGGGGCAAAACTGTCTTATGAATATTGGAAATCCGCATTTTAAATTTACTCTTATTTTCCCCAAAGGAAATGGCCAGCCTGATTTCATTTTATTTGAATTTAAAGATTAGGTAAACTGCAAAGAACATAGTTAATGGAATTCCAGTGTTTGCCAAGAAGTATTCTGAATCTCAATGACAAGTAGACTTTCTTTTTAGACCTTAAGGCGAGATCCTTAGCTGGTGCAAGTCAGCATAGCTCCAGTGAAGTCAAGAGAGCTACACTGATTACACTATTTGAGGATATAGTCTTCAGTCTTTAAACTCCAGTCTTTAGTAAAAAATATTTTGAAATAGCTGGATTTTTTCTAAAATATTGCTCATAACTGATATGGGAGCTTTCCTTTTTTTTTAACTGACATTCTGTTATTTTCCTCAGTCAAAATGCCCTTCAGGATTGACAATATTTAGAGCAGAAAACTGTCACTGATGACTCAGAATATCAGCAGAAAATTGGACAAGAAATGTCACATTTTGGGAGGGAGTCTATCTTCAAAGTTAGAAGCAGCTCAATTCACCTTTCGAGAGCAAAATCAGTACTTTTCCTTGCCTGCCTTCACCTTTATATTAGTCACTCTTTACTTGGCATCATAGCATTCATCCAACATGCCATCTTTAATCCACAAAATATTTCCCTTGATAGCAAGATAGCAAGAAATTGCAAAGGCCTGTCTAAACTTAGCCAGTAATAACACCAAGCCTTCTCAAGGAAAACTATATGCAGAGTAAATATATTTCATATTTAACATATGGGTTAGATCATCTACTCTGAGTGAGATATGCCCAGACCATCTGAGGATGGGGTGTGCAGAGATGATTCTAAACCATTTACATACTGCTGTGATCTTGGCACTGGCTGGGGATCTGTCAATTCTCTGGGAACAGACTGCCCATCTACCCCAGGCTCCAAGAAGTTATTTTGTCAGACAGGAACCACCAAGCCAAGGACATTCTAGCTATCGACTTTTCTTCCTGGAATACCCGCTACTCTTAGGATCAGGAGCAGGCAGTCATACAGGTTCAGCACAGGCTCTATGCCACCTGGGGATTTGCTTTACATAAAGAGAATCCTTCTGATGCCAGTTAAACCGATTTCTAGCACTGAAGAGCAAGCCAAGCATCAGGGCTATTATAGTAAGATCCAAAGTCTCATGACAGACCTGTGGGGTAGTTAAGTACTGTTATGTGTATTCTATGGAAGGGTAATTTGAAGCACAGGTTGATTTTGACGCCTGGTGTAGAGATGGCAGGAGGTGCATGTTACCACCCTACCCAGGTTTTCCACCAGGGAAGGGAAGTAACCTGGAGTCTAGACTGCAGGAGAACTCTGCTAGTGGAGGCTGATTTTGAGGTGCATTAAATCAGCTCATCCATGCACATCTTGACTGTGTCCCAGTCCCAGAACCACCCTGCTATCTTTTGGGAATGCTCTGTATAGCTACAGCCCTCCTGGTGGCCCTGAAGTCACAGGTACCCACGAACTGCACCACCATAACCCCTCTTTCCCCATAGGTTTCAGCATCAGTTAGGCTTTCTGATGCACAGGTCTCTGCAACCTAAGACACCAGCACCATAGGATTAGCTGCATCAGGGATCAGTATACTTGCTATTGCAAATTCCAACAGTTTCTCAAGTGGCCCTTGTCACCTTCTTCTCCTAAGGCTAATTAGACAGAATTTATAAACTACAGCAACTCCATGAGCAACACACACCACCTCCTTAAACTGCTGCTATTCTTATTTGGCAGCTGACCTTTTGACAAGCATTAAGAATGGAAAATTTCAGCCTCAAAAATGAGTTGATGTGGAATGTTCAAAGTTTGTGAGATTTTGCAGACGCTACTCTATCAGATCCTGCTGGCACAACTACTATACATTCATAATTCTATTCGTGTTAGGCAGACTGTTAACATGAGCACATTCAACATTTTTTATACTTAGTCTGGTATTTAAATAATAGTGCAAGCAGCCTGACGACAAGTCTGCCAAAATAGACTTGATTAACCTTCTATTATTTCCAAGATTCTTATCTAATTTCAAAAATAAAATACTTCATGCACTAGACAGCAGTTTCATAATATAAAATGTTTAAAAAGAAAGAGATTGGATATTTTTAGATCAATTCACTTCAGATGGCTTGTAAGTGTTCTGTGGTCTAAATATAAATTTAAAGCAAAAGGGATTTCAAATTAAATTGAAAAATAATCCAAACAACACTGATTCTATATGTGCAAGCAAACTCATTCAAGGACAGTTAAGTGCACTTCATTTTATTCACACTCCTGTTAGCAAGAAATATTAGTAGCAGTGTACCATTTTTATTAGCATGCCACACTATGCAACTGGAGCATGAATGGAGATCACTGAGGCAAAAGTAAAATCAGAGTCGGCCTTTGCAAATTAGGAAGAACTAAAAAGATAAGAGAAAATCTCTAGAATATGGGCTCTTTGAGCAGGCAGGGAATGGTTAGGAGGGTCTGGCAGTAGAAGAGAGTAAGGCTGCCTAATATTTCTTCTTATTTCTATGCTTCTCTCTTCCTCCATCCTCTGTTCTGCCTCTCCAGTTGTCACCCGCACCCTTTCTGTAAGACTTATACGTGCTCGCTCTCAGCCCTTCATCTCCCACTCCCTTTTGTTCCACCAACAATTCTTTGCCACAGTTCACGGCTTGCTTGTGGTGCAGGGGAGATGAACAGCCGCGGATGCCAGCCCCAAATCTAGGCCAGGAGTTGCCTGCATTTGGTAGTTATGCAACAGCGCTACCTGTAAATTTTTTCCCAAAGTTTGGGGGAGTCTGAGTCCAGTGATCCAGCTGGGGATCATTGGTAATTCTAATTATTCCATAGAAGTTTCTTAATCCTGACAGCCTCCCCATGTGACTAGATGACTATTCACACATCATTGGCAGCAGCAATAATGAATTTACCCAGTGAATATGGTTCACACGTACTGAAATTTGTTCTTGTGAAACATTTAATCAATAATGACTAGCAAACAAATTAATAAAACCCAAAGCCTGTTTGGAAAGCACAAACAAACCAAAAAGGCTGAAATTGATCATGCCAATTGCTTGCATCAAAGAGTTTCACTGGTTGTAGCGCTGATAATGATTTAATCCTGGCTTATTATTAATGCGCAGATGGCAGCAGCCTGCCTGGAAAAGCTGTACATCCTATATGTAAACAAATACTACCTATTCTGGAAGGTGGGATCTGACTTCTCTCTTGCTAGAGAATATCAAGAGAGATAATATGTGGTGAAATCAGTCAATAGAAACTAGATCAACTAAACAAAAGGGTAATTGCCTTCATAGTGCAGAAGGGTGGAGTATTCCTCAGGGAAGGAACTGTCTCTTACTATGTATTTGTACAGTTCCCAGCACAATGGGGCACCTATTTTGATTGGGACATCTGGGCACTATGCCAATATAAATGTTAATCATAGAAACGCAGGACTAGAAGAGTCCTCAAGAAGTCATGTAGTCCAGGCCACTGTGCTGAGGCAGGATCAAATAAACCTAGATCAATCACTGATAGGTGTGTGTCTAACCCTATTCTTTAAAACCTCCAATGGCAGGAATTCCACAACCTTCCTTGGGAGCCTATTCCAGTGCTTTTAGTATAGCTAGCCTTATAGTTGGAATGTTTTGTCCTAATATCCAACCTAAATCTCCCTTGCTGCAAATTAAGCCAAATGCTTTCAAGTTTTGTACAAATAGCTTATTCCATATTCCTTCTTCTCCCTTTGCCCCTTAATTTCCTGTCATTTCACATTGGTTCACTCTACTAAGGTGCTCTTAAAAAAAAAAAAAAAAAGATCATTGGAAGAGTGTTCACTACACTCATCTGGCAAACATAAGGTCCATCTCCTGCCCTGCCCCAATATCCATGGCCACAAAGGAGCCAAGAGTCAATAGAATCACAGTTCTGTGTTGTCAAGCTGCTGTAGAGTGGCATTCACACTCCTTGCACTGTTGAGAATCCCTGGTCAGTGCAGCCCCAGAGTTCAAAAGTTCATCTGCAGAGTTTTACCCCCCAGCCTAGTAGAAATGGGGTAAGAGGGAAGGTAAAGGGGCACTTTATGTGCTCTGACGACCGACTGCCCCGCCTCTCTGTGGGGTTCTAATGCAGCCTTCATCACAAGTCACTTCTCTCCACCAGTTGCTCCTCTTCACCAGCCATTCATCAATATATCTTCAGGCCCCCTAATACTTAACACAGTATTCAGTGATTTCAGCTCATAGTAAGGGAGCCTCAGTGCTGGTGCACTATTTGCCCAAAGCAAATTCAGCTCTGCAGTCTGTAACCCATCTCCTAATAGAATGAGGATTAGTTCTGAAATTACACAGTGGAGAGAGGAAGGGGGGCAATTGGTGTTTATGGCCCCCACTACGGGGTATAAATACCTGTCCCCAGGATCTCTCAGTTCACTGGGTTTGGGGACCCATGTCCTTGCCTAGCGAATACTACTTAGCTGATGGCGAGTCTCTCCGTCATAGAAGGCCACAAACAGTTCCACTGTCCTTGATTCACATAATCAAGATAACATCACTTTATTCTTCCTGCCCCAATAACAGAGAAACTGGGGATCCCACAGCAGCCAAAGTGACCATTTGGGCTGCTGTAGGCTCATGGCAGGGTGGGTATGCCTATGCAAATGAGATCAGCCCCTGAAGTTCTTTTCCACAACTCACCACCAGATGTCAGGGTAGAGCTCATCCTGATTCTGCTTACACTAATCAACATCACTATTGGTGAGAAGGGTAGGTAGCAGATGCTTCTACAGAAAACATACTGAAAATCTCAGACATTTTAGTGACTGATGAAACCACAGCCAAAAGAAACATTTTGATATCATGTGTCTGACATGGTGTTGAACAGAAAAGGATGTGGTCAAGTACAATTGAAATTCACTTCCTCTTTTGGCCCCAAATAGCCCCAATCTGAGATATTCAGAGCATGCTGCAAAGCTCTTTTTGGCAGGCTTTTGGAAACAGGTGGAATGGGAATTGTAAAGATGAGGATTTGTTATAAAGGAATGTGTACTTAGGGCTGCCTGGTTTTCTGGTAGTGTTGTGCTTAATTGCTGCACTTTAGTTATGTTTGGGCATTACATTGATTGCATTTTTAAGTTATTCAAGCATGCCAAAATGTAAATCTAAAGAACTAACATCAAGGTTTTTTTTTTATCGTCATTGTAGAAAATCAGAGTTCTTCATAGAGGAAAAAAGAAAAAAAAAAGATGTACAGGTTTAAAGTTACAGAATTGTTTACAGTCCTATAACAATGGAAGGATAATGATAGGTATCAGCACAGCCAGAATCAACACAATGAACCTTAGTGTAACATAATGGGTCAATAAGGGATAAAGAATGAGACTAAAAGCAAGTTCCCTGGACCATGCAATGAGACATCATTATATCATCAGCACACTGATGACACTCTCTACCATGTCTTTACATATGATTACTAAGAGATCTCCTAAAAACATGCAGCTGTGGAAATAGGATAGATCTTTAAGAGAAATTGCATTTCAAATCCTTTAATGATATTAGCATTTCATCACCACAGATTAACCGTCTTCCAGGTCTGACTGCATCTGATAGAGAGCAGCTCCTGACACCATCCCATCAGAAATTTTACAATAACCCAGACTTCGTAACTGTTCCTAGATTTTAATAATCTGGTCAAGTTTAGCTTCTGCTAAAGCACTTTACAGCACCCTCTTCCCCGACCCCCCAGAAAAGTCTAAGCTGCTTTAGATTCAAAGAAAAATGAAAAGTTCACCACATACGTTAAAAAAATCATTGTAGAACCTTCAAAGCTAGTGAATCAATTTCCGTCAGATACAGGCTGTTCCTTAGCCAACACTGAGGTTTGCGTCTGCTAAACTTATCATTTGAGCATGTAAGACCAGGGAGTTGTTTGTTTGTTTTTAACCATGCAGGTTAATATGGCCATATGGATTTTTTACTGGCAGTTTTCAAAAAGATGCATCTCTAGGTGGAGACCAAGCATGGAATATTTCAGCCCAAAAGCACTTTGGTTTTAGAAGATTGTGGGCACCTGAAAAAGGAGTTACATTGGAGCTTGATCTACAGCAGTCGCCACCACTGCTGCGCTACCATTAACCATGGATACACCTACCTCAATACTACATGAAACATGGCGCACCCGTCCATATTGTATTTTCTATCATGAATTTCACTTATCATAGGTGAACAAACCAGCACAGCATCAAACCAGAAAGGTAAAAAATGAAACAATCAGTCTTACTACAGTAATGCAACAACTGAGGAATTATGGTCTGATGCCATACTTAACCTTGTAAGGAATGTGTCTGCTTCCAGCTATATAAAGATTGTAACTTATACAAACGTATGCCACGTGTGACTGTCTGTACTCCTATCTACAAGACTATGACAAATTTTGTACAAAGTACGCTTTGTGAGGTATCATTTGACAACTCAATCTACTGAACATTATTGTCCTGATAAAATATGTGTGGTAACAGTGTATGTGAAGTTCTAAAATTCTACCTTACCAGACGTGTTCCAACTCTGTGAAAGCAGCTTCAAACCAGTTCCTCAGGGACATTGGAGATTGGTTCTGCTTTGAGCAGGGGGTTGGACTAGATGACCTCCTGAGGTCCCTTCCAACACTGATATTTTATGATTCTATGAAAAGGCTAGTGAGCTCCTCAACCAGTGGTCAGCCTAATCAAATGGACTATCACCTGGCTAAATGACCATTCTTTCTGAGACAGAAGGGTGTGAGCAAGAAATTTACATCTTCTCAAAGCAAGAACTGGTGGTTTCCTTGCAGACTTTCTGTCTCCTGAACCTCAGATATTCAGATAGGAAAATATAGAAGCAAGAACAGAGGACACAAATCATCTCTCCCTTCATCTCTACTCACGGCATTGATAACACTTGAAAGACAAAGGAAGCATCATTGGACTAGTGGGAGATCCTGGCTGAAAGAGTCAGCCACTAAGACTGCTAGAACATGTGGTGAGAGAGCCCCATTTGCTTTAAGTTGACTTTGCTTGTTAAGTTAGATATTAGTTTGCATTTTACCTCTTATTTCTTTGTAACCGATTCTGACTTTTATGTCACATTACTTCTAATCACTTAAAAGATATCTTTCTGTAGTTAATAAACTTGTTTTACCTAAATCAGTGCATGCTTGGATTGTAGCATTTTGGAAACTTCATTTGGAATAACAAGACTTATGCATAACATTTTCTATTAATAGAACAACAAACTTTCTATGAGCTTGTATTGTCCGGGAGGGTACTGGGCAATAGAAAATACACATTTCTGAGGACAAATCTGGGAATTTGCTGGTGTCACACTAATACAGGCCTGCACAACTCGGAAAGCAGCGAGGGCCATATTACTGCAAAAAACCCAGCTGCGGGCCAAAAAGCCCCGCCCTCGCCCCACCCCCATCTGCTTTCCCCAACCCCACCACTTGGTTTGCCCCACTCCTACCCATCCCCTGTGGGCCGCACAGTGAGCCTGTGCGGGCCTCATGTGGCCCCCGGGCCGCATGTTGTGCAGGCCTGCACTAATAGAATTCAGAAGTGGCAGGCTAGAGCACTCATGCAGTATAGATGGGGGTAATTTACATGCTAGAGACTGTTTGTGGGCAGGTCAGGAGTAGTTGCTCCCACAGCAAAGCAGTGTAAAAGGCACCTCAGGTGTATCTCCATTACAGGTACTGGAATTAAGAGTGCTGCTGCACCTCCTGGCTTGAAGTGGTTTCCATCATATACATAGACCTCCACTCTACACATTGTTCCAGCACCCATGATCACCACTGAAATGTATATAAGACTAGTATAAAAATGGTAGACGTGATATAACTATCAAGCCCCTCATGCGCTTTCACAGAAATGGAGATCAGCTATTATACTTTTACTCTTAACCCCTTGGTTTAAATGTCTGTGGGTTGAGGGGGGAAGGGATCCCAGTGAAAACCCTGGAGTTGGGAATTAACATCTACCCCTGGATTCCCAAAGTCTGGTTTGTAAAAATCCTCATGGCAAGGTTCTACGACTCCTGTAGTGATGGAGGTTTTTGTCTGAGGCAGTGTTTGGGGTGAGAGAGATGACAGGTACAGAGCCAGTCTTTAGCATCTTTGGATGGACTTGCTAAATAAAAAAATATTCAAGAGGCCCATTAAAATATTTTGTTAGGCAGTATGGCAGTTTGATATGCATTTATATTCCACGTAACACTTCAAACACTTGTTGTACTTAGCTGCTAGTTGATAAGGAATGTTGATTGGCAGCCAGCATCTCAGTGATTTTGCTGGTTGCTAACAGCTTGAACGCGCCGAAAGAGTGTCTCCTATTGGGGAACAACCTATGGTTACTCATTCAAAAGCAAGTAGTGACAAAACACATTAGCATGTTAATAGGACTTTGCACCCTAAGGTTCTGGCTCTTCAAATATTCAGAACACATTAGATATTCAGACACTGATAGGATTCATTAGCATGCAAATACTACCTGAAATATACAGTTGTTGTTGTTGTACGAAGCTTTAAAGTCAGCTGTAATGATATAACATTTTAAAAGTAGACATGAACTTCGCAACTAAGCAAATTCTATCATGACTCTTCCACCAACAAAAGTCAGTCCAAAAAAAAGAGAGATTCCCTCACCTAGTTTGTCTAATATCCTGGGACCACTATGGCTACAATACTGCATACAAACAATATCTGTAATTTAATTTGATTAGTGAGTTTTGGGTGCCTCAATTCTGGGATGCTTATTTTGAGATGCCTTTTAAAAGGGCCTGATTTCCAGAAAGTACTGAACACCCGCCCTCTGAAAATTAGGTTCCTGCAAAGTGTATCAGGTTGATCATCCCAAAAAAATACCAAGCCCAATGAGAAAGGGCTTTATAAAACTGATCGTCATTAACAACTTGATTTGTATCCAGAAACAAGGGCAATCAGAGAAAAAGTAAAACAAAGAGATCAGCGTTGCATTTGGAGAATTAGTGTTATATGTTCTCATTGGATGACATGAAAGGTGGCAGGCCAGCAGTAATACACTGCACCAGCTGCAGTGGTAATTAAGGGTCATGTTGTCATATGGTGACAAGGCTGGGTGAGAACTGCAAAGTTGTCTGGTTCTGGCACTCATAATGTGAACAAGTCAACTCTCCTGGAGTCAGAGAGGCATAGTGTGCTTCTGGTACACAAAAGGGAGAGGTTGTACTAGATAATACAAACAAATAATAGGCCATTTAGAGCAGTATATGCCCTGAGGGCATAAAGAGAAGCCAGTCCCTGTAGTGCAGGGACAGCAGTTGTTATAGGCCCTTGAGCAGTGTGCACCAGATAAGGCAAGACCTTTTGCACAGTCTTCACTCACCCTGTGATCTCATACAAGGCTGATCAGAGTCTTGTCTTTGCAGTGTAAATGATGTCCCGACAAAAGTTTCATATTTTAAATGGAAGATTGCAATATTATTTTCTCACATGCAACATCCAGGGCCAGCCCACAACATTTTGGCACATGAGATGGGGAACTCAAATGACGCTCCCATATCCCCTCACTTGGGCCAAAACTTTGAAAGATCTCTTGTGCTCTCCTTCCTCCAGCACAGCATTTCACTACCAGCAGCAGACACAATTTTCTTCACTCTGGGTCCTAGTGACACTGACACACACACACACACACAGAGTCTGGCACCTGAGGTGGCTGCCTCAGTTCACTTCATGGTAAGGCCAGCCCTGGCAACATCTCTGCTGTTTCAATCTTGAACAGAAATGGATAGTGGAGCTCAATGTTTTGAAGGTTTTATGATGTGGATTAGGGTAGAGTGAAAAGTAGAAATACATCCTTTGTGAAAACATTCAGGTGCAAATTTTAGTTCAACCCTCTGCATTACTCTTTTGTGTTCAGTTTCCCAAGAATATTTGAGAATTCAAGTTTTAATAGGTCTCATTCATTTTTTTCCTGAATTTTAAGCGCATATACTGAAATACCTGCCAACACACAAATTGTTTTTTTATATTTACGGAATCTGCAATTTGTGCAGTGCTGTTTAGTTAAACAAGTCATCAAATCAGGGAACAAACTCATTAGCACATAACATTAACTGCAAATAATCACATAAACTGTTAAAATAATGACCAACAGTTAAGAAATTCACAGATGTTATATAGTGACTAAACCTGGAAATTTTGTGACTTGTCTGTCAGCCATTCACAAACAGAAAAGAAGATGACAATCAATTATTCACAAACAGAAAAGAAGATGACAATCAATTATTCATTGGAAATTATTTGCTCAGCTCTATTGCAGACAAATTTCCAGCAGGCACTAAAATGAGAACACTGAACTCATTTTCAACTGCATCCTAATTAGAAGTTAAACATAGGACACCAAGGTATTACTTCATTACATCATCTAGCTCTATTGATCCCAGCCTCCCTTAAAACATTATTAATAGAAAACAAGCTGACTGGTCATCAGCATGATTAGGCTGCTGTAGTTATACAAGACCTCAGAATGTTAACAAAAACAAAAATAGTTGACAAGTTGCAGTACACGAGAAAAAGAAATAAACCTTTCTCTCCTTTTTAACTTAATGTTAAATATTAGAGACCATTTATTTGCTTTTATTATTATCCATTCATCAGACTTTATCAGTTATGAAATCACTAAATAGAGTACTAGGTAACCTCAGTCTTGCCTCCAGTCCCCTGTACAGTGACAAGTACAGACTACATTTGAGTCATTTCATCAGTGTGACTCCATCTGATCAATGTTGCAATACAGGGTAAGTCTATACTCATGATTTTTGACTGCTTGAAATTGGCAATGCTGTGTGTCTTGAAAGACTAAGTCCCTGCTGCTGTAGGGCTTCCTTGATGGGATGTGCCTATAGTATGCCAAGCACCTTCCAGAGTTACAAAAAATACAGGGGGAAGCTGAGTCACTGCTACATCCAATTTTTTTTCTAACTACCTAACCCATAAGGTCATGGATAGGACTGGACAAACTATTTGCAATAATTTAACCATCACATTTATCCCACTTTTCTATTTACAAATTTTCCCTGAAAAGAATAAGCAGCCATTGGAGAGGAACTCATGTCTTCAGAGGTTAAATATTAGCACATACATGATGGCCACCATCTTGACCCACACATCTGGGAGTAAACCAGGAACCTCCACTGCTGAATGCATGAATCTCTGCTACTTTAAATGAAGAAGCAAACTCACAAGCTGAAAGCTACAAGCCCATATCCTCTATGGGAACCAGGACACATACTGACTGATGCATATGTCCCACTTGCACAGCCCCTTGCTCTTTAAGCCTCTGTTATAAGCCACATCCTCCAGAAAAATATGTGGCCCCTTTTTAAATATATTTGTAACTGAATGACCTGGGTTGTGCAATCCTCACTCATGTTGGTGAACAGCAGCTTCCTCCCCTCATGAAGCAGATCCACCCTGCTGGCAGGATATGGCTGGAGGGAAGCCTTAGATCTCTCCTGCCTACTGAGAACTTTCAGGGAATTAAGGACAACCCCTCTACCCTCCAGAGCACAAGAACTACAATTGTACACAACTCTTACTACAGGCTTTGCAATGTGGGAGAAGTCACCCTATGCCCTTGCTCCCAAGACTGTGCACTGGTGGAAGGGCCAGCAGAATCTGGCCCATGGTAAATATACAGCAGGTTGGTCAGTAAGCACCCACAAGAAGAAAACATGAGTTTGCATCTTTTTTCAGTCCATTGTGAACAAATTCAGCAAAAGTTTAAAAATTAATATGAAGCAAGTCCTTGTATCACAGATTTTATGTGATGTTACTTACTTTTCTATTCTGTTCAGTTGTTTCAAGTGGAGATAGCTCTGGGGGAAGAATACATCAACTTATTTAACACACTCTATGAAGCCTATATGCTTTATTAATCTGCCCCATAGAACCCTGATCCCTCAGCTACAAAATGGATAAGTGGACCTCAATGATCTCCAACTTGCCAGGAAAAGGGACACACATGGGGAAAAGATATTTAATAAAAAGTCATCTCTAATGGTACTCAATTTTATTCCCCTTTCAATTTGAACTGGAGGTCTGTCAAAGGTAAAGTTGTCACTGCAGAACAATAACTGCTATTTTACGTATGGAAAAGTAATATCAAACATTTTCCTTTTATAAGGTCATTTGAAAAGCATACTATGACAATATTTGGACTTAGTCAAAAGAATAACCTCATTAAAGTTTAACTGGTCAGCTATGCCTTCCATTCTTTAAATACAAGCCACGAAAGAGCATAAAGATAGTGATGGGTAACCATCAAAAGATCTGGATGTTTTCAGATTACCCTCCCAAAATTCTAGAAAGGAATACAGATGGGATCAGACTTTTTTTGTGAGATTTTCAATACTGCCTGATTTGGAATGCTGGTCAGTAAGGCTGCTTAAACAGCCTCTACAACTATTTTACTCCTTTCACTTCCAGCTGAAACAAGCAAAGAATTGTGAGAAATTCACACATGCACAAATAAAGGTTAATTCCATTTTTACAAACCTGAAAATAGGTTCACAGCAAGTTTAAGTTCTGGGCAGAGGTTGATACAAAACTTGCATTGAATTTAGAGAGAGGATCATGAGCTGGGGAAGGCATAATTTTGGAGAAAGGCATCTGCCCATAAACCTTCCTCATGCTAAGGATGTTAAGCTGCTGTTGGAGCAGTCTTGTAAATAATTGGTTTAATAAAGAGCGTGTTTAGTTTAATCAGAATGGAAGCATCTCATGTTATTACTCAGCACTTAACACATGAAGCAGTTTTGCTCCGCTCTTCATTTAAGTTGTTTGTTCTCTGAGACAGCCTCATGATTGTTTTGTGATAGCCCCAAGGGAAGATTGGTAATGCAACCTTACAGCAGAACGTTTCAATACCAGACAAACAGTATAACACAAGACACTCAATTCTAAGAGAGCAGAAAATATTTAACTCTCACTATTATAGGATATGGGGTTAAGTTGACAAAGTACTTTAGATTAATCTGTTGGTTCAGTCTTCCCAAATAGCTTTACTATATTCAAAAAAAATCTTATCCCATACTATTGAAATCAACTGGAAAGTCCTTGCATTTAACCTTTCATAGAAGAACTGCAGGTTAATGAAAATCATTGCAGTTCCTCTAGCAAATTGCTCAACCTGTAACTAGCTAGTATGGTTCTTTAATTGACCCACACTCTTAGCAGATGTTCTTAGAACTGCTGACTCATTGTGGAAGGTGTGGCTCATTAACTGTCCTAAGACTAACTGAGAAGTTGGAGTGTTTTTCCAAAGCACAAGTATCTGGACACAAGAGAACTAGATTGGAGTATGTTCTGGAGGGATGCTATAGGGAGAGAGAAGCTAATGGGGGAAGTTTAGCCTAAGGTTTCACATTATTATTTTCTAAATTTCCAATACAACTACACTTCAGGAAAAGGGTAAGGTAGGATGTTAATTCAGCATCTGTGTACTCTACTGATGTTTCAGTAGGGATTCAGCCTATTCACAGAGCCATATAATTCACTCTCTGCATGACCGTTTAGGGATGGAAGTTTTAAAAATACCTAAGGCTTGGGTCTATGAAGGGATTCTGATGTTGTAATGAGAAACATTGCTGAGCCTAGAAAATCCCAGGAATGACACTGAGATCACCAATGCCTGAGTTACATGCCTAGGCTATTTGTGCTAGGGCTGTGAGTCACAGCACCAACAGCCAGTCTATAAGCATGGAGATCACATCCAGGCTTTCACCAACCAGTTACTTTTTGCAGAATGACACCAATGCTCCAACTTTCCCCAAACTGTCTGCCCTATGTGACAATCTGCTGATGTTCCCAGAACTGAGTTACTGTTACCCCTCTCAGCAAATGAGAGGTTTGCTACTGCTAAGCTGTGTGACAGCTCCCTGACACACCAGGTTGCCTGTCTTACCAGCAAACTCACCAGAACTTTGCCGGTCCAAACCTTGCCTTGCAAGTAACAAACAGTGAACCTGTTCTCCCCAGAGACATCTCCCTGCAGCATCCAACCCTCTTCTGAAACACCCACATGAGCTGCTCCTTTAAAGAGCTGATACACTGCAGCTCACTAACTTATGTGGGATTTGACTAACAGTCTTATTTCAATCATGTCCCTGAACTGGTGGACAACAAAAGTAAAACAAGTTCATTTAACAAAAGGATATAGAATTAAGTGATACCAATGATAAGGAATAAAGATAGAAGGGGTCACAAGCAAACAAAAGCACAAATCAATTTCTAAGATGAAAATTTAATTTCAGCAAGTTACAATCTTTGCCTAAGCAGGTTTTGCACCTAAACTCAGTTCCCAGAGACATCAACCCACTTGGCTGACGGATCCAATTTTCTTCTATTTCAAGGTGCTCTGGCCCCTTTCATCCCCCACCACTTATTGTCTCTGTTTTAAGAGCTAGGACAGCTTCCTGCTGTTCTTCCTTTCCTGTTTACTTCCCAATTCCCTGCTGATTCATAGGTAAATGGCGCTTCCGTTGTTTTGATGCCTCACTGCTTACTTTCCACTGGAGACAGGTAAAGAGCTGCCTTCCCTCCTGATTAGGGAACAAATCTGTTTTCCCTGTGTTTGATAACAGATTTTAAAGTATAATATCAGTGAGTATCCATAATTCCTCCTATTGTGTTAATTATATTATTATATATCATTGTGTTAATCAACAGAGTGTCACAGACTGTCATAAAAGACCTTACTCAATACCCTCTTATAATACAGAAATATTGTATACAATCAGTTGATTCAACTGCTTGTTATATTATTATTCAGCTATCTTTATAGCCCCCTAAACGTTTGAAAAGTAAGGCCATACCAAGCTTCTCTCTCCTACTGGGGTGTAGCTGCCAAACTTCACTGACCCTACTTCAAGGGGCAGAAAGGTGGCCTGGGGGTGCAATCGCCATCTCCCTTTGACATTGTTAAGTATTCATCTTGCCATGGTTGCTTTCCTCATGGCTCTTTTTACCTTGCATCTAAATGTGCTTTTTCTTTGTCTTTGGTCATACCTTGTTTAAGTTGCAGTAGAGACACATTCAAGTGGGTGGAACCATATTCCTTTGTCTAGAACTGGCATGGCTTAGACATTACATGCCAAATACATTTTAAGAACATAATTCTAGTACCTATTTATAACCCTGTAAATACATCACACCATGATTTTCAGAACCAGCATGTATACAATACCTTACATGACACCTTTTAGATACATATTAAAACAAGTGCATTAGGTGTAGTGAATATGTCAGGCCTGACAAGAGTTGCTGACAGAGTAGTGAACAACCACAGGACCTCTGTGTCACAGAGACCCAGATTCAATTTTCTCCTCTCTGCCTAAAGCAGAGAAAGCATTTGTGCAGAGGTCCCTTACCTCTCAGGGGAGTGCTCTTACCAGTCAGCTATGTGATATTCTGATGGGGGGGGAGGGCTCCTTCTATCTCTCCTGTTAAAGTTGTTCCACCGTGGATAAATAACCAAATATTTATTCGACAAGAGGTCTCTATGCTTGGTGCCCTAGCTAACAGGCTAGAGGGTCATTCCCACAGTCAGTCTCTGTCCCACTGATTACCTATTCAAAGCCTCTCACCCATCAAGCAGAGGGGGAAATTGAACCGGGTCTCCCACATCCTAAGCAAGTGCACTAACTACTGGACTAGAAGCTATGAGGTGAGCAGACCTGCCACTGCCTCCTCCAATCAGATTTTTGAATGGGACCACCTACTGTATTGGGCCCCACACACAAGGTAGATATTCTTCTGCCTGTCCTCCCTCATTCATGGATTGTGTCGTGGCTTAGGAAGGAGATAGGAGTCCCAACACCTATAGTGAGGCAGCAGCACTTACGCTCACAGGCAGAAACACCGGTACCCTGAAAACTTATGTGCTGAATGAGTTTGGGCACTTACTGGTTCAGCAGGATTTTTGTGAATCACAGTGGAGCCTAAAACTAGCACATAGGCATGTAAGTCTGGGGTTCAGACTTTGTATCTTTGTGGATCGGGGGCTAAATTAAAGTCAATGGGATGTATGCTCCTAAGTCATTTAAGCCCTTGTAAAAATCCAGCCCTAGATGGCTAGTATTTACCTGTATATGTGTATGTGATCTAGAATGCTGAATTATTTTTTTCTTGCCTTATTGAAATCATATCACCTATACATTCACAACGAACCATAGACCAAAATAGAGAACCTACACATTAACACTGCCATTTGTTCTGTATTTCATTCACTTATCAGCACTTCTCTATGCTTACTCTTTTCTACAATAAAACCTAATTTGAATTAGACTTTATCATGTAAATTCATTTCAACTGTGTGTAGATTTCTCAGCTTGTGGAGTTTTATCACTCATACAATTAACTCATATAATATTACACACTCTCTATGAAGATTTAAAGCTTCATTAACCTGTCAGGATTCTTCCCAAAATATAGGAATTTCAAACAAATTAAGTCAATTTGTTCACTGATAAACTTGTTAAGCAATTAAGATTTCAAATTTGCACATATGCTGGGACGGGAGAGAATTGATAAACACATACTATGCACTGAGAAAAACAAAATACATATTTCAATTCTATGGCAGCACCTTAAAGTATTACTATAATAGAAACAAGTCTGAGATGTTTTTTGTAAGGTACTATTTTGCTAAGGGACAAAAAAATCATGTAATAAATCAACCAAAAGATAAGGCACTCCAAGTTTAGGGAAATACCTCTCTTATACCAATACCTCTCTCACACCATAACACAGTGCTGTCCGCCACTTCCCACAATCCCCATTGGACCGGGATGGCAAACCACGGCCAGTGGAAGCTGCTGTCAGCGAAACACCAGGTAAACAAAGCGGCGGGGCCCGCTAAGGGTGCTTGCCCTGCAGTCCTGCATGCCAACGTTGCCAATCCCTGAACTACAGCACTGGGCTTATAATGTTAGGCCTATATTCATCTTTCATATGGGAGGTGGGAAAGGTAATCTGAAATATCCACATAATAACAACAGAATAATCTCTTTAAAAAAAATTGTTCAATCTGCCATGTGTTAAAAATACACTGTTACACAGGAAAACTGAAGTTATCCATTTTCCAGCAGCACACTGTGCAGTAAGGGGGAGGGATGATGAGTGGGTTATTCAAATGCACCTCCGTGCCTTACCAGCAGAAATTCCATTGATTTTCAATGAGACTTCTGCTCCAAAGTGAGTTAGGCACTTTTGAAAATCCTATCTCCTGTCTTTTCACATTTCTATTAAATGCTTACTTCATTAAATAATTAGTAACTAGTCGATTCCCAAGATTTTGGACTTTAATATTTTCATTGCAATACCTAGCAATACTTTTGTGCTATGGTTCCAAGACTAACTATGGGACCAGACCTCAGAACAGTGTAAATTCTATTCTTGTCAACCCTAATTTCCTACCATTCTGAAAATGACATTTAATGTTATCAGCACGAGGAAAGGAAATGTAGAAAATGGAAATTTGTCTTCATGATAACATGGAGCTGTGCAGTAATGTCCTTCAATAGGATTTGTGTTCCTAAATACTCACGTGCCTTATGGGTTTTTGAAAATCTCCCCACCTCCCACCCTTTCTTTAGTTTTTGTTCACTGTTGAGGCTCAGAACTCAAACAGTACTCTGCCACACCTGGCAGTTTTGCTACATAACTTTTGACTTTGGATTTTGTAACTATAACTGTAACATAAAAATACTTTCCAGTAAAGAGGCTGACTAGTAGACTTCACATAGGGCCTCATCCAATGCAAACTGAAGTCAGTTGGAATCTTTCCACTGGCTTCAGTGGGCACTGGAACAGGTCCTCACGGAGAAGGGAGCCAAACCTATTTCATGTCCATCAACAGCAACACCTGATACTTAATAAGCAGTGGCAGTGAAAGACTTGGGGGGAAATCCTGTCCAATACTCCTCACCCAGAAGGTTGGCTGCCGCTAAATTAGGGGAAACCTTTTGAGTTTGGGATGTGAGGCCCAGAAGAGTGATGGGGCTTTATGGCTCTGAGAGCGATGTGCAGATTTAAAACAACAAAGTGCTAAGAAGAGCATGACCTTGCATTTTAATGGATTTTAAAACCTCGACCGTGCTAAGCTATGAAAACCGACCGACTACAAAAGAAGCTGTGTGTGCGCATCTATGGGCATAATTTAGCCTATGTGTTTTCCAATATAATTCATCCCTCCACTTTTTGACATTATTACATCCCAAAATGCTATTTTCTTTTACAGACCACTAAATTGTGATAAAATGCCAGCTACACTTTATACAGTGTCTATTAATATATGTTCTGTTGAAATGCTTGTAGTCTTCTTCTGAAATGTGTCTGCAGTACTAACATCACCTTGTGCTAATCAGGTATCATAGAACAAGAAATAGTCATGCAGTTCAGCATGGCCCCTTCCTACATATCTGCTGATAGTCATTCTGTAAATGATCTAGGGGCTGGTCTTCACTAGGGGCAAGGATTGACTGCAGATACGCAACTTCAGCTATGTGAATCACGTAGCTGAAGTCTGCGTATCTGCAGCCGATTTACCTGCCGTCCTGACGGCGGCGGCAGTCGGCGGCAAGCTCCTCCGTCGACTCCAGCTTACACCTCGCGTCAAGCTGGAGTTCTGGAGTCGACGGGGGCAGCGCTGGAGATCGATTTCTCATGTCTTTACAAGACGTGAGAAATAGATCGCTAAAAGATCGAGAGCTACCCGCGGTAGTGAGGACGTACCCTAGATATTTTTATTTAAGGAGCAGTATCTGTTGGGCTGCTGCATCATTATTTTGCTCTGAATGATGAAAATTGATCCTAGACATTACAATTTACATTTATGAAGTGACAAAGAGTCCTGTGGCACCTCAAAGACTAACTAAAGTATTAGAGCATAAGCTTTCGTGGGCTAATACCCACTTTGTCGGATGCATGCAGTGGAAGTATCCAGGGGCAGGTATAAATAGGTAGGCAAGAACCAGGTGGGAGATAACAGGGTTAGTCCAATTAGGCTGAACCAGCTTGTTATCTCTAATCAGGGAGAGTGAGGTATTCCTCTAGCAGCTGAACTGGAGGTGTGAATAGCGAGAGAAGAGAAGCTGCTTTTGTAGTTAGCTAGCCACTAGTAATCTATTGTCACCAAATTTGAAATAATTGTGTGTGTGGATAAAGTCACAGAGCTCAGCAACCACTTGTGCTGTGGCATAATCAGGGATACTATTCCTGACAGCTTGTATTCCAAATCTATTGTCACCAAATTTGAAATTTGAAAATTGAATTTGAATTTGAAATTTGAAATTTGAAATAATTGTGTGTGAGGATAAAGTCACAGAGCTCAGCAACCACTTGTGCTGTGGCATCATCAGGATACTATTCCTGACAGCTTGTATTCCATCTCTGTGTGGGATGTTTGTGTAGAGACCCTCTACATCCATGGTGGCTAGGATGGTGTTTTCTGGAAGATTACCAATGCATTGTAGTTCTCTCAGGAAGTTGGTGGTGTCACAGAAATAGCTGGGAGTGCTGGTGGTGTAGGGTCTGAGCAGAGAGTCCACATATCCAGACAGTCCTTCAGTGAGAGTGCCAATGCCCGAGATGATGGGGCGTCCAGGATTTCCAGGTTTGTGGATCTTGGGTAAAAGATAGAATAACCCCAGTCGGGGCTCTGAGGGTATGTTAATTTGTTCCTGTGTTAGTGTAGGAAGTGTCCTGAGTAGATGGTGCAGTTTCTTAGTATATTCTTCAGTGGGATCTGAGGGAAGTGGCCTGTAGAAATTGGTGTTGGAGAGTTGTCTGGTAGCCTCCTTTTGGTAGTCAGACCTGTCCATGATGACAACAGCATCTCCTTTATCAGCCTCTTTGATTATGATGTCAGGGTTGTTTCTGAGGCTGTGGATCGCATTGCGTTCTACACGACTTAGGTTGTGAGGCAGGCGATGTTGTTTTTCCACAATTTCTGCCTGTGCACATTGGCAGAAGCATTCTATGTATAGGTCCAGACTGTCGTTTCGACCCTCAGGAGGAGTCTATGTGGAGTTCTTCTTCTTGTGCTGCTGGTGGTATGATGTCTGTGTATCAGTGCGTTGTTCTATGTTGTTTTGAAAGTATTCTTTGAGTCGGAGACGGTGAAAGTAGGCTTCCAGATCACCGCAGAATTGTTTGTGGGGGTTTTGGGGCAGAATAAGAGTCCTCGAGATAGGACAGAATCTTCTGCCGGGCTGAGTGTGTAGCTAGATGGATTGACGATATTGCTGGGTGAGTTAGGGTTACCACTGCTATGGCCCCATGTGGCAGGCAGGATTTTAGATAGCTTGCAGTCCTTTTTCTTTTGTAGAGAGGTGAAGTGTGTAATATAGATCTCCTGTCTGTCTTATTTTAATAAAGTCTGTTTGTGTGGAAGGTTGGTTGTTTATCAAGGTCTCCAGGTTGGAAAGCCCTTTTTCGATGTTTTCCTGTTTGCTGTACAGGATGCTGATCAGGTGGTTCCTCAGTTTCTTTGATAGTGTCTGGCATAATCTCTCACTGTAGTCTGTGCAGTATGTAGAAAGCAATGGATTTTTTACCTTCAGTCCATTTGGTACTCTACTCAGACCCTATGCCACCAGCACTCCCAGCTATCTCTGTGACACCACTGACTTCCTGAGAAAACTACAATGCATTGATAATCTTCCAGAAAACACCATCCTAGCCACCATGGATGTAGAGGGTCTCTACACAAACATCCCACACAGAGATGGAATACAAGCTGCCAGGAGTAGTATCCCTGATGATGCCACAGCACAAGTGGTTGCTGAACTCTGTGACTTTATCCTCACACACAATTATTTTAAATTTGGTGACAATATATACCTCCAGACCAGTGGCACCGCTATGGGCACCTGCATGGCCCCACAGTATGCCAACATGTTTATGGCTGAGCTGGAACAACGCTTCCTCAACTCTCGTTCACTCACGCCCCTTCTCTGTCTATGCTACATTGATGACATCTTCATCATCTGGACCCATGGGAAAGAAACTCTGGAAGAATTCCACCATGATTTCAACAGCTTCCACCCCACCATCCACCTCAGCCTGGACCAGTCTACACAGGAGGTCCACTTCCTAGACACCACGGTGCAAATTAATGACGGCCACATCAACACCACCCTATACCGAAAACCTACCGACAGCTACGCCTACCTTCATGCCACCAGCTTCCATCCCGGGCACACCACATGATCCGTTGTCTACAGCCAAGCACTGAGGTACAATCATATTTGCTCCAACCACTCAGACAGAGACCAACACCTATAAGATCTCCACCAAGCTTTCTCAAAACTACAATACCCGCACAAGGAAATAAAGACAGATCAACAGAGCCAGACGTGTACCCAGAAGCCTGCTGCTGCAAGACAAGCCCAAGAAAGAAAACAACAGAACACCACTGGCCATCACCTACAGTCCTCAGTTAAAGCATCTCCAAAGCATCGTCAGTGATATACAACCCATCCTGGACAACAGTCCCTCACTTTCACAGGGCTTGGGAGGCAGGCCAGTTCTGGCCTACAGACAACCTGCCAACCTCAAGCATATTCTCACCAGCAACAGCACACCACGCCATAATAACTCTAACTTAGGAACCAATCCATGCAACAAACCTCGATGCCAACTCTGCCCACACATCTACACCAGCAACACCGTCACAGGGCCAAACCAGACCAGCCACACCATCACTGGTTTATTCACCTGCACATCTACCAATGTAATATATGCCATTATGTGCCAGCAATGTCCCTCTGCTATGTACATCAGCCAAACTGGACAGTCCCTACGAAAAAGGATAAATGGACACAAATCAGATATCAGGAATGGCAATATACAAAAACCTGTAGGAGAGCACTTCAACCTTGCTGGACACACCATAAAAGATTTAAAGGTCAGCATTTTGCAGCAAAAAATCTTCAAGACCAGACTGCAAAGAGAGACTGCAGAGCTGCAATTCATTTGCAAATTTGATACAATCAATCAAGGATTGAACAAAGATTATGAGTGCTAGCTAACTACAAAAGCAGCTTCTCTTCTCTTGCTATTCACACCTCCAGTTCAGCTGCTAGAGGAATGCCTCACCCTCCCTGATTAGAGATAACAAGCTGGTTCAGCCTCATTGGACTAACCTTGTTATCTCCCACCTGGTTCTTGCCTACCTATTTATACCTGCCCCTGGATACTTCCACAGCATGCATCCGACGAAGTGGGTATTAGCCCACGAAAGCTTATGCTCTAATGCTTCAGTTAGTCCTTAAGGTGCCACAGGACTCTGTCACTTCTGCAATTCCAGACTAACACGGCTACCCCTCTGATTCTTGACAATTTACATTTAATTTTTCATTTAGGTTCTTCTGTTTTAGTCAATTCTGACATTATCTATGTCAGTGGTGTTGTAGCCATGTTGATTCCAGGATATTAGAGAAACAAGGTAGGTGAGGTAATATCTTGTATTGGATCAACTTCTGTTGGTGATAGAGACATGTTCAAGCCATATGGAGCTTTTCTTTAGGGCTGGGCCATGTGTAAGTGCTCTGTGTAGGTCAAAAGCTAGTCTCTCTCACCAACAAAAGTTGGTCCAAAAGCATATATTACCTCACCCATATTGTCTCTCTACTGTCTACACCAGTTATTTGTGTGGCATCTTTTTCTTTCCAGAACAAGCTTTTCTGTGCCAGGATGGATTGGTTAACAGGGGGTTGGAGTCTGGGAAAGCAACATTAAGCATCATTAAGCAACAAAAATTTTAATTAAGGGGATTGAGCTCACCTAGAAACAGTGTTAAGTGCCAGAAGTAATTTCCTGAATTTTAAGCCACATCTACACTACAAACTTTGGCCGACACAAATAACATCAACATATAGCCACTAAACTTTGTATATTGCTTGGGCACATGCATAATTTGGCTGTTTGTGTTGGTGCTGCATATACTCACCAGCAGCACTTGTGTCAATGCCAAGTACAGTGCTCCATGGGTAGGTATCCCAGTACGCCATGTGCTGCCAACTGGCACAGTGCTTTGAGAAATTTTTCTCAATGTGTTGTGGGATTGAAATGACTTGCCCAGGGATTGCTGGGAGTCATGTTCCCAACATGAAGTTTTCAGCAGCCACCATCTCTGATGGAAGCAAGAAGCCCACTGATTTAAGCACTTTGCTCATGCATGTTGCAAATACAGGACTCCTGTATTTGCAGCCCTGCAAGAAGTACGGCAACAATAGAGAACATGATGTTTTCTTCAAGGATAGTTTGCTGAGGGACACTTTAAAAAAACAATTCAGGGTTGTTAGTGGTGTTCATGGAGCAGCTGCAGATGGTGAAGTCCCACTGTGGGCCCAAGAGATGAGCACTGGCTGATCGGATTGCATCGTAATGCAGGTTTTGGGATGATAAGAAGTAGCTGCAGAACTTTTGGATGCAGAAGTGCACATTCCTGGATCTGTGTGCAGGGACACCAGAGTGAAAGCTCCACTAACAGTGCAGAAGCAAGTGGTGATCACATTCTGGACGCTTGGAATGCCAGATTGCTGCTATCCACTGGGAAATCCTTCCTCCACAGTGGGGGCCATCGTCATGCAAGTATATAGGACCATTAATCATATCTTGCTATGCAAGACTGTGGCTCTCTTCAGTGTGCAGGATATAATGGCAGCCATGGGGTTCCCAAACTGCAGTTGAGCAACTGACAGCACACATATCATTGTTTTCACACAAGCTTACTGTAGCGAGGCGGTCTGGTGCCCAACAGCCCCACAGAGGGACGAGCCTCCCCAGAAGCAAGAGGGGGCGGAGCTGGAGAAACCTGCGCCCCTCCCCCAGAGGTCAGCTGGCCAACCCAGAAGTATAAAAGCTCGGCCCCAGAGCTCACTTCGGAGGGAGCCAGCAGAGGGGCCAGAGGCCACAGCCAGAGCTCCTGAACGGGAAGCCCCGGTGACCCAGCCTGAGCCCGGGAACTGGCCGAGCCTGCCCTGCGCCCGCTACCCGGAGGAAGAGGGACCGAGCCTACCCCGTCCGTGCTATCCTGAGGAGCTTCCCAGTCTGCCCTGCACCCGCTACACGGAGGAAGAGGGACCGAGCCTCCCCAGTCCATACTACCCCGAGGAGCTGCCGCCTCTGCCTCCAGACAGCGACTCGGAGGAGCCCATGGAGGTCACCACGCCTCACCAGGTACCCTTTGAGGGGGAGTTAGGAAGTGGCCCGGGGAACGAGTCTGAACCTATGTCAGTGTGTTGCGGTCCGGATCCCCACTGACTGCAGCAGGCCTGTTACCGCTGCTAGGGCCCCGGGCCGGGACGCAGTGGAGTGGGTGGGCCTGCGTCCCCCCTGCCACCCTTAACCGTGGGTGGCAGTCTCCCCCTCAGCCCGCCGTCATTCCTAGCTGTCTGGTGTGGCTCAGCCCCTGCTTGAGGGTCTGAGCCCCTGACTCTCCCCTGTGTTTGTGGCCCCGCCCTGCCTCAGGGCCTGGGCCTTTCAAACTGTTGCTGCTCAGCCCTGCTTGAGGGTCTGAGCCCCTGACTCTACCCTGTGGGTGTGTTGCCCGCCCGGCTTTCGGGCTAAGGATTGCTGAACTGACACTGCTCAGGCCTGGCTGAGCACTTGAGCCCCGGGCCCGGGTATTCCCCAACCCAGCTGAGGGGTGTGTAGCGAGGCGGTCTGGTGCCCAACCGCCCCGCAGAGGGACGAGCCCCAGTGGTGACCCCCTACACTTACCTTGCCACAGAGTACATCAACAGACAGGGCTACTGTTCTATGGTCATGCAAGTGCTCGTGGATCACTGGGGACACTTTACCAATATCAGCGTAGACTGGTCATGTAAGGTACATGTTTCTTGCATCTTTAAGAGCACAGGACTGTTCAGGAAGCTGCGTGCAGGGACATTCTTTCCTGAGCAGCAGATTACCATTGTCAATATTTAAATGCCATAGTGATCCTGTAGGATCCTGGGGGATCCAGCCTACCTCTTGCTTCCCTATATCATAAAACTATACACCAGCCACACTCAGCAGGTTCAGCTGCCAGCTCAGCAAGTGCAGAATGACAGCTGATATTTTTGGTAGAATGAAGGCATGCTGGCAGTGTTTACTCATGAGACTGGATCTCAGTGAGAAAAATATCCCAATTGTTAAAGCTGCCTGTTGTCTCCTGCATCATATATGTGAGGCAAAGAGGGGAAAGCTACTGCAAAGGTTGTGTGCTGACTTTAAACAGCCAGACACAAGGGCTATTACAAGAGCACAATGTGGAACTATACAATTGAGGGAGGTTTTGAAAGAGTGGTTTAACTGTCAGCCACATTAGTGTTCTGTGCTGGAGCATTCTCTGGGCCTGGAACTTTGGGTACTGCTGAGAAATATGTTGTGCTTGCTGTACGTTTATAAATACAACTGGGTGTTTTCCTGAAGCTATGAATTATATTGTGTTTGCTGTACATTTACAAGTACTTTTTTGCTTGGAGTACCAAAGGCATTCTCCAATATTGTTGTAAACCAATAAAGACTATTTTATTCTCCAAAAATAGAAATTTATTGAGGGGGGAGAGAATAGTGCAGAAAAACAATGTCTAAAAACACAGGCAATGCACTACAAATATTTAACATAAAATAATCAAGTGGAACTTTAAAATTGGAAAGGCAGCAAACATTTCTGCCACCCCCATGCTTAAGTCTGATCAGCTCAGCATAGCTTTGCTGTATGCCAAATACAGAAATTTAAAGGACAAGACTGGAGTCAAACAGAGTTCTTGGGGGAACTGAGTGGAAGAAGTCTTGGGACCAAGTACAGCAAGAACTCATGCACCAGTTAGAAGAGGCTAAGACAGTGTACAAACACCATAGTGACAGACACCATAAGCCATCCCCTAGCCTCAAGATAAGAGAACAGGGTTTGGCTGTCCACCCAAAACCTGCAATCCACCCATCCATCCGTGAGGCTGGATCATAAGTACTTGGAGTCATTTGTGATCACAGAGCAACTTAACCTGGTAGCCTTTTCATTGCAGCTACCAGAATCCCTCAAGATCCACTCTGTTGCATGTCTTTCTCCTGAAACCTTTCATCGAGACCTTTCACCTTTTGTACACCACACTACTTCCCCTCCTCCAACAACTGTGTAAGGCCAAGAGGAATGTGTGTTCCAGCAGATTCTGAACTCTCACCAACTCTGGGGAAGGCTCCAATATCTGATTGACTGAGAGGGTTATAACCAAGAGGAGCATTCATGGGAACCCACTGGGACTCTGTGCTGCAGCATGGCAGCCTGAAACCACCATATTCAGTACTGTCATATAATTTTGTATAGTTTTGTACAGAATGTGCCTTGTGAAGTATCATTTTAAAAGTCTTGATCGGTTGAACATTAATATCCTATTGGATTGTATATGGTATCATTGTATGTGAAGTTATGAAGTTTTGTTTTGTGTGTGTTACTGAAATATGTTATGAGGTTGGGAACACCCACAATCAGCCTTTCAGGTACAACAGTGGAGTAGCCAGATGCACTGATGGCACATTAAAAGAAATCACTGTCCCACTGACCATCCCAGAAGACTCAAAACTATATATATTTAATACCCCTTTTGGAAGATACAAATTCTTACGCTTACCCTTTGGCATAGCTTCAGCATCAGAAGTGTACCACCAAACCACACATATGATCTATGAACATATTAATAGGGTTGACACCTAAATGGATGACATCATCATGTCAACAAAAGAGAACATGACTGTAGACTTTGGAAAGTCATGGATGCAACTAGAGCTGCAAACCTTAAACTAAATAGAGAGAAATGTGTTTTAGGTGTTACAGAACTGACTTTTGTTGGGAAATTTATTTCCAACGAAGGTATAAAATCTGATAAGAGGAAGATTTCAGCCATTGAAATGATGCCATGTCCCCAGTCAAAGAAAGATGTCCAGTGGTTCCTATGAAATGTTAATTATCTTGGAAAATTCCTAATTTATATACCAAAGCAGTGGCTTTGGGAAAACTCCTAGAGAATAAACATGAATGGTATTTTGGTGCAGAACAGGAGAAAACAAGGGAAGGTTTAAAACAACTGATACAAGAACCAGTGTTGAAGTCCTATATAGCCGGAAGGCCTATTAAGATCTCAGCAGGTGCTTCACAGTCTAGATTAGGTGCAGTGATTTGACAGAAGCATGAGGATTGTTTGCAGCCAATGGCATATGCATCCAAATCACTGAGTGAGGCAGAACCAGATACACCCAGATCTAAAAGGAGCTTTTAGCAATGTTATTTGTCAGAGTATATTTATAATTAGTATATTTATGGACAGACAGTGGAATTTGAAATAGACCTAGAGTGACCAGACAGCAAATGTGAAAAATCGGGACAGTGGGTGGGGGGTAATAGGTGCCTATATAAGAAAAAGCTCTGAATATTGGCACTGTCCTTATAAAATCAGGACATATGGTGACCCTAAATGGACCACAAGCCCCTGATAGCATTATTTAGCAAACTGCTAAATGAGTATTTTAAGGATTCAAAGAATGACGATAAAGCTGCAAAAGTATAATTTGGTTGCGACCTACATGCCCAGAAAATTCATATTCACTGCAGATACACTTTCCAGAGTAGTGACTCCCACAAAACCAGAGACGACTTTAGAGAGCTGTACAAGCCTATGTAGATCTGATTGTAAAGTCAATTCCCATAGCTAATAGGAAACTGGAACAAATAAGAGATGAAACAGAGAAAGATGAATCATTGGAAACCCTTAAAAAAGTGATAATTAAAAGGTGGCCTGAAGAAATAAGCTGTTGCTGGCCAAGTACAAGAGACAACTGGAACTGCAGACATGAATTTACTGTGATAGATGGGGTGATTTTCAAGGGCAGTAAGGTTGTAATTCCAATGAGCTTCCGAAAAGAAATGCTATAAAAGATCCATGGGAGTCATTTAGGAATTGAGAAGTGCCTACCACAAACACAAGAGTTGCTGTATTGACTGTGGATCAATCATGATATCACTAAAGTGGTAGGAAACTGCTTTTCATGCTTGAAATACAAGCTATGCTAACAGGCAGAGCCACAGAGACCTCGTCCAGTTCCACAAAGGTGTTATGAGAAGGTAGGCACTGATTTATACACCTGGCAATCAAAGGATTATTTAATAATCACAGATTACATTGCTCTACAGCCAAAATGCTTCTGAAATAAATGTAGTCAAACTTTACTAATTCTGGGTCACTGAGAACGAAAATGATGCTTAAAATTGTTGATTGGCTCTAGTTTTCCAGATATGCTATTGGGTCAGTATATACGACCCTTGACATGGGAATGGCGGAGGAGAAGTGAGTTATAAAGGGAAGGGATCTCAATTTAAACCAGAAATGACTAAAATACATCTTTGACTGGATCTATGAATAAATCTGTGACTGGGTTTGGACAGTACTTGCTCTTTAGGCAAAACAATGAATGATGCAATCTGAAGCTGGTATTGCATCATACATGATATGAATTGCATCATGTTATTCCTAGAAGTCATGGATGATGCAATCATAACAAAGCTTACATCACTGCTGAACAAATTGCCCTATATCAGCTCTAGAAATCATACAGTGTCGTGCTCTCTTATTTGTCAGTGTTTGATTTTGCAAAGGGACATATTTCTGTTTAGCCAAAGTGAGCAGAGATGCCTCGTACTTGTGTGAACAGTGCAGATAACTTCTGCTATGTTTGTGGTGAAGTGACTTTTGCATCACAAAAGCGCAGTATAACCACTATGATTAAGAAAGCCTATCACCTTTACTTTGGCTGAAAAATTGGAGATCAGGACAAGAGATGGGCCCCACACATATGCTGCAACACTTGTGCAACAAATCTTCGCCAGTGGTTGAACAGGAAAAGGAAATCTATGCCTTTTGCAGTGCCAATGATTTGGAGAGAGCCAACAGATCATACCAGCAATTGTTACTTCTGCATGGTGCCTCCAGTTGGGAAAGGTATGTCAAAGAAGAAAAAGTGGACTGTGCATTATCCAAACATTCCATCAGCTATACGCCCAATACCCCACGGAGAAGGGCTGCCAATTCCTGATGCACCAGAATCATTCTCACTTGAGTCAGACGAGGAAGAGGAAGAGAATGAAACTTCTGGTCCTGAACCATCAGTGTCACAGGACCCACATTTTCTCCCATCCTCCTCCTCTGAACCACACCTCATAACACAAGCTGAACTGAATGACCTTGTCAGGGATTTGGAACTACGCAAGAGTAAGGCAGAGCTGTTGGGCTCCAGACTACACCAGTGGAATCTCCTGGCAGGTGATGTTAGGGTTTCCATGTTCCGTGACCGTCAAAAGGATCTTGTCGCATTCTTCTTCATGGAAGGTGATCTTGTAGCCTGCAACAACATCGATGGTGTGATGGCAGCCCTCAACATCGTTCACGATCCAGATGAGTGGAGACTCTTCACTGATTCATCGAAGACGAGTCTTAAAGCTGTTTTTCTGCATAATGGCAATGTTTTGCCATCAATTCCAGTTGGTCATGCAGTCCATATGACGGAAACCTATGACAACACGAAACAACTTTTGAGGTGCATAAACTATGACCAACATCACTGGCAGCTTTGTGGCGATTTGAAGGTTGTTGCTCTCTTGCTTGGTCTGCAGACTGGCTACACAAAGTCCTGCTGTTTTCTCTGCGAATGGGATAGTCGTGCAAGAGACTCCCACTACATCAAGAAAGATTGGCCACTCCGACAGTCATTGGAGCCTGGGAGGAAAAGTGTTCAGCATCCACCACTTGTTGAATCAAGGAAGATTTTGTTACCACCCTTACACATCAAGCTGGGTCTGATGAAGAACTTTGTCAAGGCCATTGATAAAACACAAGCAGCTTTCAAGTACCTCCGTGGAAAATTTCCAAGGTTAAGTGAAGCTAAGATAACGGAAGGTGTCTTTGTTGGTCCTCAGATTCGTGAACTTCTTCGAGATGATGCATTTGACCATGCACTGCGTGGCAAGGAAAAGACAGCATGGAAAGCCTTCCAGTCAGTGGCAATACATTTTCTCAGAAACAACAAGGCAGACAACTACAGATTGTTGGTGGAAAACCTTCGCAAGGCATACAAAAGCCTTGGTTGCAACATGTCACTAAAGATACATTTTTTGCACTCTCATCTAGATTTTTTTCCACCGAACTGCGGAGCAGTGAGCAACAAGCACGGTGGGCGATTTCACCAGGACATTGCAACAATGGAGAAATGCTATCAGGGCAAATGGAGCCCATCAATGCTTGCAAACTATTGCTGGACAGTGACAAGAGATGCTCCATTTAATGAATACAAGAGACAAGCCAAGAAGCGCTGAGTAGACACTGAATAGGACTAAACTATGTACATAATAGTTTTTTGCCTTTTGTTTCATAATACATTTTATTTATATAACCCTTTTGCTGATTTTTAAAGTGTTACATAAACAGGACAGGTGAAATATTATCATGTAAAGCAACCACAAACACATGAAAAGACCTAGGTTTACAATTTATGATTAAAACTCTACTATCTACACAATATACATAGACATAAAATGTAAAAATTTAAATATCTTAGAAACAGTAGCCAATCAGTTGTTTTAATTGTCATATTTGAATTCAGCACATCAAAATACTAATAAATATCACATTTTATCTCTGAAGCAGACGACTTCTAAAAAATTGTAGACCAGTGTTATTATTCTCTGTGTCCAGAAATTTGCACACTACACAATACTAATAGTAAATTAGTGATAGCCGGCATTAAGGGAATCTTCCCCAGACATGGAATTCCAGATGAAGTCTTTAGCAAAAATGGGCTGCAATTTTCCACTACAGATTTTAGGCAGTTTGCCACAGATTGGGATTTTCAGAAAAATTACTTTTCAACAGAGGGAGTGATTTGTATGAAGCTCTATTGGTTTACCAAAGTACACCTATGAAGAATTGCTTTTTTTTTCAGCTCAGCTGTTAGTGGGAATAAGGATCAGATCTCATTTACCAATTACTGATAACTCACTGAAATCTCATAACAATGAAACCATACAGAAAAAGAAAGAAAATCAGAAAAGGAAGCAGAAATATTATTTTGACAAAAGGGCCGATGATGTCCCATCTCTTAAATCAGTTGGTGATGGTGTGATTCCTCAGGCATGCTCTAATCCTTGGGGTCAAAAGCGTACTATTAAAGAATAGCTGCATCCAATTTTTTATGTAGAGCAGACAGACCAGGAGGACACATTTTGATGTAATCGGAGAGATTTGAGTAACCCCAGGAAGTTCTAACACATTGACAGTAGATGTGAAGTCGGGCATTTCCCATCTGACTGATCCTTTATCAATGCATAAAGGAGAAACTGTCAAGGAACAAGAGAACAACCCAGATGCTAATGGAAAGCTGATACTGAGAAGACTGGAGTGGGAGAGTAAACATCCTGAAAGACTCAGAGACTTACTAACCTGTCTGGAGAGAGGGTATTTGAGGAAAGTGAGTGGTAAAGACTCACTCAAGAGTGATGTGCTCCTAACCTCTCCTCTCTAGGTAGTTGACACATTGGGTTTATGGAAATATAACAGATAATTTTTTACTTCTCAGTCCAGGAGGCACAGACAAGGTTTTCATCTCAAGACCAAAAGACCAGAATGGGTTGAGAGTTTAATGCATGTGTTATTAGAGAGTTGTTAGCTGTTTATATATGTATATAACAATTAATTTGTTTTTCTTTAAGAGGAAAGATTTAGAGTGATATTTGTACAAGATTATAATTTAGAGATGTTCCCTCATAAGGGACAATATTATGAACATACGAATTTGGAGATGTACCCTGGAGCCCAGATTAGTAAAACCACATGGCTGTGTGCAGCAGCTCGCTGCAGAAACTCTCTAGTTTGTTTTATTAAAGTTTTATTCCTCTCTCATTTACTGGTTTGTTATTTAATGAACCCCAAGATCATTACACATGTCAGCAAGTGTCAGAGACTGAAGAATTTGACCCAGTCTATTTAATTAAACTAGAATTGCCTCCACAATAAAAGAGATCATTGCTGCTCTTCTATTTGAGAATAACTGCCAACCTCTAGCTGCATATATATACATTTCAGAGCCTCATCTCTTATATTGTGCCATTTATTGAGAATAGGTGACCCTAGCAAATTTCTTGTCCCCCAGCAATGTTTTCTAGCATTTGCATCTCTTCCTTTTGTCACTATTAAACATGGATCAAGGTCTTGCTTTCAAGATCCTTAATGCAGAGCCTTGTATCTGCATGAGTGACCCTCTTGAGTCCAAAGATTCTCTGCTGTGACTAGCATAACATTCTAATTCTCAGCTCATCTTTGCACTTCCACAAGGTGCTCTGCCTGAGAGAATGTGAGAATCATCACAGAGGAAATGTGTAGTGTGATCAAACAGTTTAACCTGCGGAGGGATGTAATATCTTGGTTTAATTCAGGTTGTTGGGATTAGCATGTGGGTGGCTGGGCAGTGTTCGTAGCCTGCAACATATGGGTCCAACTAGATCAGGGGTGGGCAAACTACAGCCTGTGGGCCATATCTGGCCCGCGAGCCCTTCCTGACCAGCTCTTGAGCTCCCAGCCGGGGAGGCTGCTCCAGTAAGGGGGCAGGGCAGCATGTCTCACTCTGGCAGACCTGAGCACCGGGGTAAGGGGGTCGGGACTAGGCCACAGCCTTGGGTAAGGGGCAAGGAGTCCCAGAGGTCTGTCAGGGGGTGGCGGGGATTGATAGGGGTCAAGGCAGACAGGGAGCAGAGGAGCTTGGGAGAGGGGTGGAGTTCCGGAGGAGCAGTTAGGGTGAGGGGGTCTCAGGAAGGGGCAGTCAGTAGACAAGGAGCAGGGGGGTTTAAATGGGTGGTGTGGTCCCGGGGGCTGATTAGGGGCAGGGGCATTCTGGAGAGGGGGAGGTCATGGTACAGGGAGCAGGGGAGGTTGGATGGCTTGATGGTTCTGAGAACAGTGTAGTGGGAGAGGGTTCAATAGGGGGCGGGGCCAGGCTTCTCTACCCTACCCAGCCATCCATACAATTTTTAACCTCAGTGTGGCCCTCGGGCCAAAAAGTTTGCCCATGCCTGGACTAGATGATCTGGTAGTGCCTGCTGGCCTTCAGCTTTGTGGTTCTGGCTCATTTAGGATGTATGGAATTTGCCAACTTCTGAAGGTGGAGACAAATTTAAAATACAGGTTGCGCTGAAAGGAAGGTAGAAGGACTAGCTATGAACTGTGAATCAGAAAATCAGAGCAAGAGGAGCTAGAAAAGAACAAAGGTCAAAATGAATTATAGGGATCCACCATGGACTAAGTGAAAAAGACACCAGTAAGAAGCAGTCTGTACTAAAACAAAGCATAAATGAAACAAGATTGAGATTATAGGTGACTTCGAACTCCCAAATATTCTGGACCTGATCCTGCAAACATTTAATGAAAAGTTGGAGAGTTTTGCAAGAATAATGATTGCAGTGCTGGATCCTCTGAGAGAAGAATTTGTAATCTACCACCATAAAGACAGGAATGATTAAGTCAATAAGTGTTTGTGTTTTGAGCAAATCATTTAGACACCTTAAACTGACTACTGTTAGTCTTGGACTGTAACAGGACTGCAAAGTTGGTGACTCACTAGCATCAGTTGAGTTAAATTTTGCCTCCTATCAGAGTTTAATCTATTAGAAACGAATGCCTCCTAGAAGGTGATCTGTGACCAAAAAAAGATACAAATACCAGAAGGTGCAACTCAGGATAATAGGTGAAGCTATGCTTGAAAAATGTTGGACATGGAGTGAAAATATGTATCTCCTTTATAGGGATAAAAAGACAGGTGCTCCTGCAGAAGAATTAAATGGAGTAATGGGTTCATGCCACAAAATCTGATTGCTCCATTTCAGACACTTGGAAAATCCCTATGATCTCTAGAGATCAGGTTTGGTGGAGGTAGAATTTTGAGAACTGAACCTCTGCCCTGGGCAGGCAAGCACCTGGCTCTTCTGGCTCTAAATGCCATGTTCAGACACTAGAATTATCAGAAACCAGCACTGCCTATGGCACCCAGCCATTTCTGTGCGCATTCAATCATTGCTAAATGACCTATCACACTTTCCTACCCTGTGCTGCAGATACTCAGCAGGAAGACATGCAGTGGAAACTGGTAATAGGAACAGACTACACATATAGAAGAAAAATATATAAATGAAAGAGTTACATGATAGCTAAGGGCAAATAATATATTTGCTAGCTCAGGCTAGTGAAAAATGTTGCAGGAAAAGAATTAATGGGATAAGTGGCAGCTGAAACATGCTTTTGCCACAAAATCATTCATATTCTCTTCCAGGTCCAGTTTCTGAACATCATCTTCGTAATGAGCCCCTGGTCCCCAACCCCTCATTTGCAGGCTTCCAAAAAAATTAGCAAGATCAAGAAGCGAAAGGATGATAGTGGAAACAAAACCTCATAATAAGGTGGAAATAATGCTTAAGAATAATACTGAGGGATGTTAATCAATATTGGTTTTTTGCATTCTGATTTTTCTGTTAACAGATGTTTAATAAAATGGGGGGAAGCATTTTTGAAAAGAAGACAACATCTGAGTCAAATAAGAGAAACTTTTAAACTGCATCCGCAAATTCAATATTATGGCATATTTTCCTCACTTTGAAGGTAAACAGAAATATAATTATGTAACTAATGAAAGCAGTTTTATTTTCACAGGTAGAAGAGAGTTCAGCAAGAAAATTCATGTAATTAAAATGTTCTCATTCTGTCTTTGGTGTGGACCATACTTGCTCTGGGAGCATAGAGAAGGATGCATAAAGCAAGCACAATCCAGCATTGAATATAGCTATATTTTATTCAGTTGGTATTTTAATCACAAAAAGATAACAGAAAAATAAATGGCCTCCAATGCACCTGGATTCTGGCCATATCCTTAAAATATAGCTGCCATCAAGAAATGCATTTGTAAGATGTTTTTAGTAAATATGACTATTTTGGGGGTGCTGTTGTTTTGGGATTCCTTGCTAAAAATGGCTCTTTTCTAATGATGGAGAGAATACTTTAAAAACTATTGCTGTGCAAGAGGTGTGTCCTAAAGAGGATACTGGAAGTGGTGCCCATGGGTCCTATTCCTGGCAATAAAAAAAGACTTATTGTGTGATCTTAGGTGAGTTGTAACATCTATGATTCACTTTACCTATCTCTCAAATACTTACTTTCCTCAGATAAAAAGAACGAGGAGTACTTGTGGCACCTTAGAGACTAACAACAAAAACTTATGCCCAAATAAATTTGTTACTCTCTAAAGTGCCACAAGCACTCCGCGTTCTTTTTGCGGATATAGACTAACATGGCTACTACTCTGAAACCTTTCCTGAGATGTGTTCTTGGGCTTGCACTGGGTGTACAGACCCTTTCAGGATTTTGATGAGATCCCTTCCAGACCAGTTTTTAATGTTACAATTTAGTCACAAAGGTCATGACTTCCAGCGACCTCCATGACTTCAGCCTGCAATGGTCAGGAGCCGCAGGGTCCCCTGCCGCCCAAAGGGGCAGGGAGCTACAATGTGTCCCCACTGCCTCTGGCAGCCCCTATATAGTTATAGTTATAACTATATAACTGTATACTATAACAATAGTTATTTTAAGATGTATATTAGATCATTATAACTACAAATAAAATTAACTTTATATAACTGGAAAAAATTCAGAGAATGTAAATGTGTTGACAAACTCTCAGGCTGAAACATTTTTGCTTGATCAAAACAGGATTTGTATCTTCTCTTCCTGTAAAAAATATCTAGTGAGCACTTTCATGGAGATGCACTCAGCCTATGGGACCTCAGAAAGACTGATAATCTAAGGCTTCATTTAAGATGCAGTGAACCCACAAGACATTTTGGCTTGCTATGGGACATAAACAGTGAAATCTCAACAGGATATTCTTAATTTCAGTGTAATACTCAATACTTTGAAGTTCGTGTATTTTTGCTATTATGCATTTTCCACTGCAATAAAATTTTGTTATGCTGGAGGTTGAACGAACCCTCTTAGAAGTTTGGGGACATATAGATGAAGCAGTTAAAGCTTTTTTTTTTTTTTTTAAGTATGATAGTTGAAAAAATAGGAGTCACCACCCAAAACACAGGTCACTTGCAACTGGATGCAAGCAGAGAAGGTGGTGTGGTGTGGCTGGCAATGCAAATTCAGGTGACTTGGTATTGATTGGTGAAGCTCTGTGGGTATGGGAGAAGCAACTAGCAAGAGAAGCTCTAGCAATGTCACCCTGAAAGAAAGCCAAGAGAGCATTTGGGGCAAAGTACTGACTGGAAAGAGGCTTGGAATTGTGAGTGAAGAAACTGCCTCCTGTTGTTTGATCCTACTACATTCAAGGAAACTGGACTTTACATGCATTCTTTGTATATAAACAGGATTGCATCAAAAAGATTGAATCTAACTCCATTACCAATTTCTCCTCCTAACAGAAACAACTCACAAGACTTTGAATATTGGCTAATGGCTCAGATCAACAGGTAACAATATTATGCAACTAAGAAGAGGTCAGGGAAATCTGGAGAAGCAGCTGAAGCAAGAGACGAGATGGGAAAAGAGAAGTAGGTAATACAGAAGGATGCAAAAGATAGGTAAAGGCGACAGAAGAGCAAATGGAAACAATCATTTCATTTCCTCCCCGTCTTCTAGTCAAAAGTCTACTTAGCTAACCTAGAAGGGCATCCCTATGGTACCTGTAGAAGGCCAAAAAAAATTGTAACAATGGGCAGCTAAAAAGCGCTCCCCTCTCTTGGCTCCAGAGGGAAAGAAAGGGTATTATAGGTCACGCTGCTGTTATTGGTTGCTGCTCTGTTATCGCATATTTTACATGCCAAAGTTAATTGGTTCTCATTTCCTGCTCGCCTTGTGCGGTACTAATAAAACACCTGCTTGCATTATGTAATATTAACAAACAAAAATAAGGTATTAGTTATTCATAAAGTATGCATAAAATGCAAATGTTACTGTTATTTCTCTGTCTGTGTTCCCACGCGCAGTGGGCTTCATCCCAAGCATTGCTCCAGTGCGTTGGGCTTTCCCCGTCTCAGTGGCAGCAACAAAGGGAGCCCCCATTGTGGGTGTGCCACTTTTGCCTTCAATAAACTCACTACTTCTATTCAGCAGCTGTGTGTGTGCCTCGTTCCTACGGGACCCCAAGTACCCTGCAACATTTGGCGCAGCGAGCAGGGTCCCGTGGAACAATGCCCCTTTGACTGAAGGCTGGAGAAGCAGGAAAGTTGTCGCTGTCCCTGCAGCGCATACTGGAATGGCCCCCGACAAAGCGATGGGGGCAGGTTGCGCGGGTGGTTGCCGGCTGGGCGGCCCCGGCGGATTGGCCTGAATACCACCAGGTTGCTGGGGTCACACCGGTGCAGCTCGTAAAGGGGCCGCACTGGTTGCAGGTCAGCCGGCGGTCTGGGATGGAGCGACGTGCTATGGGTAAGTTGGCGTGGCTGTTTCTAACTGCACTCCGGGCCCAGAACAATACGTTTCTGCATCTGCAAAGGCTTGTAAAAGGTAAAATGCAAAAGTATTTGGCGCAAGCAGAGGCGCGGGCGGTAGCACAGAAGGTGGTGACCTCGCAGGCGGAGAGGGCTCAAGCCCCCACGCACCGCTGTGAGGCACTCGTAGAGTGTATTGCCAACAAGCAACAGGTGAAACAGGGACAAAAACCTGTCACGGTCGCCCAGGTCAGGGTGGTCACAGCAGCCCCTTCGTGGGACCCTGAGATCTGGAATGGCAACATTTGAAGTTCTTCCTCAGCCTCGGAAAGTAAGCAGGCTGACCCACCCTGACAGGCACGCCCGGTGCGAGAGTTGCGAGCGAAGGGTGGTTCACTTCAGGAGGTTGTCCGTACTTTCAAAACGAGTAAGCTACAGGAAATTGAAAAAAATTTCGTCAGGAACCGGGGGAGAAAAAAAAAAGCAAAAGCCGGCACGCCTGGTGGAACCGAGTGCCCCGGTAGACTGAAGTCTTCCGTGTGCCTTGTGATGGGGAGGCGGGTCCCCCGTCCGGTGCGCGTCCCACTCACGATCCAGTGGCCGCATGGAGAGACCCAGCACATCCTGGCCTTGCTAGACACGGGAGCCGAAATCACCATCCTCCACTCCACGCAAGCGGTGGGGCACTTGACTGTGGTACGGGGCCTGGGTGGCTCAGAGCCGCGGGTGTCCACCGTGACTGTTGTTCTCACCCTGGGTAAGGTGCCACCCTCCCACGCAACGGTGCTAGTGGTACCCATCGGGCTACCTGTTTGTTGCCAAAAGCATGGTTGCAAATAAATGGGTGGCTCTGGCCCAGAGTGCCCTAAATTCTACTGCCTTTTGCCTCCCCCATACATATGAGGTCGGCAACGTTATAAAGACCTGCTTTCTAGGCATCAGTGCAGCGCCCTCCACGTTACAGCGCCACCCGTTTCTGGCAAATATTAATAAAACTGTTGTTTATGCTAATTTTTATAGTATGGGTCAGGCATTAACACGGCCCTCTGCACAAATGTATGCTTTTCGCATTGTAAATGTTACTGCAGTGGCTATGTGTGTTATTTTTAAAAATGCTGCTGCTTTTTGCCCCCATTATTTGTTTTCCTTTACCCTTTCACTGAAGTCTCTTAAGGGAGTGCGGGGGAGGGAATATAAAAGTCCAAAAAAAATTGTAACAATGGGCAGCTAAAAAGCGCTCCCCCCTCTCGGCTCCAGGGAAAGAAAGGGTATTATAGATCATGCTGCTGTTATTGGTTGCTGCTCTGTTATCACATATTTTACATGCTGAAGTTAATTAGTTCTCATTGCCTGCTTGCCTTGTGCAGTACTAATAAAACACCTGCTTGCATTATGTAATAGTAACAAAACAAAAATAAGATATTAGTTATTCATAAAGTATGCATAAAATGCAAATGTTCCTGTTATTTCTCTGCCTGTGTGCCCACATGCAGTGGGCTTCATCCCTAGCATTGCTCCAGTGCGTCGGGCTTTCCCCGTCTCAGTGGCAGCAACAAAGGGAGCCCCCGTTGCGGGTGTGCCACTTTTGCCTTCAATAAACTCACTACTTCTATTCAGCAGCTGTGTGTGTGCCTCGTTTCTATGGGACCCGAAGAACCCTGCAACAGTACCTGTTTCACCTGCTGTAATCCTCTTGGAGTCAGAGTTCTGGCACATATCAGGGCACAGTTAGTAAAGTCCCCTGCCAGTACAGAATTGTTTACTCTGGTGTATTCTCTAGTGATTTGTGCAGTCTTGATTTAAGACAGCAAAAGGCTTTATTTTTAAAAAGTGGATTAAATACATGGGATGAAATCTTGGTCCCAATGAAGCCAAAGAAGATTTTCCCATTGGCTTCAGTTGGGCCAGGATTTCACCCATGATATGTAATTAGGACATTGGCAAATTAACCCCAAAGAATGGAACAAAGTGCTAAACGCAAATAGCGACATGACTGTTCAAGCAACCAGAGCAACCAACACAAATGCAGCAATACCTTTGTTAGGAACACCATGAAGGTTGTTTTTCAGAAAGAGAACACTGACAAGTCCCCTCCTATTTCTGAAAAATTGATGGGATACATACACCTCTCTCCTAGACAGACATGACCTCCATATTTAGCTACTCCAAAGCTCCAGACAAGTAACAGAACTGAACTTGTACACAAGTTATTGACAGAAGCTTTGATGTTATAATGGCTTGCAGACTTCCACCTAAATATGTAGTACTAGATAAGAAACACTGGAATGTATCATACCAGTTGGTTAAAAATGTACAAATAAAAGGCAATTCTTGCTAATTTACATAAAAAGGTAGGTGAAATGGGAGAAAATAAGCAAGTTCTTGATCTACAGTTTAATTTAATTTAAGATGTTTGCTAATAAGTGATTTTGTGTTGGGACATATTTACCCTGAATTTTGCATAAATATGTTAAGTGGATTTATGCTGGTAGTAAATCTAAGCCTTTTTAAATAAGCAAAGAACAAACTACCTTTGTGTCTTTATAATCTATTTTAAAAGACCTGAAAATAAGATTTAGTTTTCTTTTTTGCTTTTTCATCTTAAATATCAGGAGTATTCTGCTCAGTTCATTTCTCACCATTATACATATACAGCGGCCACTTTAGTGATGAGTAAGGTATAAAACAGGTATTTAGTTAGAAGAAGGAGTTTTCTTTTTGCCAGTGTTTGAAATTCCTGCGCCAGCAGGCAGTCATCCAACCCGCAGAGTACTGCCACTATGTGAATGCAGAGATTAATATCTGCCCTTCTTAATTCGTGGCCACCATTATCTGACACTTTCTATGAAGAAAGAAAAATTCTTGAGAAAATTCCCTTTCAGAAATATTCCAGCTTGCTTTAAATATCATGTTTTCCTGTGTTGCAAGCAGTTCTCATATGGTTCCACTTCACTGACATCTTTTCTGTACCAGATTGTTTTAAAACATGAGTATCAGCCTTGTTCTTTGATTTCACACCGAGTGTAAATGAGGCTAAACAATCATAAAATGAGAATCTGATTACATGATAATTATGATGGAACCACAGATGTCACAGGTAACTGTTATTTTGGCAAAATCATGACAATATATATAACAGTTCATATAATCAGACATTTTATACAGTGATAACACTGAGAATGCAAATACATTGTATGGTCACACTTTGATCTGGACTGCACTTAAAAATTAGATCTACCTATCTATATCGCTCAGGGCTATGAAAATATTCATGCCCTGTGCAATGTAATTACATCAGCCTAACCCCATCTTCCATTGACCTAGTCACCACCTCTCAAGCAGGTGGATTTACTACAACTACTGCACTTGTAATTCAGACATACCCTTAGATTCCTGAAACAACTTGGTTGTGGTCTTCTGTCTTGTAACCAAAACAGGGTTGCATTAAGCCAGCTCATAGTAACTTAACAAGCTGGAATTTTCTGTCTGTGGCTGTGTCCTGTGATTTTTTGGATTGGTTTTAAATTTCCAGCCATTATAGTTGTAACAATAACTTTCAGAAAGTAAATCAATGCAGTGAGATCTACCTGAATCCGCAGCCAGTCAGGAACACCAGTTCAGAAAGATATGAATTGCCACTGTTCATTTCAGCTCAAGCCTAACTGTGATTGTTTAAATATCATTAACTATTTCACTCTTGATCAAAGCACTCAAGAAAGAAATGAACAAATATATTATGAAGATCTGTACACTTTATTGTGATTAGCCTCTCATTTTGTCCTCACAAAGGAGCAGGGCTTGGTTGTCGATGTAGTTTAGACTACTACCACTTTCCTGCACACACACTGACTATTATTCATAACACACAAATTAGTGAATGTTTAATATAATTTTATAGTTGATCATTGAGTTCTGTTTACATGATGTTTTATTGTATGCCAGGCTTAGACTAGGTAGCCTGGTTTACCAGAGTATTTTCTAGTATTTCAATACTTAAAGGAAGCCTTTCATCTCCTTTTAAAAATGACTCAATATGTCCTACATGATACAGATTATATTTAAGCACATAGCAGAAACTAATTCCACATTGCAGCTTGGATTGTTAGCTATTTACAGCTTAATAAGGGTCACCCAAATTTGCAACTACTTTTTACCTGTGAGAAGTTCATCTGCATTACTTTACTTTTGTATTTTGGAAGCTAGATGTAATAGAACATACAAATAATTCTAGACTATTGGCTAAAAGAAGTATAGTTTTATCATTAATAAGTAGTGCAGCTTTTGGCCATGTACATGAAATGTTGTCACATCATTAGATTACCTTAACAAGAAAGGTGACAAATTCTCAGAATTCTCCTCCTCTGGGCTGGATCCGGAACTGGGTCCTGCTGACCTGTAACTTGATTGAAAGGGCCAGCGCTCCCTGTTCCTGTGGCTTAAATTCCCCTTTGTGACACCCCTTTCTGAGATGTGCTGTGCACTTCTCCATTGTAGCCAATGACTGAGTCCAGCATGTGATTGTGTAACTAAGAACTATTTTAATGAATTAAGGAAGTGGTTCTCAACCTTTCCAGACTACTGTAACCCTTTCAAGAGTTTGATTTGTCTTGCGTACCTCAAAGTTTCACCTCACTGAAAAACTACATGCTTACAAAATCAGACATAAACATACAGAAGTGTCACAGCTCACTAGCACTGAAAAACTGCTAACTCTCTCATTTTTACCATATAATTATAAAATAAATCAATTGGGATATAAATACTGTACTTACATTTTAGTGGATAGTATATCGAGTGGTATAAACAAGTCAGTGTCTGTATGAAATTTTAGTTTCTATTGACTTCTCTTGTTTTTTATGTAGACTGTTGTACAACTAGGCAAATATCAAGATGAGTTGATGTACCCTCTGGAACACCTCTGTGTAGCTCCAGGGGTACGCATAAACCTGGTTGAGAATCGCTGGATTAAGGCTGTAAATGTGTAAGGAAGGATTGGAGGATTTCCCTGGTACTGAGACATTTCTAACTAGAGTATTTGACTCTAGATTCTGTTAGAGGATTTATCTCCAAGACTCAAATGTGCTTCTCAAGAGCTTTCCTCCATGTCCCATCCTTCCCTCACCCCACCCCATACCACACACTATAATGGACCAGAATGCACCAAACATAAGGGGTATCTTTTCATGAGAATTTTTTTTTATAAAATACCTTCCAAGATCCTCATCCCAACCCTTCATTTTCAATACTACAGGTGGAACACTGTGCTGTACTGTCTGTTTAATGAATTAGTTTGCCAGTTGGTGTTTCCTCTTTCCTTGTTAAAGTTATGAGAAAGCATTTCTCTTTAAATGGAAAAACAAATTCATATGTTCCCCAGTCTTTCACACTTCCTCTTGGATTAAGGGAGACATTCTTGTGGAAGTTCTTTGTTCAAATATTGGCAGCTACCAGTGTCACAAGCAAAAACTGGTCATTGGTTATCTAGTAGGCTGTGCCAAAAGACAGATGTAGCAAGAGTAGAGTTTGGTCTTTATCCCTGGTAATAATAACCTTAAAAGTGCAGCCAAGAAAGAACAAAATTCTATTTATGATGCAGTATCTGGACATTAATAACTTTTATAAGGCATGCAAAGAGATTCCTTTAAATCTCATGAGCCAGAACCAACCTAATATTCACCCTCTGCAGAGGGCTTTGAAGTGACAGCCCTATTACCAGACTAATGCCACTCATAAATCACCAAATGAATTTTTATGGCTGAATTAAAAAACCCTTATGAACCTCAAACTTTCAGATGGCCCATTGTTAATAAGAAGCATTACCTTAACTCATTGCTATGAACCACTAACTGAATGACAAGTACATAATGCAACCAAAATATTGAAGTTGTTACTAACATACTCTTATTAATAGCTGGTTAAGTATCCTTGCAGTGCTTTTATATTATAGACCAAATACTACTATGTTGTAGTACAAATATACAAATAGATTTTACAGCATACACACTGCAACAGAATCTTTCTGTGATAAAATATTGCTCTTAATGGGCTTATCTGAATACTGTTGGTAGCAGCACTGTGTAAGCCTAACAATTGCACGTGTCACAATGTGTCAGTGATATAGTGTTTTGTCCAGAGACTTTCACTGCAAATTGTTCAAGCCACAACTGTGACCAATCCAGTTATTACAGAGAGCAAGGATTTCCAAAACCTCTGTGAGGATATTAACTACTAGAGTTAACAGATCTTAACAGTTTCTTACAGAAGCACAATAAATTACTTCAGGTAGTAAATTCCAAAGTGTTTTCTAGGTCCCTGAAAAACAATTACTTAAGCTAACATAACAGTATTATAGGGTTCCTAGTGTATTTTCCTGGAACCAGGGTCCCTCTGGCACAATCACCACAAAAACATCCACACAAATTGCCCTAAGTCAGGGGTGGGCAAACTACAACCCGCAGGCCGGATCCAGCCCACGAAACCGTCCTGACTGGCCCGCCTGAGCTCCAGAGAGGAAGGCAGCTCCTGGCCCTCCCCCGCTCTCCCGGAGCCTCAGCAAACCTGAGCTCCTGGAGGGGAAAGCTGCTCCCAGCCCCTACCCCACCTTCCCCGCCCTCCCAGAGCCTCAGCACAATGTGCAGGGCTGCCCACTCCTCTGGGAGAGTGGTGCAGCCTGTCTAGCTCCCGCCAGGCCACCAGCATAGTAAGGGAGCCGGGATCGAGGGTTGCTTAAGGGGCAGGGAGTCTTGGGGGCAGTCAGGAGACAGGGGGCTTTTGGATGGGGCGGAGGTTCTGGGCGGGGGGCAGTCAGGGGATAGGGAACGGGGGGGAGGTTGGATAGGGCATGGGAGTCCCAGGGGTCTGTCAGTGGATGAGGGTGTGGATAGGGGTCAGTGCACTCAGGGGACAGGGGGATTTGAGAAGGGGGTGGAGTCCTAGGGGGGCTGCTAGTGGAGGGGTCTCTTGAGGGGGCAGTCAGGGGACAAGGAGCAGAGGGGCTTAGATAGGGGTGGGATCCCAGAGGTGGTGGTTAGGGTGGAGGGTTTCAGGAAGGGGCAATCAGAGGACAAGGAGCAGGGGAGTTGGATGGGTCTGGAATTCTAAGGGGGGCGGGAAGTGGGAGGGGGTCAGATAGGGGGTGGGGCCAGGCTTTTTGGGGAGGCACAGCCTTCCTCGACCCGGCCCTCCATACAAGTTTTCAACCCCGATGTAGCCCTCAGGCCAAAAAGATTGCCCACCCCTGCCCTAAGTCATCTGCCTGCCATTCTCCGTAATGGAAACAAATACTCTGATTTGGGGCCTGCTCTCCTCAGAACAGCTCAAGTTCCCAGATTAGCTATTTACTGCAGGAGCTCCTCTTTCAACACATTAGCCAAAAGAAGCCAACATCATTTCAGCTAATAGAGCCCTCTTTTAATAGGAAGGACTCCATATAGCAGCTTTTATTAGATATTGCAATCAGTTTGGGTAACAGCCAAGCCTCTTCAGGCATGCAAAAAAGTAATATGTTTATAAATTTATTAGAAATTATAATACTTGAGAAAGCATTTGTTTCAGTGCTCATTCAGTTCCATTCCACCTTTTCCTCTATATGTCAATAATTTATTATTGGGAGGTTCTTTATTAATGGCTCTTCTATCCTTATATTAAGTAGTAAGTAAATTTAGTTTAGTGGCACATAAGTCTATTCATATCACAAAACCACCATGGCAATAAACTCTAGAGAGATTGCACCAAAATCAAGGCTCTCACTAGATTTTATTGGGTTCTTCCATGAGATTAGCACAAGATTTCAAAGAGGCCAGCTTTTGTCAACACAGCAAACTCAAAATTATTTTTTTAAGAAATAGATGTTTTACTTGAAGAAAAAATGTACCAAAAAAGGCAAAACCTATCTACAGTAATACTAGCATCTGTTGTGTCATTAGAAATAAGATACCTTGAAACTGTGGGGTTGACATTAAAAAGTCACTTAATTACCATACAACGGATGCAAGATATTTCAGTATTTCCTGGAATTTAGTAAAAAAGAACTGGTATTAGATACAATTGTGTAGTAACTGTTGGTAGATAGTAATGGCTGCCATTCTAAATACCTCTGTTTTACTAAAACAGGAGGGGGATCAGGACAGAAATCAAACTCTCAAGAATGATCACTTACTAATTTTATAAAGCATTTTCCCTCCAGACTGAAAGGTTCACAAAAGGATTTGAAAAATTGGAGATCAAACTCAGGATTTGCCACAAGTCCCACAAAGAAGGCAGCATGTTGTCACGCTGCATCAGGAGCTCCCTGGAAAATGTATTGTTTCCCTGCTCTAGGGTGGGTGTACCCTACATGAGGTTTATACCTGCCACAACTTATGTCCTTCTGAGCTAACGCTCCCACCCACTTCTGCCACCTGTGCAGGAGGAGGATTAGCAGCTATAGAAAGACATTCTCCTCTCTTCCCTGGGATGTTGGTAACAGGAACAGGGGAGTAAGCTGACACATGTTGAAGACATCTACTTTTGCCCCAGTTTTACAATTTCAAAAATGTGAGGGGTTTTTGTGCATTTTTACATGCAGGTTAAGTAGTCATCGTATAAGCTCCAAAGGGGAAAGAAATCTACTTTCTCTACTGGTGACAAAGGAAAGGTGCTGCCGTAAAGAGTTGAATTTGCATAAGCTAACTACCCACAATCCTCCAGTGATACTTTAGAAGTCACTATAAATATACAATAACTTGGATTTTGGGGCAGTGGTAGTGAGCTCCCAGAGAAGGAAAAACACTCTTCTCTTATAGCAAAGAGTTCATTTGCAAAGTAGCTAGGATTTTGTACAAGGTCTTAAATGTTTTTGGCTCTCCTTCTATGGTGAATTTGTTGTAAGTTATCATGGAGAACTTGGGGACATATCTCCAAAGAAAAGTGAACTTTTTTACCCCAGGGAATTTCCACCTATGTGTATTATAATTATTACACAAATATACTTCATAAAGAAAAAATAAGCTATTTGGCTTGCAAAACTTGTAAGTTTCTTGATGTAGAAGCTTCCTGAACCCAGACAACCTTAGCCTAAAAGCTACCTGAACCAGACCAAATTTAATGGAATTTTGCAAACTTAAACTTCTTATGATGCTCTGACTCTTCTTTCTGAGGAAGTGATATGAGCCTTCTTCACAATACGCACTCAAAAACTAGAGTAAAATAATGCCAAATGTTTTCTCTAATGAAGGGGTTCCCAACCTTTTTCTCCATGGCCCACCTGTGCCACCACAACTTGTTTCTGCATATAAAAGCAAGAGCCGGCATTAGGCAGTAGCAAGCAGGGCAATTGCCCAGGGCCCCACGCTACAAGGGCCCTGCAAAGTGAAGTTGCTCAGGCTTCAACTTCAGCCCCAGGTGGCAGGGCCCTGGACTTCAGCCTTGCATGCTGGAGCTTCGGCTTTCTGCCCTGGGCCCCAGAGAGTCTCTCACTGGCCTTGCTTGGCAGGCCCCTGAAACCTGTTCATGGCCCCACAAGGGGCCCCAGACTCCTAGTTAAGAACCACTGATCTAATGTATGGTGTGAGAAGTCTTGACTCACTCTGGACTTTTTCTTCTTGGAGGACAGGATCTAGTCCTAGGTGTATTTAAGATTTTTGGCATGGTTAAAAAGTGGGAAAGATATTTCATGACAAGTTTGTCTCCTTCCAGTTGAAAAAATTTGAAGTTCAGAATTTCTCTACCGGCTTTCTAGCTGATGGGAAAAATGGGACAAGTTTTCACATACACACAACTCTGCAAAAAATTTGTCTGTTTTGGGAAAATCATTTTGAGTTTTTGGACTAGCTCTGGTCTTTAACCTCCCCTCTTCCCCCATACATATCACAATTGTTATTTTATTTTCATTATTTGACCTGACATCTTGGGGAGCTGTAGCCACTTTATATTTATAATATTTCCTTCTAGGCTAAACCAAATCCTGCATAAGCACACCTACCTTTGCAGACCATTACTATATAGCAAGAGTCGGCAACCTTCCAGAAGTGGTGTGCTGAGTCTTCATTTATTCACACTAATTTAAGGTTTCACGTGCCAGTAATACATTTTAACGTTTTTAAAAGATCTCTTTCCATAAGTCTATAATATAGAACTAAACTATTGTTGTATGTAAAGTTAATAAAATGTTTAAGAAGCTTCATTTCAAATTAAATTTAAATTTAAATTAAATTAAAATCCAGAGCTCCCCAGATCGGTGGCCAGGACCCAGGCAGTGTGAGTGCCACTGAAAATCAGCTTGCGTGCCGCCTTCGGCACGCATGCCATAGGTTGCCCACCCCTGCTATACAGTACTCCAGTAGACCTTACTATGTGTAGCTCATTGATCTAAAATTATAAACAAACTAGTTAGAACTTCTGTTCTTCTAACAGTTAGCAAGGCATAGTAAAGGAATACAGGATATTGTATCCCCTGGGCTTTATCACAGGTCCTTTGGATCCTTTAAAAAATATATTGAGGGGCAACAATATTACATTCTCTTTATATTTGATTCTACAAATTATTACATTAAAAAGAATTACTATTTAGAGTCTGCTACTGTTTTCAATGTCTACAAACACTGCAGCCATTCAAGTCCAGTGGAGCACTGCATTATTCCATTCTGTTTTAGGGTGCTTTAGGGTAAGGCATGTAACTTCAAGGAGTGATAAGCAAGTTTTAACTGTTTTAAAGCTATTAAATCAGAACCTGTTTGATTAGGTAAAGACATGATCTTCTATTTATAAAACCTTTTGTCATAGTTGCAGGGCTAGCTGCACTTCTGTTCCCTATCTGGTCTCTCTGAGCACACTCCCTCAGGCTTGCCTTAGGGTGGAATTTCTTAATTCTCTTTCTCATAGGGACTTGTCTGCCTTGCATTGCAATGAAGACTACAGGAGTGTGAATTGCAGAGTACTCCAATGCCATATGCTCTAACTGGTCCATGTGGATGCTGCTGGTGCAAATTAAAGGAACCCTCATGTTGCAGGGTACTTTTGGTGTCCCATAGGAACGAAGCACACACACAGCTGTTGAATAAAAGTAGTGAGTTTATTGGAGGCAAAAGTGGCACACCCGCAACGGGGGCTCCCTTCGTTGCTGCCACTGGAACGAGGAAAGCCTGACGCATCGGAGCAATGCTCGGGATGAAGCCCACTGTACGTGGGCACACAGGCAGAGAAATAACAGGAACATTTGCATCTCATGCATACCTTATGAATAACTAATACCTTATTTCTATCTTGTTAGTATTACACAATGCAAGCAGGTGTCTCATTACAAGGCAAGCAAACAGTGAGAACCAATTACTTTGGTATGTGAAATATGCGATAACAGGGCAGGTACTGATAACTATGGCCGAGAGTACCCTTTCCTTCCCAGGAGTGGGGGGGAAAATAAGCACCCTTTCACTCCCAGGAGTGGGGGGGCGAATGAGCCCCCCCCCAGGAGTGGGGGGGGATGAGTACCCCTTCCTTTCCTGGAGTCAAGGGCAAGAGCGCCCCTAGCACTTTACCGTCACAATGTTTTGCGCACCCTTACACCTCATTTGCGTTAACTTAGTCCTCTTTCAGACAGGAGTACCTGTAGAAACTAAGTACCTTTAGTTTGTAGAAACTAAGGCCTGGACTACACTAGCAGGGGCGGGGGGGAGTTTGAACTAAGGTACCCAACTCCAGCTTTGCTATTTGCATAACTGAAGTTGAACTTACCTGTTCGTCCCCACGGAGGTGGGTCAACCGTGATGGCTCCTCCGTCGACTCTGCTTACTCCTCTTGTGAAGCTGGAGTTCTGGAGTTGATGGGACCACTTTCAGGGATCGATTTATCGCATCTAGGCGAGACACGATAAATCGATCCCCGATACATCAAACACAACTCGCTGATCCAGCAGGTAGTGTAGCCATACCCTCGGTATCTTTAGTTTGCACCAGCAGCATCCACATGAGGTAATTAGAGTGTAACACTTTGGTGCACTCTGCAGTTCACACCCTTGTAGTCTGTACTGCAGTGCAATAGCCTTAGACCAGGACCTGGGCTTTAGTACCCACTCTGTGTGGACAGTCATTACCCTGTAGGTCCAACTGGATTCAGTCACCTGTCATTCTTCCCTTCAGGAGCCCATGACCAATGACAGGCACCAACAGCTTTCTTAAAACAAGAGTACATTTATTTAGCAGTAGGAACAAAGCATTAGAGAAAAGGGATTGTAAAACAAAGTGCATGCACATATCTTTATCATACATAAAGTCCTACCATCCCATAATGGTACCCTAGATAGGCCTAGCTTCTTCAGATACCCACTGGAGTTCCTATGTCTGAGTCTTGCTTCAGTGTGGTTTCCCCTGCACCATTGAGAGTGCACCCTTTTTTAACCCTGCTAGACTTCTTCGGCCTTTTGGTGGGCTTTGATCCTTCTGATCAAACCAGTTCTGTAGGTTCAGCAGGAGATAGATTCGTAAAAGCCAAGGTTTCTGCCATTGTCCCTTAATAACTCAAGTGTATCATCTTCTCTGGCTGTTCTCACGCAAGAAAGATCATGGAGTCATTGTGGACAGTTCTCTGAACACATCCCCTCAATGTGCAGCGGCAGTCAAAAAAACAAACAGAATGTTGGGAATCATTAAGAAAGGGATACATAATAAGATGAAAAATATCATATTGCCTCTATACAAATCCATGGGAGGCCTGAATACTGCCTGCAGATGTGGTTGTCGCAGCTTAAAAAAAGATATATATTGGAACTGGAAAAGGGTCAGAAAAAAGCAACAAAAATTATTATGGGTATGGAACAGCTGCCGTATGAGGAGACATTAATAAGACTGGGACTTTTCAGTTTGTAAAAGAGACGACTAAGTGGGTACATAATAGAGGTCTATAAAAGCATGACTGGTGTGGAGAAAGTAAATAAAGGAGTGTTATTTACTCCTTCCAATAATACAGGAAGTAGGGGGGGTCACCAAATTAAATTAGTAGGAAGAAGGTTTAAAACAAACAATAGGAAGTATTTCTTCACACAACCCACAATCAACCTTTGGAACTCTTTGCCAAAGGATCTTGTAAAGGCCAAGACTATGACAGGGTTAAAAAAAGAACTAGATAAATTCATGGAGGATAATTCCATCAATGACTGTTAACCAGGATGGGCAGGGATGGTGTCCATAGCCTTTGTTTGCCAGAAGCTGGGAATGAGAGACAGAAAACGGATCACTTGATGATGACCTGTTCTGTTTATTCTGTCTGAGACACCTGGCATTGGTCACTGTTGGAAGACAGGATACTGGGCTAGATGGACCTTTGGTCTGTTCCAGTATGCTCTTTCTTATGTTCTCCTTCCTAGCTGAATTCCAGATTCAGAGTGATCCTAGGCCTTGCCTTCACTGCAAAAAGAGGTATATTTTTAATGCAAATTAGCTAACTGGAGATAACATCTTTTTTATTTTATTTTTGTGGTAAAGACAAGGCCTTAGTAAGAAACATTTACACCAAAGCATTTCATACTGAAAACATCAACCCAATAACCAAGTATTAATAAATTACAAGGCAATCCATTTTCATCAAGCCTTTCATACTGATAGATTACAAAGTTCTTTACAAGATTTTGCTGAAACTCAGGTCTAAGTTCACTTAGTTCAGTGCTACAAAGTAGTTTTTATGATAAACGTTTGTCCAAGCCAACAAAAATTAACAGAAATTATGTAGTAGGGTTAATCAGTGGTTGCGGGCAGGGAATATGCTGTTACAAGCTTGCTTCCCCCACCCCACCCCAAATCAAAGACCAATAAATTATAATTGCTTATTTCAAGCATGCATTTGGTTATTTGAAAACCAAAAGTGCTGTCTCAGTTGTTCTAAGAAAATATATAAAAACACCATTTTGTTTTACCAGTTTCATATTATTGTGTTTTATATTTTCTCTGCACCACTGAGCCCCTGGCATCTTAAACAGCAGTTATACACACTTGCTTTTAGTTCTGTTTTCCTTTCAGAATATCAAATACTAACACTTTCTATGTTCAAAACACTGTACAGTCACCAGTTAACTTTAAACACCCCTGGGAGGTGGGAAGTCTGAGCCTCACTTTACAAGTGAGAGTACTGACTTACTCAGAGCCACACAGTGAGAGTCGGTGACCGAGTCAGGAAAAGAGCTCAATTTTCAGACACTCAGCATGGTTCAGTGCTCCAGGCCATACTGCTTTGGTCTAAAGGCTCCTCTGCAGAAGAGAGTGGTACAATTTTAAACATCACTGGAGTTTCTAAACATTATAGATGATAATTTTCTAGCACAAGGTAATATGTTGGACCTCATTATGTCAGATAAAAATAAATTAATCACTGGGGTTGGAAGTTGGTGGTTACTTAGAGACCAGTGGTCATGCCCAGTTGCATTCAGTATGGGCAAAGAGAGGCCAGTCCCACTCAGTAATACATAACATTTGGTCCTTCGAACAAAATTGATTGGGATGAAAAAATCAGATAGCAAAGTGTGAATGAAAATTGGGAGTTCTTTAAGACAAGTTTATTAGATGGTTAAAAATCAACAATCCTTTCTGAAATGGTAATCACATAGCCCCTTAGAAGCTGGAGCACTCCCTATTAACATCACTGTCAATCAGGCACAATTTAGCCCTGGAGGAATTAACTCAGCCAATTTAGTAGCGACTCTGAGATCCTCTTTATTCAGGTCATCCAGAAGACATGCTGCTTCAACATTTCAAAATAGAGATTCTTTTTCTGAGTGTCTGACCCAGAATTCAGCTAGGAAAATTACTGCTGCTTTATCATGTCCTTCTTCAAAGCCTTTCCTAGAAGTGACAAGTTCCCTCTTCCTCCTCTATGTTCCAGAGCTTAAACCTAAGGAGGACATATGGGATAGGGGTGGAGTGGAGGTTCGTTTTAGTTTGTAAGAGAATAATATATCCCTTCCTTCCAAAGCAGCTTCTAGAATTCTGTGTATCACAAATGCTGCAACTGTAAGTGTAATAGTTACCCCTGTATCCTGTACAGAAAGCTTAACTGCAGCCTTTCCAGATGCTCTTTTGATATTTATATAACTATACAAAGAAACCAGAGTAAAAAGAATGTCACTAAAGCCCTAACCCTGCAACTAGCTCTGGGTGGGTGTAACAGGATAGCTGGCCCATTAAGTGAACCTGAGCTCTGCTCTCCTGTTCTAGTCAAGGGACTACCTCATGCTCTCCCCTGGGCCAGTTAAGAGGATGGGGCAGCACCTGGGGAACTAACAAAGGCCCAGTGAGATCCGCTGAGAGGGCCAGGGCAGAGTCAGTCAGTCAGAAGTGGGGCAGGAGACGAGACCTTCCACAAGCAGAAGGTTCCTGGGAGAAGGCTAAAGGCAGGAGAACAGCAAGACGGGTTTGCTGGTTGGCATCCCCAAGACAGAGAGCCAGAGCAGAGGCTTGGAGGCAGGAGACACTGCAGAAGGACTTGTCTGCTGGGTCTAAGATGGAGAGCCAAAGCCAACGGCTAGAGCAGGGGTGGGCAAACTTTTTGGCCCGAGGGCCGCACAGGGCTTCAAAATTGTGCAGAGGGCCGGGTAGGGAAGGCCCTGCCCCCTATCTGACCCCACCCACTTCCTGCCCCCTGACTACTCCCCTCAGAACCCCTACCTGTCCAAACCCCCCTTCCTTGTCCCCTGATCGCCCCCCAGAGACCCACCCCACTCTAACTGCCCCCCAGAACCCCACCCCTTATCTAGCCCCCCTGCTATCTGTTCCCTGACTGCCCCCTCCCTAGACCCCCCACTCCTTAACCACCACCCCAAGCACCCACCACCTAAGACCCCCCCACACACCAAACTGGCTTACCTGCTCAGCCGGGCGTGGGGCCCCATGGCTCGCAGCACTCCGCCCGCCCCGCATCTTGCCATGCTCCGCCTGGTACCCCGGGCCGGTGCTGGGAGTGCAGGGCCCCGCGGCTTGCCACGGTCGGCCCGGCACCCCAGCTCGGGGCCCCGTGGCAAGACGTGCTTGGCCTGGCCCCCGGCTCGGACCGCAGAGCCACGGGGCTTTCGGCGCTGGGCCCAGCCCCCCAGCCGGGAGCGCAGGGCTTGCGCGCTCAGCCTGGCCCCTCAGCAGGGAGCGTGGGGCCCCTGCGACTTGCCGCGCTCAGCCCAGACCCCCGGCTGGGAGTGTGGGGCCACGCGGCTTGCCCCGCTTGGCCCAGGGCGGGGGGCAGTGGCCCCGCCCCCTGGCCCAAGCTCGCGGGCCGGATGAAAATGGCCGGCAGGCTACATGTGGCCCGTGGGCCATAGTTTGCTCACGTCTGGGCTAGAGTGGGTTGAAGGAAGAGGGACAGCAAGGGGAAATTCCTAAGAGAGCTGTGGGAGTACCTACTATGATGTGGGAAGTTGCACCCCAGAAGAAAGATCTGGATGAAGGACAGAGGACTGAGAGTCTGGGTGTGATGAAAGATGCCAGAATGGGGTATGAGTTATGGTAATGCCTAAGAGGAGATGTGATTTTTAAGGACTATTTGCACTGGAGCAGGGACCCAGGGTATGAATCTGGCTCAGATATATCAGTAGGGAAGTCCCTACTGGCAATATATGGCCAGTATCTCATCTGTTTACAATGCTCCAGTGGTGCAAAGGGCAGGATCCATTAAAAAAAAATCTGGCCCATAGTATAGTTGTAACCCTTCTGCCCATCAGAGTTGGCAGCAACAAGGGCCGGGTTCAGTATCCAGGGGTTCCATTCCAATAGCACAATACAAAAACCGGCTCGAGCCCCCACCCAGTGACCTGGGACAACCATATACCACCCCTCTGGGCATCTGTAAGAGACAATACTTCCCCTCTCGCAAGCACAGAGTCTGAGTGTACCAAAGCCTTTTAATAACAGGGAGAAACAATGTGGCATTGTATTGGGGAAACACCACAAACAAGGTTAATAAACCAAACCATGAACCAGAAGCCCCCCTCCCAGCAAATAGGCCGTGGCCTTCCCTTTGGCTCTTGAGTTCCACAACCCCAAAAAGTCACTCAATAGTCCCAAAAGTCCAGCAGCCCAAGAGTCTCTGTTCTTGGTCAGTGCAGAGTTCAAAAGTCAATTGGCAGAGTCTTACCTCCCAGCCTGGGTGGAAATGGAGGGTAGGGCACGGGGCACCTTACGTGGTCCGAGGCCGACTGCGCTGCCTCTCTGTGGGGTTCCGCTGCAGCCCTCACCGCAATCCGCTCTGCTCGCCGATACTCGAACTGCTCTGCAGCACCAGTCACTCGGCTAGCCGTCCTGCTAGCCAACACACGGACAGCTCTGCGGTGCCAGTCACTCCGTCAGCAGCACAAACGGCTCCGCTAGTCGACACACGGACTGCTGTGCTGTGCCAGCCACTCCGCCAGCCACACGAACTGCACCCAGGAACCTCTTGGCTGAGTCCGCTGCCAGTCGCACAAACGGCACCCAGGAACCGCTCTGCTAGCTGCACAAATTCCTTGGTGCCACCGACATGCCTTTAGGCCACCCCTACTTAACACAGTGCTCAGTGATTTCAGCTCTTAGTGGTGGTGGTAGTAGCAGCCTTGGCACAGATACACCATCAGACCCAAAGTGAATTCAGCTTAGCAGGCTAAACCTAGACTCCTAAAGAAATCAAAATTAGCTCTAACATTCTACAGTGGAGAGAGGCAAGGTGCAATAGGCCTAGGGGGCCCTTAGACAAGTCCCTCACCAAAAGGTATAAAGACCTACCCACAGCCTCTCTTAATCTCAGAGCATTCTGAAGCGCGTGGCCCTTGACCAGTGAGTGCTACTTAGATGATGGCGAGTCCCTCCATCATAACAAGGGCCAAGTACATGTCCATAGTCCTTCATTCACATGATCAGGGTAACATCACTTTATCATTCCTGCCCCAGTAACATAGAAACTGGAGCTCCCACATCAGCCGAAGTGGCCATGTGGGCTGCTGTGAGCTCAGGCTAGGCACGGTGGGTGTGCCTATGCAAATCGATCAGCCCCAAAGTTATTTTTCCACCCCTCACTGCAATTCCCATAATTCACCACCAGATGTCAGAATAGATCTCATTCCTGACACTGCTTACACAGTTAAATCATCATACTATCTATTTTCACTCCCCTGGGTCATTATATGTACACACATGTAGATTCATTGCCTAGCTCAGTAGGACCCTGGTCTGACTGATGCTTCTAGGTACTATAACAGTACAAACACTAAATGATTTTGATGCTCAGTAACTGTCACTACCACCAGAAATGACATGGCTAGGCACTGTGTACTTCCAGAGGTTCAGTTTTGTGTGGCTGCTTCTCAGCAATGGAGCAGGATCATTGGGAGTTAAGGAATCCCACGCAATGCAGCTGAAATGTTCCAAAAAATAAAGAATATGCCTCTAAACTCATAAGCATGTGCAAAAGTGTCAAGTTTCAGATTATTATAACTCTGACACACCTAGGAAGATATCCATGAGGACAGTAACATAACCCCTCTGATCCCCAGTCTTTTACCTATCAAATTTCAAATACCTGCTCAAATCCACTATGGAGGCACTAAAGCTGTTAAATGGGTCAGAAGAGTTTTTGACATTGGCAGAACTAGTTGTTTTTCTACTTTTGTCTTCAAAAATAAAAGTTTTCACAGAAATGTTTGAAAAAATCAAACTGAGATAGGAAAAGTGTAGACTAAACAGTTAAAGTTTGCTGAAGTTATAGGCAATTGAAAATAGAGTATTGGACAACCTTTATATATCTGTTTGAACTGCTCTGACTGCAATATTGAATCTCTGTATTATCTAGTTCTGAAGTATTAGATAATGCTACAAGTCAGTTTGCTCTAGGTATTTCCTGGAACTCATAACTTAAATTTTTATCTCTAAACTGATTTCCAACTTTATTTGGTCTATTTATTATCTTTTTTTATGTCGATATAGAGAAAGCTAACTCAAATTCTCATCTAGTTTAGTTCTTACTAGTTTAATTTCCACAGCAACAAACTAGCTCTCCAGGTTAGTTAACCTGGAAATCAGGTTATCCTTTTTAGAAGTCTAATACAGCAATAGCAGCATAACCACTTCCAAAGTTTTCATTAATTTCTGAAAGAATATCTTTGAAAGAATCACTGGGTCCTGATACTCCCATTGCAGAGCTAACAGCATGTGCTTCTTTTTAAAAAAATAGGTTTTCCTATCCTTTTCAGTGGCTTTCCAGATAAAGACAGCAATTCTTTGATCTTCCTGCTTAGTGTTCTTGCCTTTAAAAGACACAGACATGCTGGGTTGCTCTCTCTTTGTTTTTGTTAAGTATTTTTTTCTTTATGAGGCTTGAATTAAATTATGCTTTGAAAAATGCTAATTTTAAGTTTAGAGTGCCTTGTTTCTCTTCCTGGAGAAGAACTCTATGGAGACATCTTTTCCCTGGAATAATTTTCTGATACAATTACAAAATTAATGAATGACATGTACATGGCAGACATAAACTGAACTGGGGGAGATGTGTAATGGTAGCATCACAGGGATCAATGTTAAATTCCATTTTATTTATCATCATGAATAATTCAAGAAGTGTACTACTTAGATTCATGGATATATTAAATAGGTGGTACTGAAAACACCTTGGAGGACAAAAATAACTTGAAGGGACCTGGAAAGATGAGATATTTGGACTGAAGATAAAATAAGATTCACTTTGGAAAAATGCAGGCTATTATGACTGAAGGGAAATTATGTCTAATGATTTCTGAAAACACAATACTCTGGTCTGTGCTCCTGCAAAGAGTTAAGCTGAGATGCAGAAGGAAGGAGAGTGTATAGTTTTTCAGAATATTGTCTGAGCATCCTCATCCCCCAAGTACAGAGACTCCATGATACCAGCAAAAAAGTACTTTAGCCAGGATATCAAGAATCAGAGAGGTAGCCGTGTTAGTTTGGAATTGCAGAAATGACAAAGAGTCCTGTGGCACCTTAAAGACTAACTAAAGTATTGAAGCATAAGCTTTCGTGGGCTAATAGCCATTTCATCAGATGCAACTTACATCCAACAAAGTGGGTATTAGCCCATGAAAGCTTATGCTTCAATACTTTAGTTAGTCTTTAAGGTGCCACAGGACTCTTTGTCACTTAGCCAGGATCATTTATTTTACTCAGGGAAGTAGTAAAAAGCTATATCAGGGAAAAAACACATTTTTGCTGCTATAAACTGCATCTATACTAGGAGAGTTTGCCAATATTGGTATACCAGCAAACTTTTTCTATTGTAGATCTGGGATAGGGCTCTGGAGCCAAAGACAATAGTCAGGCCAGAGCACTCTGGCTCTGTGCAATTGAGGCCCTGAACTTAGCCTTTACTACTGATGTGAAATATAGTTTAACATTTATACTTGCAATAATGCTACAATCCTTAAAGAAAAGGTAGCAAGTCCAAGTATTGACTAATTTTTTCCTCTAAGGCCAATTGCATATCCAAAAAGGTTTTAAAACATCTGTTATATTATCACTATTGAATGCCAGTTTGTCATTCATATTAACAAAGAGGCAGGACACTTTGTCATAAAAATTTGCATAGTTGCACTATTTCTTTATCCACTTTGATCTGTTTTCAAAAGTGAATAAAAATTTAAATGGCGACCTCATCCCCTACTTTCCTAGTACAGCTTCCATATTCCTAACTAGCTGTTAGTAATGCATCTTGATGCAGATAGTGATCATTTATGCATATTCAGGATCCAATCCTCCATTTTGCAGATAAGAATAAATGATTAGACTGAGTGAATTTTAAGTATTTTCAATTTAAAGTTAACATACATTGGCTTGTGACATATTTTAACTGTTACCTTTTTTTGTTGGTTAGATGTCATTTTGAATAATTTTTTCTAGTTTTCCTTTTATTTTCTCATGTGTTTGAGGGTCCTTTATGACCCAGCCAGTTCTATTTCTTATGATAAAATGTGTTCATCCTGCAATATCTTTTTTTTTTCTAAATTCAGTGTCTGACCATAAGTGTCTGCCATGGAAAGATAATGCTTCTAAGTCAATGGCAGCAGTGTGCTGAAATCTTTATGCATGGAGAAGAGATTTGAGCCTCTCTTGAAATATCAAAGCTCTTTTTGTCTAATTGTGTATTCCTTTCTCCTCTGTTTCCTTTGTGATGATGCAGTACGGTATGCTGTAAAACACTCTGATGGAGTTTTGATTGCCATCAGATGCTTTATTTTCAGTTCTAGGGAGGCAAGCCCTGAGAACGATGCCTATCTCCCTTCTGTACAAAGGATTAGGTTCAGATGCAGTTTAGATCAATTGCTTCTAAGACTGATTTTTTTAAAAAATCCTTTTAACACCACTGAGATGATTCATAACTGGGATCAGACCAGAAACTCTTTTCTTCTTTTAAAACCAAAACTGGTCCAGTGGGGTCATCCCTTATCATTTGAAGGGAGTGACTCAAATTACAGCAGCCCACAGATACTAGCTCTGTGTTCTGGTGCTGCTCCAGGTCTATCATATTAGTGCAATAAACTGACTAAGTTAAAGGCATGCCACTGCCAAAGTAGATGGAGTGGTAGCAGGGGTGTGCAGAGGAAGAAAAATGTGGCCGCTTTTGGAAGAGCTCACTCTACTTCCCATGGCCCCAGGACCGGAGGAGCTGTCATGTCCCGCCCCAGCCCAGGGCCAGAGGAGCTCACTCCCCACAGTAGCTGGAGGAGCTGGTTTTCCCCTTCATGGTACCGGGACCAGTAGAGCTGGTTCTCCCTGGCTCACCCTGCAGCTGGAGGAGCTGTCATCTCCTGCCCCGGCCCAGAGTCAGAGGAGCTTGCTTTCCTTGCCCCGGAGGAGTTCTGTGTCCCCACTAACTGGGGGGACCCAGGCTGCTGCTTGCCCCCATTTACATGTGCCCCTAAGTGGCTGACCTGCTGAAGTGATTTGGTTGTTCTCTAGTAGTAGGCCTACAGCTGATAAAAGCCTTGATGGAGAATCTCCTATGTATAGTAACATTAAGTCAAGAGATAAAAAGTTTGAGTTTATGGAGCTAAGGACCCTGGATTATTTCTCTGATGTCATGCATATACTTAACAGGTGAAAATGGTGCCCCTTGTTTGTAGCCACACATTATTTACAGCTGGTTGTGGGTATGTGTATATATTATATTCAGCCCTGGCTCTGAGAGCAGGCAGCCTGGGTTAAAGAGGAAGTAGAGACACTGAGGTTGCATATATATCTGGCCATAGGTCTGACCCCATTCACTGTGACTTCTGGGAAAGGATAATTTTATAAGTACCCTGGCCTCCAGGCTAAATTCCTCCTTCCAGCAAAGAACAGCCAGAAACACGTCAAAGGAAGGGAACAGACAAAGATAGAACAGAGATGACAGAGATGTACTCTGCCCAGATCTACCAGCCGTAGTCCAGGCCATCCTCTCTCCAACTTAAATAGTAACTAAGAGAAAGAAAGGAAAAGGAGTAAGAGTCCGTATTTTGAAGCCCTGCAGCAGGGAATACTTTAAGTCTCCTTGTGATAATGAAGGTTGTGATTTTAAAATAAGTCAAACTGAGTTCAATGCCTGGAGTCCATTAACATCCAATGGGAGCCAAATTCCCAACTCCCTCAGGCGCATTTTAAAAACCCAGCTAAACTGGCTAATACTGGACATATGGAAATAGATTTTTTGATTCACTGGCAAATTCCAGAAAAAATGTTTAGAATCAAAACAAAAATTCATAATTTTTGGCAAATTAAAAAAAACATTATGGGTTGAATAAAATATTTTGTTTTGATTTTGAGCATTTCATGATTTTTTAAAAATCAAAATTAAAGGAAATTTCTAAAGGAAGTAATTTCAAAAATAAAAATCAGAACATTTCATTCTGAAAATGTCAAAAATAAACATTATATGAAGTTTAGTTACAACCATGTTTCCCCCACGATATTAAAGAGACAAGGGTGGGTGAGGTAATATCTTTTATTGGACCAACTTCTGATAGTGAGAGAGAGAAGCTTTAGAGATACATAATGCTCTTCTTCAGGTGAGTAAAAGAGTGCCACAGCTAAATACAAGATTGAACAGATAGTTTAGAATATGTGCTAACTACATATGCTAAGGGACCATTCCAGCTGATGTGGCCCACTGACATCCTTGTACTCATACGATTACATGCTAAACTATCTGTTCAATTTTGTAGTTAGCTGAGACATTCTCAGTCTTTTTCCCAGACCTTCTCTGTCAAAAAAAATTGTCCAGCTGTATCTAGCATTGTAATATTCTTCTGGTTCTCTAACTCTGCCACTATTCAGACCACTTTGACAACTCTCCCCAAAGATCTCTTCATTCTTTTCTTGTCTTCTGCACCATGTTTGTTCTCCTTGTCTTTTCCTTCAAGACTTATCTCCCAACCTCCCTTCATCCTACATGGCCACACAATTCACAGGCCAATTTCTTCTCCATTAACTGCTCTTTACCTCTTCCTACACTGCTTTCATTTTAGGAATAGCAAGTTTACTACAATCCTGACACCCTTTCTAAAACACCTGCCTTCATCCTCATTCAGAGAAGCATTTAAGTATGTTGTGACAGTTTCGGGAATTTGTCTTTAAAAATTATGAATTCTGCTTTATTTTATGTAATTGCAGTATCATTGGATGCTCAGTGTATATTGGATAAGCTAACAGAAACAGACCCACCCCTCCCAGACCATGTCTAGAAAGGTGCAACAGGAACAGCTGAGAGTCATTAACCTCAATAGCTTTCCATTCAGATGGGAGTACTCAAGAACAATGAGATGGCTATAGTGTAGGGGAAACTGGTCTCCCCAGTTTGTTTGAAGAGGGTGAGGTTGAAGCAATGGAAAATCCCCAGCAGAAAGGAAAGAACACAAATTAAAGGGGTAGGGAGTTGCTGTTTAAAACCAGGCAAATGCTAGCTGAGAACTGCCAGACCTAAAGAAGTGAAGGGAAGCTTGTTATAGGAGACAGGGGAGACTCCATGACAAGAAAGAGAAAACTGAGTTGGAGAAGTGGGGTCGAGTAGCAAGGGGACTGACAAATCTAAATAACACTCAAGAGTGGTGAGGACAGTGAAGGAGGAAATTGCATAGTCTGGGAGTAACGTGTGACTGGTTTAGAAATCCCTCTGCAATATCTGAGAGTTACTTGCTTCAACTGTCATATGTCTCTGAAGAGTTAAACTATAAACCAGAGCTTGCTTGAACAAGTTGGGTGTCAGGCACTTGGGGGAGTTGGACAAGCTAGAAGTGGTACCAGACAGAACATGTGCCTGGGAAGTGTGCTTGAGAAGCTAGAACATGTGGTTGGAGCCTTCCCAGATGCAAAGGAGCTTAGAAGCACATAAAGAGGAACCTGGTGTGCATCCAAATGGAGGAGTTCAGCCAGGACTGACGTACTTGCTTAAGTGAACGGAAAAGAGGTGAGAGAAGTCAGTTGAAATGGGTAGATAAAACAAAATAGACCTTACCTCCAAACCTTATAATAGTTCTTGTGAAATATGGCAAGAATAAGAACAGATAGGGTAACAGTCTTTCAAGTCATGCCAGCACATACATAAACTCTCCAGGTCATCTAGTTACATAACCATAATTCACTTTCTATACATTGCTAGTTACTGTTATCATTGTTCTGTGCCCTCCACCATAGGAAGCCAACTTCTATTTCACCTTGTGGTAAGGGGATTACAAAAGAAACCCCCGGTAAGAGTTCCGCCTAGCCGCCGCTCCAATCATTGGCATTAGACAGCAGGGTAAGGGTTAACTCGAGTTTATTCACTGCAGTGAAGTCCACCGTACAGAAACAGAAGCGGCCCCGATAAACAGACGCTTTCTCCTTTTATACTTTTCCTTAATTATTAGCATATTTTGCAAAGCCTTAGACAGTTATTGAAACCCAATCACTGCTTTTCTATCTTATTCCCTCCATATAAGGTTTTTGTATCACATCTTTCCGGGTGTTGTGCTTTTTCAGGATCAGTGTCCATGCTGCAATTGTCTCGCCAACTACCATGTTCACGTGGGTCCCTAACTGCCTACTTATTTCTAACTTATGCTCCAAGCTTGCAAAAACAGGAAATACCCACTTCTCCATAGCCCCCCCTCCCACGCTTCCCCTTGTCGCTGCACTTATTTTCAGATTATGCACTTAGCTTGCCAAAACAGAAAATGCAGAAAATACCCGTTTCTCCACAACCTTCTACCTCAGACTGCCAAAAGAAACAAACTTTGAATAAGTTTAGCTTGAACCAACCCCATGAAGTAGGTATACAGCAGCTGCATCATGTTTACAAGTGAGAAAACTGAGCCATAATGAGATAGAATATGTGCAAATGCAGGTTTTAAGGATGCAGTAAAAGGGAAAGGATGTGTGTATTTTTGCAGGTTTAGTTGTTACATCCTCTCATATTTAAGGACTTGGCTATAGAAAATATGAAACATAAAAGCTTGAAGCTGCACTTTGCCTCAAGAACTGATGTTCCTAGCTTTATTTGGTGGTTGTTCTTTATCAATCCACTTTTATGATTCACTTGTGTGACTGCTTGTAAATATATTTTAGAAGTGTTTGGCACTATGCCTTACATCTCACATAGTTGGCACACCTAAATGCCGGCTACCAACTTGTTTTCATTTTATTTGCTTGAGGATTACACAAGGATAGAAAAGAAGAAAACTTTTTATTGCTGTTTTATTAGCTTTGCTTTTCTAGGTTTGTCTTTGGTTTCAAAAACCTGTTGGCAATAGCTACAGCGAAAGTCCATACCCTAGCGGGCGTGACGTGTACATGCGAACTTTCTGGTCTGCCTCGTGGGAGTTAACTCAATTTTAAATCACTGCAGTATTGTGTGATCTGATTTGATGGGGAAGGGTGGGCACTCTATGGGGTGGTCGTTGGGTCCATTCCAGCAATTTAGCATCACTTTCACATTGCAAAGCAGCCAAACTGACACTGTCAGGACTCCTCTTATGACAGAAAATCCCCAGTTGGGATAGAGCAAGTGTTGTGGACCTAAGCAACTCCAACCCAGCTCCCAGTGTAAGGGGCCACCGGCAGCCACTAATAATTAAGAGCAGCCCTGAAGCTGCTGTAAGCAATGCCAGGGACCAAACCTAAACTGAGGATTGGGGAAACTCATAGTGGCTTAGAGCAACCTTTGTCCCACACACTGTTTCAAGGGTATCTTTGTATTAAGCATAAAGTAGCCTAGAATTTCTGCTTACCTGTAAGGGGTTAAGAAGCTGGTGAGGGATTTTTCTCAAGCCTTTCCCAGGAAGAGAGGTATAGGCTTGGGAGGATTTTGGGGGAAAGAGAGGAGACTCCAAGTGGCCCTGCCCCTAGTTCTTGGGGTAATGCTTGGCAGTGGCATCATACTGTTCCAGACACAGGAGAAACTTGTGACTTGGGGAAGTTTTAACCTAAGCTGGTAAAATAAGCTTAGGGGGTCTTTTTGTGCAGGTCCCCACATCTGTACCCTAGAGTTCAGAGTGCGGAGGGATACTCTGACAATCTGGTTGCCCTCAGTTTGCTCACTTTACTCTCCAGTGCCTTTCCATGCTTTCCTAAGGCATTCACATCCTTATAACTTCATCTGCTAGAAACAGTATGGAACAACCCCACCACATGTTTTTTGGGGGATGAGGGGAGTAGGGCTGAGGGAAGGGATGGGAGTCGGAGGGAAAGGGGGAGAAGAGAGATGATAGAATCCAAACTCAGATTCACACTTTGAATGCTTTCAGAATTTCATTTTATGAGCGATTAAGTCAAAATGAGGCCTTTGCTATTTAACTAGTGTCACCATTACAGGGTGAGCTGCACTTTTGACCCTTTCAGTCCCTCGTGTGCACCCTCAGGTGACAGGTCTGGCTTCCTGCCTCTCTCCTTGGTGAAACCTCAGGGTCCAGCCACTCCAGGGCTGGATCTCTAGGCTGCAGCCCCCATTTCCCAACTACTGTAACACAACAACCAATTGGGTTTGGCACCTGCAAGCCCTTTCACTCCAGGATCCTGGGATAACAGTGGATAAATGTGACTCAGAACTTAGCTTCTTCCAGTCAAAGCATTATTTATTCCTTCACCCAAAGTTACATAGCATGCAGAGCAAAGATAAAAACAATAAAGGTCTATATGCCTATTTTCTCCTTACCTAAACCTTAATCTGTCCTGATAAGCTTTGGTATGGTTCATTCAGCCCAGTTACCTTTTGCAGCATGTGCTCTGACTCTCTCCCCAAGTGTGTCTGTCAGTGTGTTGATAACCTACTCATCCCTTCCCAGCCGAGGCTGGCATTTGTAAGTTGTCAGATGATATAGTCATACAATACTCTTTCCGTTCCAATAATATCTCAACAGGGTGTTAAAAAAACCACTACAAGAGTTAGACATTTTTAAATCAGCATATTTGGATAACTTGCCTCCAAAAGATTTAAAAGAGCTATTTGTGTAGCTGAAGTCAAAGTATCTTAGTTTGACTTATCTGGCCATCCCCACGACAGCTGGTCGACCGCAGTCACTCCCCCGCTGACTCTGCTTACTCCTCCTGCCAAGGTGAAGTACAGCTGTCGATTCGGGGATCGATCTATCACATCTAGATGAGATGTGATAAATCAATCCCTGATATATCGAGCGCTACCCACCGATCGGCAGGTAATATAGCCATACACTAAGTTAATAAAGAACTTAAGGAGAGTAACATAATTAATGCCAATCAATATGGGTTTATGGGAAATTAATCTCGTCGAATTCATTTGTTGTCTGTTATGAATTACAAGTTTGATTGATAAAGGTAATAGTGTTGATGTACTAGACTTCTATAAGGCATTTGACTTGGTACCACATAATATTTTGATTAAAATGCTAGAAAGCTAAATTAACATAGCACACATTAAAGGAATTAAAAGCTGACTTACCGATAGGGTCAAAATGTAACTGAACAGGGACTCATCATTGAGTCGGTGTGTTTCTAGAAGGGTCCCTCAGGAATCTGTTCTTGGCCCAATGCTATTGAACATTTTTTTTTAATCAATGACCTGAAGGAAAATATAAGATCACCACTGATAAAATTTGCTGATGACTCTAAAATTGGGGCAGTGGTTAATAATGAAGAGACAGATCACTAATACAGAGCAATCTGGATCACTTGGTAAAATAAAATGCATATTATTTGCCTGTATCTAATACAGCCAAATGTAAACATCTGCATCTAGCAACAAAGACTAGGGATCATGATAAATAATCAACTGAACGTGAGCTTCCAGTGCATTATTGTGGCCAAAAAAGCTAATAAAATCCTTGGATGTATAAACAGGAAAATATCCAGTAGGAGTAGAGAGGTTATTTTACCTCTGTATTTGGCACTGGTGCAACCACTGATAAATACTGTGGCCAGTTCTGGTGTCTACAATTCAAGAAGGATGTTGATAAATTAGCGAGGGTTCAAACAAGAGCCACAAGTATGATTAAAGGACTAGAAAACATGCTACAGGGCTAGACTCAAGGAGCTCAATCTATTTATCTTAATAAAGAGAAGGGATGACTTGATAGCAGTCCAAAAGTACCTACATGGGTCGGGGGAGGATATTTGATAATGGACTCTTCAGACTAGCAAAGAAAGGTATAACAAGACTCATTGGCTGGAAGCTGAAGTTAGACAAATTCTGGCTGGAAATAAGACATACATTTTTAACGAGAGTCAAAGTAGATTCTTCCTCACTGGCAATTTTTAAACCAAACTTGGATGTTTTTCTAAAATATATGCTCTAATTCAAATAGATTAATTCAAGGAAGTCCTATCACGTGTTATACACGACGTCAGACTAGATGATCAGCAGTCCCATCTCACTTTACAATCTATTAATCCAATTTTAGTTCTGAGTGAAACATCTTGTTTGTTCTAATAAAACTATAAATCCTACTCTGTATTTAATAAAATCACTTTTTACTTATTAATTAACCCAGCATATGTATTAATATGGGGGTGGGCAAACCGCTGTGTATCTCTCTCTATCAATGTTACAGAGGGCGAACAATTGAGGAGTTTTCCCTGTATACGCTTTACACAGGGTGAAATGGATTTATTTGGGGTTTGGACCCCATTGGGAGCTGGGCATCTGAATATTAGAGATAGGAAGTGACTTCTGAAGCCACTTTCAGTTAAGTCTGCGGCTGTTAGGAGACATGGTTTAGACCTGGGTCTGGGTTTGCAGCCAGCTAACGTGTCTGGCTCAAACCAGGCAGGGCACTGAAGTCACAAGCTGCCAGGGAAAACAGACTTCGAAGTAGTCTCAGCACATCAGTTGGCAGTCCCAAGGGGTTTCTGTACTCCAACCCGTCACAGTGCTAAACTCCATCCCCATTTCACAAAGAATTTAAGCACGACTTCAGTACGATTTAAATGATTAAGACCTTGATTCAGCAAAGCATCTAAACACAAGCTTTGAGTATTATCACTAATGCTAAATTTATTTGAACCACTTCGCTATTTAACCCAGGCTGAAAATTTTGTAAAAGATGGTCTCTGTGTAGTATTTGGTTTTAGTTAGGTCAGATATACTGGAAGAGTAGCCTCTCTTGTTGTTCAGTTATGGGAATCAGGATTATACCAGGAATTGCAGACATGTTTTTAAAAAACGAGTATTGATCTGTGTCAAACCTTTGTTCGGTATGAAGTTTGTGTGTTGAGGTTAGTTGTCATCCAAGCCAGTTTGCCCTTCCCTAGCAAAAATGGTGAATAAAACCATAAACTTGGCCTCTGACCTGCTTTTGTAGGAAGTGATCCAGGTGTTCTCTATAGTTGAATTGTGCTCATATTAAATGGAATATTAAAGTCACTGGGGAGGACACCAGAATGAAAGTTAACCTCAGCTTTCAAAAAAAAATCTCACCATACATACACCACAAACCAGCTCACAGCCCCACTATCTACTTTGGCATCTGATTTTGAAAGAAATCAGAATGGATGGTTTACATACATGGGGAATGTGACATCTATAATTACATAGATTTGTGAATTATTTCCCAGTAGTGCTACATTTCTTTCTTCTCAATTGACAAAAAAGTGAATAGAATTATAGCTTGTCATTGCCTTCCAATATGCTCCAAGCATCTCATTAGCCCAACCGGATCCTGGGTTCCTCAGAATAGCTAGATGACAAGGGAAAAGAAGGTCAATTGTGAGGGTTTCACATCTCAAAAATGTGAAAGTCACTCCTCTTTGTCTGGACATATTAATTTAGTTATCCTTGAGCAACACAGGGGACAATTAGAATGATTGCGCTTGATTTGCTTCCTCAGTTTATTGAACACTGCACTTTGATGCCTAGTCCTAGCTCTAAGAGAAATAAAAGTGCCAAAGTTAAGAATATAGAACACTGATTTGTTCTTGACAATATATTGAGTCCCACTGAAAAAAATTAACTGGCAAAAGGGGAAAGACTTTCTGTTCATAATATCGGTAAGTTTCAGGTAAGTTGCTTTAATTGATTTGTATTTATAGCCTCACAATATATTAATGCAAAAAAGTTAATGAAACATTTAGGACACATAGTTAACATTCTTTAAAGTCAGCAAATACACAACTGAAGGTCCCTTAAGCAAAATGAACTCAGCCATGTTGTGTATATCTAGTATTGTATGTTTCCTGGTTAAACACGTTGTGTAATACATATTAATACTTGTCTCATAAACTGACCATAAAATGTATGCCACGTTACATAGTCCAGAGTTAATGCTGGTGTAGGAACCGTAATTTTTGACATTTCTTCACATTTTTTATTTAATATGAGTGACCATAAAATTAAATGGAGGTTATGTCAGACTTCTGCCAGCACATCGCTATTGGTCAGGGATATGAAGTCTGTCAGCAAAAGCCCCTAATGCAAACTCACCTAAACTGGCAAAACTGCACGTTTTCCAGCATAGCTTATTTCAGGAGAGCGTGAGCATATGCTTACTATACCAGTATAAAGCACAGCTTCATTAGTACCATTATATACACACACACTGAGTGTTTGGCCACTACAGCTCTCCTAGCGTGCACATGGCCCATAAGAAAATAAAAAGAGAATTGTCTGTCACCATTATAGTTGGTATGTTTAAGGATCTCCCTTAGGGCTTTGAAATTTATTGATGCAACTGTGTGCTTGTCTTCACTGGCATGCTCAATGAGCACCGCTGCGATCGATGCAGCGGCGTCAATTTAGTGCATCTGGTGAAGATGTGCTACACTGATGGGAACACGCTCTCTCATCAATGTAATTAATCCACCTCAACAAAAGACAAAGCTATGTTGGTGGGAGAGCATCTCCCACCAACATAGCGTGGTGTAGACACCGTGTTATGCCGATGTAAGTTACGTCACTCGGGGGAGTGTGCAACATAACTTACAGTTTAAGCAATTTAAGTGTGGACCTGCCCTGTTTGATAGAAAGGTGAGCCCACTAGAACAACAGTTCTACAGATATGATTAGCATTCCTTAGGGATTATAATAAGAAGCAGATATAAGTGAGATACTGTTTTGTCAGCATAAGTGTATGTAACGGATCTATGGACCCCTAGGGGCACTTTCCCCTGGCCACTCTGGGGATTAGCATTTTCCAGGTCTGATGCCCCCTTCCACTGCTTACTGCATGTCCTGCCATTGCTCCCTTTTTCTCACTCTCGGTGACTTGGAGTGCTCTGTATTCATGCCTTAGCCCTCACTGTAGTATCTCCTTTCCATGGGTATCTCATGCATCAAAGTCTCTCTGGACCTGCTGCCCCAAGCAGTCTTCTCTTTCATTGACCCTTAACTGTGCCACTTCCCCAGTGACTGGTAGGGGAACCCAGGCCTGCCTTCTACACTGGTTCCAGCCCAGGGAGCCTACAACAAGCCGTCAAGGATTGCAGTCCTATCCCTTACTGTTGCATCCCTGGGCTACTTCTGGCCTTGCCTTCTCTCACTCCCTGAATGCAGTCTCTTTCTCTCTCTCTCTCTCTCTCTCTGCAGCCTCCTTCTGCTCTTGGTTACTGGAATTGAACAGGAGCAGGCTGTCTCCTAACTAGATGAGCTTCCTCTTTAAATTAGTTCTTATTGCTCCGGGGCTGCTCCTCCAGGTGCAGCCTATGCAGTTATTGGCCAACCTTGCCACCTTAACCCCTTCAGACCCTTGCGGGGGGGGACACCCCATCACAGTGTACAACTCTGCTGAGTCAAGTATTTGGGGCTATTTACCGCAGCCTGTAAAATTGGCACCTGTGAAGGTAGATTTTCCCTGTTTCAACTCTGTTTTAAACAAATCTCTAGATAAACCCAAGAATGTTGTTGAAGCTTTGCAGCTTACACCTCTCTCAGCCACCTGCTTTGCAGTTTCTATTGTTTCTGTTTCAATGGTCCTGCGAAGAAGCATGTACAATATAATCAATCTTGAAACTTATTCTCCCCATAACAAGCAGTAACAATCTAATTGACCTGTAGATCCCACAGGCTTCTTTGATCGTTAAAGCAAAGCTACATACGCATCCTACAATATTTAAAAATTGATTAATATTTTATTGCTGTGTTTGAAATGTATCTATCCTTCTGTGCTGATGAAAACAATATGAATTGCTCATCAGTATAAAAATATAAATAACTAAAAAATGTTCATTTCATGGCCGGTGATGTTGTGGCGGGGAAGTTATTACTGCAAGGATAGCTATGTAATTATATTAATACGGCAGAGAAACAGGGAGCTGAGCTGAGTTAATACATTAGCATTCCCTATTCACATCTCATGCAAACCAGAATTCATTAGCCATTTACAGTACAACCACCATTTATACAATCCCCATTCACTAAAATACTCTGTTATCTGAAAGATGGTTATTTTCCCTACAGTGGGCCTCATCATTACCATGAGCAACAGAGAGTCCTGTGGCACCTTATAGACTAACAGATGTATTAGAGCAGGGGTCTCCAAACTACGGCCCGGAAGCCGAAGCCGGCCCGCAGCATCAATTTGTCTGGCCCCCCAGCTAGGGTGACCAGACAGCAAGTGTAAAAAATTGGGACAGGCAGTGGGGGTAATAGGAGCCTATAAAAGAAAAAGCCCCAAAAATCAGGACTACCCCTACAAAATTGGGACATCTGGTCACCCTACCCCCAGCTGAGCAGACACTTGGAGAAGTCACCGCTACCCGCAGCGCGTGAGCTGCTGCCAGCAGCCCCATGTGCGGAGGGATGAGTGCCCCTCTGGCATGGCCAGAGGAGCAAAGGGGGGGGGGCCGCGGCAGCGGCACGGCTAGAGGAGCAAAGGGGGCAGAGGCCGTGGCAGCAGCCCGCGAAGCCACTTCAAAAATCTAATATGGCCCTCATCTCACAGAGTTTGGAAACCCCTGTATTAGAGCATAAGCATTCGAGGGTGAATACCCACTTCGTCAGATGCATGCAGTAGAAATGACCAGAGGCAGGTATAAATATGCAGGCAGGAATCAGGCTAGAGATAACAAAGTTAGTTGAATCAGGGAGGATGAGGCTCTCTTCTAGTAGCAGATTTGGAGGTGTGAACACCAAGGGAGGAGAAACTGCTTTTGTAGTTGGCTAGCCATTCACAGTCTTTGTTTAACCCTGAGCTGATGGTGTGAAATTTGCAAATGAACTGAAGCTCAGCAGTTTCTCTTTGCAGTCTGGTCCTGAAGTTTTTTTGCTGCAAGATGGCTACCTTTAAATCTGCTATAGTGTGTCCAGGGAGGTAGAAGTGTTCTCCTACAAGTTTTTGTACATTGCCATTCCTAATATCTGATTTGTGTCCATTTATCCTTTTACGTAGGGACTGTCCAGTTTGGCCGATGTACATAGCAGAGAGGCATTGCTGGCACATGATGGCATATATTACATTGGTGGACGTGCCGGTGAATGAACCGGTGATGATGTGGCTGATCTGGTTAGGTCCCTTGATGGTGTCACTGGTGTAGATACGTGGGCAGAGTTGGCATCGAGGTTTGTTGCATGGATTGGTTCCTGAGTTAGAGTTGCTATGGTGCGGTGTGTAGTTGGTGGTGAGAATATGTTTCAGGTTGGCGGGTTGTCTGTGGTCAAGTCCTGCCACTGAAGGACTGTAGGTGATGGCCAGCGGTGTTCTGTTGTTTTCTTTCTTGGGCTTGTCTCACAGCAGGAGGCTTCTGGGTACATGTCTGGCTCTGTTGATCTGTTTCCTTACATCCTCATGCGGGTATTATAGTTTTGAGAATGCTTGGTGAAGATCTTGTAGCTGTTGGTCTCTGTCTGAGGGGTTGGAGCAAATGCAGTTGTATCTCAGCGCTTGGCTAGACAATGGATCGTGTGGTGTGTCCGGGGTGAAAGCTGGAGGCATGAAGGTAAGCATAGCAGTCAGTGGGTTTTCGATATAAGGTGATGTTAATGTGACCGTCACTTATTTGCACCGTGGTGTCTAGGAAGTGGACTTCCCGTGTAGTTTGGTCCAGGCTGAAGTGGATGGTGGGGTGGAAGTTGTTGAAATCGTGGTAGAATTCTTCCAGAGTTTCCTTCCCATGGGTCCAGATGATGAAGATGTCATCAGTGTAGTATATGTAAAGGAGGGGTATAAGTGGACAAGAGCTGAGGAAGCATTGCTCCAGGTCAGCCATAAAAATGTTCGCATATTGTGGGGCCATGTGGGTACCCATAGTAGTGCCACTGGTCTGGAGGTATATATTGTCACCAAATTTGAAATAATTTTGGGTGAGGATAAAGTCACAGAGCTCAGTGACCAGTTATGCTGTGGCATCATCAGGGATCCTGTTCCTGAGAGCTTGTATTCCATCTGTGGGTGGGATGTTTGTGTAGAGAGCCTCTACATCCATGGTGGCTAGGGTAGTGTTTTCTGGTAGATCACCAATGCATTGTAGGTTTCTCAGGAAATCAGTGGTGTCATGGAAATAGATGGGAGTGCTAGTGGCATAGGGTATGAGTAGAGAATCCACATATCTGGACAGCCCTTCAGTGAGCATGCCAATGCCTGAGATAATGGGGCATCCAGGATTTCCAGGTTTGTGGCTCTTGGGTAATAGATAGAATAATCCCAGTTAGGGCTCAAAGGGTATGTTGATTTGTTCCTGTGTTAGTGAAGGTAGTGTCCTGAGCACATGGTGTAGTTTCTTAGTGTATTCCTCAGTGGGATCAGAGGAAAGTGGCCTGTAGAATTTGGTATTGGAGAGTTATCTGGAAGCCTCCTTTTGGTAGTCAGACCTGTTCATGAATCCACCATTCGCACCATGGATGGAGAGACGGACGCCATCCCCATCCGCTGCGGTGTGAAACAGGGCTGCCTTTGTCCTCAGGGGATGGGCAATAGCCAAGGTGCCCCTGAACAAGGCCGACAGATCCATCAGGCAGCTGGGAGGAAATGGCTCTATCTTCCCCAGAGGACCAGCACCGACATCATCTACATTTCCCACAGGCAAGGCGGTTCCAGCGTTCGTCAGATGGATGACCTGTGTGACTTGGCAGTGATCACCCATGCCTTCTGCCTCCTGACGTGCCCGGACACAACAGTGAGGAGCATCATGGAGGAAGCCGTACGGGACGTGGTCAGGAAACGCATCACCAGGGCCCCCTCCGAGCAGGACGTCGCCACTTACCTCAGTGGCTCCTTGGATGCTGAATTTGGCAGAGAGGGGAGAGACCTGTCCTCTCTCTGATCCCGGGCCCGCAATGCCTCAAGACGCCTAGAGAAGAGGATTGGCTGCCGCTGGAAGTGGTGCAAGGAGCGCTAGGAGCTGGGAATACTAGTGCCACGCATAAAGACCCCGGACCACACCATCATCACCCCGACTGCCAGAACGATGCTGGAAAAGACCCTGAAAGACACCATCCGCTGCCATTACGCCGAGAACCTCAAGCGGAAACCAGACCAGGGCAAGGTGTATGAGGTATCCAGAAGTGGGACACCAGCAACCACTTCCTCCCCAGGGGCAGCTTCAACACGTTCACCGACTGGCAATTCATCCACCGACTCATCCATCTACTCAACTGCGTTCCCCTCAACGGAGCCATCTGCCACAGCAACCCAGACAAGCACTGCAGGAAGTGAGGCTATGCCAACGAGACCTTGCCCCACGTCCTGTGTGGATGCAAACAGCACTCCGGAGCCAGGCGGCACCTCCACAACGCCATCCAGAACCGGCTGGTGAAAGCCACCCACCGTCCCTGGAGAAGATCACCGTCGACTCCGCCATACCCGGGACAGACAGCTGTGACCCGACATCATCATGACCGACGCAGAAAAGAAGAAGGTCCTCATAGCAGATGTCACGGTGCCATTTGAAAATCGGCCTTTCATGAGGCCCGAGCATGGAAGGTGTTGAAGTACACCCTGCTGGCTGATACCCTGAGAGCACAGGGCTAGAGGTACAGATCCGTGCCCTGGTCGTAGGAGCCCTGGTGCATAGGACCCCCACAATGAGCCAGTACTGAGAGCATGTGGAGTCAGTCAACACTGCGCCTGGCTCATGAGACAGCTTCATGATGTCCAATACCATGAGGTGGTCCAGAGACATCTACACAGAACACATCATGGGACATTGCCAGTACCAGGTTGAGTAACCGAGACCGCCAACCAGAGAGATAACCCACCCCCTCCCTTCCCTGACAAACAGAGGGATGCACCCCACCCATGTACTTATTGCCTACACCACCACTGACTTGGACTCTTACCACATCCCAGGGGTGGCGTACCTGAATACATTTATCCACTGACACTTTAAAAAACTCCCACGCCCCAATCTGGATCTATGCTGGTTATGCGATATGTATGTACCTCGTAAAACTTGTATCTGTTACTTACAATCCCCCATAACCCAAGCCAAACTCCAGATGTCCAGTACCTTACTTCTTAACTTGTGTATATTTCCATTTTAAACATTGCACTACAGTGGCTCCATGTCACCCAAGTATTCCCCAATGTAAGGAGAATCCTCAAAAGACCATCTGAGCCTGCTTTAGACTTGTTGCACTAGAAGTTCAAAATATGAGGAGAAAGATGGCCCAGTAGTTAGGGTGCTAGTCCAGAACCTGAAAGACCCGGTCTTTACTCATGCTCTACCACAGACTTTCTTGAGCAAATCACTTAGGACCAAATTATTAAAGATATTCTGGCATTGAAGATGCAGAATGAAAATCCCAGTTGGCACCTACCTGCATCTTCAGGCACCTAAATAACTTTACAATTCTGGGCCTTAATCTCTGTGTTTCAGTTCCTGACTGTAAAAGGGCAATAGGAAGGGCTTCTCTCTCACAGAGGGCTGTGGAGGAAAACTAGATGAAAGACTGAGATGCTCAGATACTGTGGTAATAGATGCTACATAATTATCTAAGAGATACATAGCAAAACCAGGCAAGTAGGACCCAAAGATTTCATCAGAATTTCTCTGCAAGGTTTTATCAGCAATCCATATTTTCTTCTAGTTTGGGGGGAAGAAAGGAAGTTCCTCCTTCATTCATGTCTCTGTCTTGTAAGATGTGCGGGTATAAGGATGAAGCCTGGAAAATGTTTTCAAGATTTAAATGTCCACATAAATGCCATGAGCTAGATTCTTCTCTTGCTTTGCACTTTGTGTAATCATTTGGCTTCGTGCAAAGTGTGTGCAAGAGTCAATGTAAAATGCCATTCTTATTTAGAAGCCTTTTGGACTCACTTTGCACACAGCTATAAGTAACTACAAGCAGTGGAGAATCCGACTGCATATACTTGAAATGCCCACTTTATAGAATGAAACCATGACCATGGCTATTCGTGCTTTCACAGCCTGCCGGTTTGGGATTTTAATTCAAGTTGGAAATTAAATAATCACTGGCCCTGGTAAGATACTAGAAATTTTAAAACTGTATACACTTATGGAAAGCTGTTAATCTTTCAAGCACTAGGGTTAAAATAATAATGACTGGCATAGTTATCTTTTATAAATCAGAAAAGCATTGTCTATTGAACACTTTAAATTTCACTTTTGGCCTGTAAATCATTCCAGACAGTGCTTATCTGACTGTCATAGGCTGTCCTACACCAACACAACAACATAGTAAATACTAAGACCACCCAAATGGATACAAGCACCTTGACAAGCAGCATGCACATTTGCACAAGATCATGCTCTTCAGTAGTGAGATCAGATCTGAGCCATTTTATTTGCAGGTGAACACTTCTCATTTGATCTTTGAATTTCCTCAACCAGGAATGCGCACTGGTTAAAGCCCAACTCTGGGATGTAGTAAGAGACAAACGTAGCCCTGATCTACACTAGGGGGAAGAAGGATCGACCTAACATACGGAACTTCAGCTACGTGAATAGCATAGCTGAAGTCGATGTCTGCAGGTCGACTTACCTCAGCGTCTTCACGGCACTGAGATGCTCTCCCATTGACTCCACCTGCGCCTCTCAGCTCAATGGAGTTCCAGAGTCGATGGGAGAGCACTCAGGGATCGATTTATCGCGTCTAAAGGAGACATGATATATCGATCCCCGAAAGATCGATCTCTACCTGCCAATCTGGTGGGTAGTGTAGACCTACCCACAGATAGTAACTCCCATGTAATGGGTAGAACACTAGTCAAACTTCATGAGAAGCACATTGCAGTATTTCACTACTGCTCTGCCTTCACAGCCTCTGTAGTACTATTTGTTTATTTAAAATTAAAACTGCAGTTCTCTTCCTCTCCATTTTTCAATTACTTTTAAAAGTCAATAGCCAGGTAGACAAACTCAAGAGTGCCACCAAGCAGTAGCTCAGTGAACTAGATTAGCCATGAATTTGCTTTTACAGAGCTGACTGCATACCACTCCCCCATGCACTCACCCATCAGAATGAAAGTTGCAGCCAGAAGTAAATCCCAGCCTCTTTGGAGTCCTCCCTGGAGCTGTACTAGCTGTCAGTGATTGCTCCATTCTCCTGATTAGTTATCAATCATTCTATCAATTCTATTCACCTTTGGCTGGCAAGGATTCCACTGAAATGTCAGATTTACCCATTTGCACCCTCTTGAGATTAAGGAATATATTTCAACCAGGTGTCCACAATATTTGGGTTACGTAGCAGAGATGCAAATATAGTAGAAAAAAAACTTGTTCCATTTAGTATGCATACCCATTACTGTCCTGTGGCTTACCAGAGCCAAATTTAAGTCATTTCAAGCAGTCCTTACATGCTATATATTGCAAATTTTCCCCTCAGTGGCCAAATGTCAGTCCCACACCAAAACCACAAGTGATTTTCAACATTTTTTCCACTTGAAATAACAATTTTCTTCTTGGAGGATTTACTTGCTCCTTAGGGATTGAATGCTCGTAACAAAACAGTTACCTTATGGTACCCCTGCCCAATCCACTGCAACATTTCAATTATAAAAGGATTCTTTCATGAAAAACTGACTACCCTTGCTCTGTGATGAAGTCCTATCATACAGCATTCAGCTACAGTTGGTGGTAGATAGTTGTAGGAGTAATATCTACCACAGTGATAGCGATATAAAAGAGCAAGTGTCTGCAGTAGTAAGTTATAAGAACTGCAAACTGCAGGAAGATAACTATTGAAATGTGAGCAGCGACCCACTTCTGTAGATCATAGACATAGACCAATTGTACTTTTGTAGAAGCTTCCGTTTGTCAAGGTCCTAAAAAAAATAATTGGTGATGGATAAGCCTTAGACTTCCACCTTACATAAAAGATAATTTTTAAAAAATCTGAAGAAACTGCCTAAGCTCTGAATAAAAGCAAAATAAAATAAGCCCATTCAAAAGGGAAATGGAATAGCAAATGGAATAGCAAAGAGAACATGTGGCTAAAATTTGGGTATATTTCTATTTACTAGAGTTAAGAAAGGCTTTAGAGACTAGGGATGGGATTTTCAAAAGTGCTCAGAGTTGCCCTAATTCTGTTCTTATTGAAATAACAAGAGTTTTACCAGTGAGATCAGAAATAAGTGATCACTGACCCTTTTCGAAAAAATCCCATGCTTCATAAGTCCATTTTGAGGCAAAAGTTTTCCCATGTTTTTGCTACTATTTTTTTTGTTATTTGGCTCATTGGTATTCCCCAATTCATTCCATTACTCAGTCACTTTGGAACATTCCTCCTATTTAGTTAAAAACAATACCTTGCCTTTCTAATTAGGGAAAAAAGTGGGATTTCTCTGTATTAATTGTTATGAGTATTATATGTATCTCTCTGTGGACCTCATGGTTATTGTGTTGCTAGCTAAAGGATAACTACGGAGTTATAGTGGTTTGAGTCAGCTTTAGACGGCAGGAACCAAAAGCTACTGAGTGTAGACAACTATACTTAGACACATAATGGAGGGGATGATTTCTTTGAAGCTTCCCTCCAAAGGTGGAGCTGAGGTCAGGCTACCAAGAGAGGAGGTGGCTTTTAGGTGGGAACTTTCAAACACAGAGCCTTGGAGGAAAATGGAGACAGACGGTCTGCAGAGAAACAGACTAGCAGTCTCCAGATGTTGGGGCACCAGAGATAAGTGGGAGCATGCATCAGGTTGGCTGTCCTTGCAAGTTTAGGTAGACAATATTTAAAGTCTTTCTTATTCTTAACCCTTGTCTCTCTGCTTGTGATGCTCCTATGAATAAATAAATCCTAGTCTGTTTAGAACAAGTTTTCTGTCACTGCATTTCCCAGCTGGTTACAGCTCCCAGAAATGATTATAGAAAAGGGACCAAATCCATTTGGACTTGGAGGCAATACACTTGGTAAACCGGGGTATTGTAAGCTCGTGCTCCAGTCAAAAATGGAGTGAATCAAAGGATTCCACTAAGAGAAGTGCTGGTGTACACCTGTCACTGGCAAGAAATGCCCATGGACAGACAGGAAGAGGTCACAGGCACACTTAAAACATGAACCCTAACACCTACCTAATAAAAAATTAAAGGGGAGTAATATAATTACAGTAGACTCCCAATTATCTGGGCTCGGGTTAACCGGGCTGCAGATTAACCGGGATGTCTAAAACAGGGGTCGGCTGGGGAAGCCCCAAAGCAGCGGCACGCTGAGCGCTCAGCCTGCCGCTGCTTTGGGGTTTCCCCCGCTGGCTCCTTGCCAGCTGGGGTCTCAGCCGAGCCAGCCTGGGTATAGGAAACCCCAGCTGGCAGGAGCCTGGGGGGAAAGCCCAAAACAGCAGCAGGCTGAGTGCTCAGCCCACGGCCGTTTTGGGCTCTCCCCCCTGGCTCCTGCCAGCAGGGGTCTCAGCCACTGCCAGCCGGGGCTTCCTACACCCAGGCTGGCAGCGGGCTGAGATCCCGGCTGGTAAGGGGCCAGCAGGGGAAACCCCAAAGCGGCGGCAGGCTGAGCACTCAGCCCACTGCCACTTTGGGGTTTTCCCGCTGGCTTCTGCCAGCCAGGGTCTCAGCTCCCACTGTCAGCCTGGGCTTCCTACACCCAGGCTAGCAGCGGAAGCTGAGTGGGGCAGGCGGTGGGACCCTCCCCCCCCCGCACAGGGGAGCAGGCACCCCCCCCCCCCCCTCCCAGGGCTGCCAGCGCACCCCACCCCCTTCCCCCCCAGAGTGCAGGGCGGCCCGGGCACTACCCTCACAGTAGACTCCTGATTATCTGGGATTTTATTAACCGGGATTAAGTTTTTCCCGACCATACCAGATAATAGAGAGTCTACTGTAATGTGAATCAACATGTGTTATGGGAAATAGATTATGTCAAACTAGTTTGATTTTTTTTGTTTTTACAATCTTTGTTTACAAACATAATAGTGTAGACATACAGTACTTAGACTTCTGTAAGGCATTTAACTTAGTACCGCACAACGTTTTGATTAAAAAACTAGAATATAAAATTAACTCTGCACACATTAAATTAATTAAAAGCTGGCTAAATGATAACATCTCAATGTAATTGTAAACAGGGACTCACCATCTAATGGGTGGGTTTCTACTGGGATGCCATAGGTAACTGTTCTTGTTCCTTTGCTATTTAACATTATTATTGGTGATCTGGAGGAAAAACATAAAATCACCACTGATAAAGTTTGTAGATGACACAACAATTGGGGGAATGGTAAATAATGAAGAGAAAAGCCCCTAATACAGAGAGATCTGGATTGCTTGGTAAACAGGGCACAAGCAAACAATAGAGCTAAATGTAAATGTATATATGTCTAAGAACAAAGAAAGTAAGCCATACTTATATAACAGCGAACTCTACCCTAGGAAGTAGTGACTCTGAAAAACATTGGAGGATTATGTTGGATGATCAGTTGAGCATAAAATCCCATTGTGCCACTGAGGCCAAAAAGGCTAATGCAATCCTGGGATGCATAACAGGGGATCTTAAGTAGAAGCACAGAGGCCATTTACCTCTGTATTTGGCATTGGTATGACTGCTGCTGGAATAGTGTGTCCAGTTCTAGTGTCTGCAATTCAAGAAGGATGTTAAAAAATTGGAGAAGTTTTAGAGAAGAGCTACAAGGATGATTAAAGGATCAGAAAACATGTTTTATAGTGATAGATTGAGATCCTTGAGTCTATTAAGCTTAACAAAGAGAAGGTTAAGGGGTGACTTGATTACAATGTGAGGGCACTATTTACAAACCAGCAGTTGCCACATGCATAGTGGCCTGCCCAGCCCTGTGCTGCCAGCGTGCCCATTCTTTCCCATTCCCCTTCGGGGAGGGCCCATGCCACACCACGCAGCTCCTCCCCACCTAACACCCCCCCCCCAACTCCCTATGGCCAGAGGCCCCCAGACCTACCCACAAATGTACAGCACCCTGCACAACACCATCTCTTCCCACAGCCCTACCTCAACTGCCCCATACCGCCCACAGAATCCCCACTCCCTAGTGCCCCAACACACACAGATCCTCCTCGCCCCTTCACAGTCTAGCACCCTCCCAGGCACCCCAGACTCCCCACAGACCCACTCCCCCAAGCCCTGCCTCCCAGCCGCACTCACTGGCCTTGCTAGAAGATCAATGTGTCTTTCGGGCTGAGCTGGCAGTGCAGCCAGGGCTGGTCTCAGGGCCGGGAATCGCTCCGGCCCTTCGGGAGTGGCATGATCAGCCAGGCCTGGACCTGCCCCGGCCAGGGTCCCTCAAGACACACTTGCCTGGAGGGGCCCAGCCAAGCCCTCCACATTGTTTCCCCACACACACACACACAGACACCCCTGGCTGAGATTGGCCAGGCTTCTGCATCAGTCCCAGGTGGCTCAGCTCCGGGGAGATAAGCGGGGCCCCACAGGTGGTGGGAAGCAGAGACTGCCCAGAGCTAGAGGTGCACTCGTGTCTGGCCAGGAGGAAGAGAGGAGCATGGGGCTGGGCCAGGGGGCGGAGAGGAGACCTCAGCCAGCTGCTGGGCAGGACAAGAGGAGCAAATTGTGGGTGGGAGGAGCCACTAGGGTCTTGGGGTGCAGTGCAAGCAGAGCAGGCCAGGGCCCCTCCTAAACATGGGCCCAGCTTCATGGAGCCACTGGAGCCATTGTAAACCTGGCACTGCTGAGGCCTCACCACTGGAAACCCTTGGCCCCTGACTCCTATGAGTTTCATCTGTAGCACATATTACAAAGTAATCTTGCTAAAATGGATGCTGGGTGTTAAAGGATACAAGAGAAGAGAAAAATCTTTGAGATACCTGTGGTCTCAGCCACTCAGGGTTTTAGTTTCCATTCAGTACGTTGGATTTCATGTGATAGTAAAATGGTAGCCCGTGTATAATATTAAGCACAGGACAGTGTGCTCTACCTCCTCTGCCTATAAAGTGCAAAGCCATAGTTTTCTACTACGTGAAGCCCCTAAATAGCCCTCCAGGTTAGGCTTAAAATCAGTGGGAGTTGTGCGTGCTCAGCCCCTTTGAAAGTCAGGCAAGTTATTTAGCAGTCCAGTTTTAGACGCTCAAATCTGAACGTCATATCTGCTTAAGGGGAGTTCTGAGTTCAACTCAGAGTCCTACTCCAGGAGAACTATGGTAAGAAATGGCTGTCTGTAGTGAGAAGATGGTTTTGCAAACTAGCAAACTTTTGCTGCACCAGAATTGTTAATGCATTTAGTTTTATTACCAGTTACTAAAACACTGGTTGATGGGGAAAAAAAGGGAGAGGTCAAGTACCTATAAAAGCCTGAGAAAAATCACTGGGGTGGTGGTAAGGCAAAATTCAGGAAGTCCTTGAACCAGGCTCTGTTTATGCACTAGCAGCTGAACAAGAACAAACTACAATAGTGTTTGCTTGTTTTTTATTTAATAAGCTGTCATTTTTAACTACCAAGATTGGCTCAATGTTTCTAAAAATGCAACTCAGTCCATCATAATGGATACTAGTCTAATTTTATTTTATATTATATAAAATGCATGCACCCTTTCCTTTCCATTTATAATAAGATTTTGAAGCTAATTCCCTGAAATACATGCACCCCTTCCTTTCCATATATATTATAAAGATAATTTTGAAATTTTTTGTTGTTTTTTTTAAAATCAAGATGTATAACAGCTCATATACAACAGTTTCTATCGTAAACTGGTAGAATAGTGCCCTCTGGTGATATTCTCTCAATTAATTTAGATTTCTAGCTTATTAAACAAGGTTTTAGTTGGTTATTGTAATGACTGACAGTCCCTCTGTACAGAATTATTGGATATCCACAGATCTATAAGTTTTAAAAATACACTTGTTTCATCTGGTTAGATTTTTGTAGTCCCAATGTGATCAGATATTTTTGGTATAAGTAAAAGTCTCATTAACATCCCCTTATCCATGGAAAGAACAGTGTTAATAAGGAGATTGATCCTTCTGTCCCTTATACACTCAATGTTCACCTTAGTTAATGGGAGTTCTACGTATGCAAAAAGTGTAGAATTAGGCTGTTTATGATCATGACATCTGAGAATGATTTGAAACTTGATTTTCAAAGGGGCTGAAATTCCACAGTTCCCACCAAAATCTCACTAAATTTATACAGATAGTTTAGGGGCAGAAGAATAAGACCAATATTATGCTAGTTAATATTCATTCATATTTAAAAATAATGTTTCACTTATATATCCCTTTCAATCACAGGCACAGACTTTTGTTTTTGCTGGTAGGTGCTCCTCTCTGCCTCCCTTCCCCATGTAGGAGGAGGCTGGGGCCTTGGGACAGAGCGGGCAGGGCTTCGGTCAGAGCATTGGGACCCACAAAAGATTAATTCAGACCTGTGAGTGCTCAGCACCACCTTTTTTTTTAATGGGTGCCTGAACCCACAACAATGGAGTCGGTGCCTATGCTTCCATTAAGACAGCTCCATGATTTGCTTCAAGGGGAAACATCAAAATTTATACAAAATCATGGTATTATACACAAAAAATACTGTAAAGAAATATTTAAAAAATTCAAAAGGATAGGCAGGAAATTAATGAACTTGTTAAAGGATAAACATATTTAGTTTATTCATATCACAGTATTAAATAACTGTATTTATAGAAATGCCACCATTAAGTATACAGAACAAAGCTAAATACCATGTGACCTTACTATTATAAGCCTCATCCCACCTCACCTCTATTTTATTGGTTTGTAAAAGCTTCTAGCAAACTTTGGGTACTGCGGAAATTATAGTGATAAAGGCTTATCCTGCAACCTTTATTCATGATAATGATCCTTATTCACAAAAAGAGTTACTTCCATGAGTTAGTCAAGGTTGCACGATTTTAACCACATTTTTCAGCCAATTCCAGATGTGCCATTTGAACACTAGTTGTGTCATGTGCGGACATTCATTGCTCAGAGAGTGTTTTCCGAGCAGTGGTAGCAGTACGTGAGACTGACATATCAGTGTGCCAGTATAGTGGATTCCACAGAAATGTATAGGTAAGGACAATAAAAATCAATAGTTTGCCTAGAGCATCTATAAAAGGGACACGTTTGAGGTCTGAAACACTATAAAAAAAATCCTATAATTCAGGTTGCACCCATTCTTGGGAATAAAGGAGCATTGCACATTTTCTTTTAATTAGTGAGATAAGATGGAGTTTGGTTTCATTTATCTTTTCAGAGACAGATCTATTCAAATATTTAAACTGAAAAACCTGATATATCTTTGTGCCCTTGTGCAGCAGCCAAAGCCTCGTTTTCCTCGTTATAAATTTTACAACAGTTTTAGTTCAGAAAGTTTAAAATCACTCTTCAAGGACAGAAATAGCATGGAAGCCAGCTTTAACATAGTGCAGTGTTTATGCTAGAAAGCATGTTTATAGTAACACATGCATTCTTGTTCCAGTTTATACAAAATAAATTTCTTATTTCTGAATTACATGGCCTGTTCCACAATTGTTTCCTAAATTTAACTAGCAGTTCTTAGGAGTCTCAATAGGGAATTAATTAAATTTGCAAAATGAATAAAAATGCAACAGTCTAAGAATCTCAAATTAACTTACTAAAATGTTTCTTTTTTAGCACACATACTATGATTTAAGTATAATCTATTTTCATTTAACTACTTGTTCTTATATTTTCCTGCAAGCCCAGTTCCATAAAGGATAAAATGTAAATTTATTTAAGAGCTTTGTACATCTTTAGGTATTTTTCCCAGAGAATAAGCTGATCTGAATTTTCTATAACAGAGTGACCAGGAGCATAATGTTTAGAGCTGCTGCTATATGTTTAAATTTGACAGCATCATCAAATCACTGGGAGTTCAAATTATTGTAAATGACCATCTTTTTCATTTAAATAGTATCCAGAATTGGGAGATAAAGGTAAAATCTACTCATCATGAACAGATATTATGCTGCAGAGCTGCCTGAAAGTGTATTTACCTGATGCACCAATCATCTTGCTCAGTAGGAGCTGTTGGGAGCTCAGTGCTTTTGAAAGTCATACCACACATTTATGTGCCTAAGTATGGCTTTGGAAGCCTAAATATAGGCTCCTGTTATTGAAAATCTTAGCCAGAGCCCTTAACTCTCAGTCTGATAATCTAACTACCATTGCTTCCTGTAAAAAGCAGTCCATTTTTTCAGCAAAGTCAGAAAGAACTTGAATATCATCTTACATGCTCTCATTGTGATTGCTCTCCTACTCTTTAATTATTCATTGGTCATCTGTGGAATGAAAACCAAACCGAAAATTGTCGACATTTAGAGACATGAAGTTTTATAACCTGGAAAAAAGTGGTTTCCCAGAATTGTAAAAGAACGAAAAATTTGAAACGTTAGCGTGTACTTCTACAACACACAATGCAAAGCCAATAAATATGACGAAAAGTCATTTAGTATGAATCACTAATACACTTCGAAGTAATAAAACTTCTCAGAGAAAGTTATATATATGTGAAGGACTTCCAGGAAACAAGAATATTGAGAAACAATGCACACTCAGTAAGTAGCTGAGGGACACCAATTAAAGGCCTGATCCTGCAAACACTCAGGGTACGGCTAGACTACCTGCTGGATCGGAGAGTAGCGCTCGATGTATCGGGGATTGATTTATCACATCTTATCTAGATGAGATAAATCGATTCCCGAATCAACTCCTGTACTCCACCTGAGCAAGAGAAGGAAACGGAGTTGGCGGGGAAGCGGCCACACTCTACTCACTGCCGTGGGGACGGCCAGGTAAATCGACCTAAGATACTGAGACTTCAGCTAAGCTATTCGCGTAGTTGAAGTTGCATATCTTAGGTTGACACCCCCTCCCTCATAGCGTAGCCCAGCCCTCAGACATGCTTACCTTTACAGATCAGAGTACGGAAGTGAATGGGGCTACTCACATACATAAAGTACACTTTCAGTCTTAGCAGAATCAGGAAGTAGTGAAGTATTAGGTATGTACTGCAGACTACAAAGTTTGCTTTTGGAGAGACACAAGACCTGGTCCATTCTTGCCGCCATTATTGAGTATCTACCTAGATACTTATCCAGCCCCTAACACCATATAATTTAAACACATTCTGAAAATTTTAGAATAGAACAGTGAGAAATCCTGACCCCACTGAAGACATTGGAGTTGCTATACACCTCAATGAAGCCAGAATTTCACCCTATATATCTTCCTTCCGTGCCTATAATAATAATAGCTTTATTTCTGTTTGGTTTGCTTTTTACCTTTAACTTTTGTTTGTAGCTGCTGATGGGGGCGGGGAAGACAACACTCCCATAATAGAGCAATTGCTTATAAAACTTTGGGAAATTTTAGAGATTTGAGAGTGGTATGAATAACCGAAAGGAATACTACCAACAACAAGTTTTTAAACATTTAGTTATCCGTCATTACTTATACTGAAAAGAAAAAGTCGGTGAGGAAGCTATTTTATTAACTTTTTTCCTTACTGAAGTTTTCTTCTGCATATATGAAAACTTTTTTGATGTTCTTAATGTGAACTATGTAACAATCTATGTCTTGGCATAACACATACTCAAGTAATAATATTTAATAGTTCACTATTTAAATGTGACCCTAATAAAAATATTCTCAAGAAGCGCATTTAATTCTGAATGTCAGCTTTGGTTCAAGACTAAGGATCTTTCAAACCAGCCTTCCTAAAAGATGAGATCAATGAAGGTCTTTTCTATTTAAAGATTTTGGGGTGAAAAAAATTGCAGCCACATTACTAACAATTTGTTACAAACTTAAATATATTCTTTGAGAGAAGAGTCAAGAAAAATAATTCTGAGAGATCAAACAATACTAAGCTATGCCCTAGGAGTTTTAAAATATTAATGAGCTCTGCCTTAAGAGAGATTTAACTGATGCGTCAAACTTGTAGCAATCTCTAAATAGCCCACTTTAGGTCTCCAGTCAATCCACTTTTACAACAGAGGATGACAATGGACATAAAAGGAGGACATGAAGCCAACACACCTAATTTCATGAGTAAGGAACATATACATAATAAAGAGAAGCATCTCTGTCTCAGGGTCTGAATTCCAAGAAGAGAATAGAAACTGTTTAAGAGGAGAACAATTCAAGGCCACATCTAATGTGTAGAGTACACATTTTGTTCATTCCTCATTTGCTTTATCATTTAGGTTTTTTTACATTAGCACTGAAGAGATAACCAGAAGTGGGTTTTGAAGGAGGTCAGAATGGTAGTATGACACAGTGAGTCAACAAAACCATAGGAAGCAGGCAAATGGGAAAATATGTTTGTGCAATAAAGATAAAATCAGGAATGAAGGTTAGTGGAATTATATGGGGACAGGGTACAAAAAGGGCACGGGGGAGACAAAATGAGCGTTGAAGTGACAGAAGTGTGAATCACTTTGAAAGAAAAGATGAGGAGTTAAAATCCATTAGAATTATTTGCATGTTGAACTGCTAACAGTTAGTATTTTTCCTCCATGAACAGAGATATTATTCTTAATGAGGCAGCATAGTCCAGTAGTCAGGGCATGGGGCTCAAGAGACTGGAGTTCTAGTCCCACTTCTGTCTCTGACCTGCTATGTGATCTTGGGCAATTCACTTCACCTGTCTCTTTCGCCCCTTCTTCCCCATCTGTAACATGGAAAGGATGATACTGCACTTCTTCTGGCTCAACCCCACAGGATAGGAGTAGAGCCATCACTGTCCAGGGAGAACAGGGGGCTGGGTGGGCTCTCTCTGCAATTCCTGTAGGACAGGAGCTGCCACTGCTCAGGGTGATTGTGGAGGCAGGGTCACTCTCCAGTCCCACCAGGCCTCCCTTCCACAGTGGGCCAGGATACAGCCAAGTCCAGCCCCGCCCCCATTTCCCCCAAACATTTTCATCTTCTGTCTAAGCCCACATCTTTGTGTAACAGTGCTTTTAAACTTTGTCTGATATTTTATCACCTATGAGGACTGGCATCAACATTAAAGCTGTTCAGTGTAAAAAAAACTTCTGTTAACTGATTATTGACTCATTACCCTGAACAGTTTCACTGAGTTAACTGGAGTAATTGTGTAGAGTATATTTCTTATGCATCCAGAAAAATGTTTAAATGTAGCCCTATATCCATAAAATGCCACAATTCTAGTTGACATTGGTTTCAGATGTGGTGTTTAAAGGGAGGCAGCCCAGGCAGAAATAAATATGCATTGTTCTGTCATATTACCTGTCTTGCATAAAGTAGCAAAACACTTCATTTGTTTAAAAGGCTGAATAAGGCCTCAAGCAGTCTTTCAGACATAATTATGAATAATTGACACTTGTAAATTTACATGTTTAATCATTTCTGCCAATGAAACAGTAAAACAAAATGGTATGTTTGCCTAGGTTTCTCCCCTGAAACTGTGTTTTATTAAATTACCAACATTTGTATGTTTGCCTGTCATATAAAAATTCTAGTATTTATTTAATTACTGAGACTCTATCTTCCCATATTTTCCACGCTGTTCTTTGGGGAGCAAGGGAGAGAATTTACTGCTCTTTGTTTGCCTTGACTTTAACAAATAGAATTCAAGGCTAGTACCCTTGTTCTAGACAGCCAGGAAAACCAGTCAGAGCCCCATGCCCCAGCCAAGCTCTACACCCACAGAAACATGATCACCTCTTGAGTGGTCATACATAACGCAGCAGCCTAGCCAGCCCAACTTCCTCTCCTAGAATGATGGGGGGGTCAGCTAAGCCCTCTGCAGACCCAACAAGGCCCCCATAGGCATCTGGTGTCTTCCCAGGTCATTTCATGGAGGCTGATCCCAAAGCTGAAATAGTTCATCTAATCGCGTGGAAGAAAGACAGAACACGATGAGAGACTAATGGAAGAAGTAAGGTATGTGCCTGAGCTCCCCAGCCCATACTTGTGCTCTGCAGATGTTAACCCACAGTCTGTCCTCTAATGTGTTGTCAGCTTGACTTCCTTGGATGTGAAAGGGTAAATACACAGCCCACATGCATGAGAACAAAGGACCTGTGAGCCTCTTATTCCCACATTAGATGAGTCAAGATTTGTTCCTTATTGAGCAAAAAGTGCCAACTGCTTTTATTAGTTGCCTTTAATTTTCTCTTTCCCTTTTTTGGAGTTTGGGAAACAGTATTGTTCCTTACAATTCTATTCTTTTTCTAGTTGGTAACACTGTTTTTGTGGATACTACAAAAGAGCTTCTATAAAGTTATTTCTAGTTTGTGATCTGAATTTTGATAAAACAAAAATTAAACGTCTTGAGTCTATTATTTGATGTGCACCTACTAGCCCCTGTGATGTTAAATAGGATCCTATGCATATTTCCAGTGAAAAAGAGACCATTTTTACAACAATGTAAAGTCTTTGGATGCTGCAAACAAACATATATACAGTAGTGTTTATTAGGACATAATCTTGATGGTCGTCTAGTGGTTATAAAGAACGGACTGGGGCCCACTTTCTTCTATTTCTGTAACATGAGCTAAGGCACATAATCTTGTGACTCAGTTTAATTATCTATAAAATTGGGATAATACCTGCACAGGGGTGTTGTGACACTTACTGAAAGTTTGTATGGCATCTGGAGACCCTCAAATGAAACGAGATTTAACTACATAGCATCATTAATATAGAATCGAACCTGAGGCTTGCAAATCTTGACAGTGCCTGTTTAATTTATTTTAAAAAAATATTACACCATCTTAACTAGCTCCTTAAAACAGTTGACAGGAATATATAAAATTAGGATAAATCACAATTTTTCTTGAGTGTAAAGTAACTTGTTTGTACAGAAGCTAGTACTATCTTAGTCTATGACTGGGACATCTAGCTGCTATACAGTACAATAATAAATTATTTAGGAGCACAAGTCCCTTGAAAAAGCCCATCCCAAATTTGAAGAATAGCCATTGAAAGGTTTTTAATGCTCAGGGAATGTTTGTAGCATATTAATAAACTTAATCTGCTTCAAAGCAGAAAGAAAGATCGAAAAAAACCTCATTGCATCAGTCAGTGCTCGTCTGGGCTATACCGTGTTACCCACAGAAGAGCTCTGTGAAGTTTGAAAGCTTGTCCCTTTCACCAACAGAAATTGGTCCAATAAAAGTTATTACTTCACCTACCTTGTCTCTCAAGTTACGTATTAGGCATTCAGGAATAACTGCATACATAAGTAAAGCTACCTATTGTGACAAAGCTCCAAGTTTGTACTTGTGGGTCCTGCGCTTCCTGGCAGATTTAGGGGCCTCAGAAACTCATCTAGGCCCCAGAGTGACCTCCCTTTCTCAGTATAATTGGCAAGAGTCACCACCTAGTGAGTTACCTTCATCACAGGCCAGTATGGAAGATGGAAAAGAGGGGAGCCCGGGCCCGCCCTCTACTCCGGACTCCAGCCCAGGGACCCTAATAGTATCAGCTAAGATGGCTGACCTTTTAGGCACAAAACACAATACAATTCCCTGGGCTACTTCCCCACAGCAGTCCCCGCTTCTTCAAACTCCACTTCACCCTTACCTCAGGGCCTCCTTCCTTCTGTATGATATGTTGTCCACCACTCAGTCTCACCAACAGCATAACTTCCTTCCACAGCTCCTGACACTCACCTGACTAACTGGGAGGTTTTTATCTGGTTTCAGCCAGTCCCTGATTGGCTTCAGGTGTCCCAATTAAGCTAGCTGTTTCTACTCCTTTCTAGAAGGTTCTTAATTGGCCCCAGGTGTCTTGATTGGTCTGGAGTAGCCTTTGTTTGGCTATCCAGGGAACAAGGACCTGTACATCCTGAGGCTGATATACCTGCCTTCCAGCACTCTCCTATATCCTTCTGGTCTGACTCCGTCACACTATCAATGATGTAATATGCACAGTTTCAGATAAAATTGATAAATTTTATCTTGCACTCCAAAAAAATCTAGCAACAATGGTTCACAAAACACACATGTCAATCTAATGGTAACATATACACGTGCAGCATAAAAGATAGTAGCCCATAGTTAAGACTGCCTAACACTTTCCATTTTGACAAGAATCAGAGGGGTAGCCGTGTTAGTCTGGAATTGCAGAAGTGACAAAGAGTCCTGTGGCACCTTAAAGACTAACTGAAATTTTTTCAGAGCATGAGCTTTCGTGGGCCAATACCCACTTCGTCGGATGCATGCAGTGGAAGTATCCAGGGGCAGGTATAAATAGGTAGGCAAGAACCAGGTGGGAGATAACAAGGTTAGTCCAATCAGGCTGAACCAGCTTGTTATCTCTAATCAGGGAGGGTGAGGTGTTCCTCTAGCAGCTGAACTGGAGGTGTGAATAGCGAGAGAAGAGAAGCTGCTTTTGTAGTTAGCTAGCCATTCAAAATCTCTATTCAGTCCCAAATTGATTGTGTCAAATTTGCAAATGAATTGCAGCTCTGCAGTCTCTCTTTGCAGTCTGGACTTGAAGTTTTTTTGCTGCAAAATGCTGACCTTTAAATCTTCTATGGTGTGTCCAGTGAGGTTGAAGTGCTCTCCTACAGGTTTTTGAGTCCTTGCAATAAACCTCGATGCCAACTCTGCCCACACATCTACACCAGCAACACCATCACAGGACCAAACCAGATCAGCCACACCATCACTGGTTCATTCACCTGCACATCTACCAATGTAATATACGCCATTATGTGCCAGCAATGTCCCTCTGCTATGTACATCGGCCAAACTGGACAGTCCCTACGAAAAAGGATAAATGGACACAAATCAGATATCAGGAATGGCAATATTCAAAAACCTGTAGGAGAGCACTTCAACCTCACCGGACACACCATAGAAGATTTAAAGGTCAGCATTTTGCAGCAAAAAAACTTCAAGTCCAGACTGCAAAGAGAGACTGCAGAGCTGCAATTCATTTGCAAATTTGACACAATCAATTTGGGACTGAATAGAGATTTTGAATGGCTAGCTAACTACAAAAGCAGCTTCTCTTCTCTCGCTATTCACACCTCCAGTTCAGCTGCTAGAGGAACACCTCACCCTCCCTGATTAGAGATAACAAGCTGGTTCAGCCTGATTGGACTAACCTTGTTATCTCCCACCTGGTTCTTGCCTACCTATTTATACCTGCCCCTGGATACTTCCACTGCATGCATCCGACGAAGTGGGTATTGGCCCACGAAAGCTCATGCTCTGAAAAAATTTCAGTTAGTCTTTAAGGTGCCACAGGACTCTTTGTCACTTTTCCATTTTGAGACATTGTTTTCAGTTGGGGTCATGGGGCATGGCTTCTCTCCTGCCTTCTCCTCGCAGAAACTGCACAGATTCCAGTGCTTGTGCCATCACCATACCCTTTTTATTTTAAGTTCCCTCCACCATTTCCACAACAATCCCCGTGCAATAGTCTATTTACAGCATCAACAGCACTTTTTGGCCTTCTCTTCAGAACCTGAGGGGAACAGAGATCTCTCTCCCTTGAGGTCTCTGAGCGCCTGAGCTCAACTAGGCCTGGTCCTCTCTCCTCTCCCCAGCACTTCCTTCATGCCTCTTTATCAGCCTTGGACTGATGGAGTAATTCGCTCCTTAAACCAGCCAGCCAGCCCAGTTGTCTAATAACCCTCTCAGCTTTCTCAAGGGAACTAATTAACCATTGAGTGGTCAGAGTGCAGGTGCACCTGTTTTCACTCTGTCATAGTCACTTATAACTTTTCCAAGATTTAACAGTTTGAGCTTTTGAAATTTTCCATGACAAATATCTGCTGCAGGCTGACACTTGGAAAACCTCCGTTAAAATTATTCATCCATTTCTGAGAATAAAGTTAAGATAATTTATTTTTACCCTGTCCATGTTAAAGTCTTCCATCAAGTAAAAGCTCTAGCACCTCCATGCTCTGCAGTAGTTTGATGTTTAGCAGGAGTGTGCCTTTTGTAATCTCTGCAAAAGGCTGCCGAAATAATACATCTCACTTGCATCTGTGCATTAGAGATTGGCAGCTTCAGTCACTGAAGAGCCCTTCCTTACCTTTATATCCAGCATGTGATTTTGTATACCGGATCAAATCTGGAGTAGTGTACAATACTGCAGCCCCTACTGAGTATGTTCACACAGACAAAAAACAACATGTAGAGACAGCAACAGAATGTTAACAATCACTGTGGCTGGATTCAGGCCTTTATATAAATTTACCACCTTTGGTAATCTAAGTCTCAGTAGCTTATCTCACGAATACTGGACTTTACTTATTAGTATGGTATTCTGTGAATTCAGATGATTGACATTGGTGAGAAAAATATCATTTATTTTCTGTTTTATTATTGAAATAAAATACCACCTTCAAATTATCCAAAAGGAATTTGAAAAGAGGAGAAAAAGAAATGAAGCACATTTACAAATGAATGCTAGTCTTGGTATGATAAAAGCTGTACCTCCCAAGACAAATAGAGACCAGCATCAACATTAGCATAGAGTTTTGGTACACAACTTTAGGAGCTACTAAAATGTAGAAACTAATCTATTTCTTGTTTGTTTTAAAGGCATCTTTTCTTAAGTCTGTTACTACTTCATCTGTTCCTCTCTTGCTCACAAAGGGTTTAATTTAATCCTGTCCAAACATGCATCCTCACAACAGAGATTTTTTGAGTCTCTCAACCCTATGGAAGAATTACTATAATCATGCTGTAGTGTCCAGAAAAGATCATAGGTTCAATTCAATACCCACTGAAGACAATGGAAGTCTGTCCATTTATTTCAGAGGCCATTGGCCTTGTGGCTGTCCATTATACAGGTAGCTTTTTAAATTAAAATAAGCCTTCTGCGTTGCTAATTGCATCCTATATAATTAAGTTTTCACTAATGCTACAGTCTTTAGGCCAAATGCAGCCACCCTTACTCAAAATGAGTAGTGCCTACAACATGAGTAGTCCTAATAAAGAAAGTGGGACTTCATGGAGTAAGGTATTACTTTCACCCATACGCTCATTGTGTAACTGGCCCTTTAAAAACAGCATGCAAAATAGTCCCTGATGTCATCTACCATGCAAAGTAAGCTTCCCCCAAGGGACTGAAGAATTTATGGATCTAAAGGCGGAGGAGGCCTGGGATTACTTCAAATCAAAGTTGCAGAAGCTATCAGAAGCTTGCATCCCAAGTAAGGGGGAAAATTCATAGGCAGGAGTTGTAGACCAAGCTGGATGAGCAAGCATCTCGGAGAGATGATTAAGAAAAAGCAGAAAGCATACAGGGAGTGGAAGATGGGAGGGATAAGCAAGGACAGCTACCTTATTGAGGTCAGAACATGTAGGGATAAAGTGAGAAAGGCTAAAAGTCAAGTAGAGTTGGATCTTGCAAAGGGAATTAAAACTAATAGTAAAAGGTTCTATAGCCATATAAATAAGAAGAAAACAAAGAAAGAAGAAGTTGGTCCGCTAAACACTGAGGATGGAGTGGAGGTTAAGGATAATCTAGGCATGGCCCAATATCTAAACAAATACTTTGCTTCAGTCTTTAATGCGGCTAATGAGGATCTTAAGGATAATGGTAGCATGACGAATGGGAATGAGGATATGGAGGTAAATATTACCATATCCAAGTAGAAGCCAAACTTAAACAGTTTAATGGGACTAAACTGGGGGGGCCCCAACAATCTTGATCCAAGAATGTTAAAGGAACTGGCACATGAAATTGCAAGACCATTAGCAAGAATTTTTAATAAATCTGTAAACTCAGGGGTTGTACCATATGACTGGAGAATTGCTAACATAGTTCCTGTTTTTAAGAAAGGGGAAAAACGTGATCTGGGTAACTACAAGCCTGTTAGTTTGACATCTTTAGTATGCAAGGTCTTGGAAAAAATTCTGAAGGAAAAAGTAGTTAAGAACATTGAGGTCAATGGTAAATGGGACAAAATACAACATGGTTTTACAAAAGGTAGATCGTGCCAAACCAATCTGATCTCCTTCTTTGAGAAAGGAGCAGATTTTTTAGACAAATGAAACACAGTGGATCTAATTTACCTGGATTTCAGTAAGGCGTTCTATACGGTGCCACTTTGGGGAATTATTAGTTAAATTGGAAAAGATGGGATCAATATGAAAATTGAAAAGGTGGATAAGGAACTGGTTAAAAGACAGACAACAGTGGGTCATACTGAAAGGTGAACTGTCAGGCTGGAGGGAGGTTACCAGTGGAGTTCCTCAGGGATTGGTTTTGGGACCAATTTTATTTAATCTTTTTATTACTGACCTCGGCACAAAAAGTGCTAATAATGTTTGTGGATGACACAAAGCTAGGAGGCATTGCCAATTCAAAGAAGGACCGGAATATCGTACAGGAAGATCTGGATGACCTTGTAAACTGGAGTAATAGGAATAGGATGAAATATAATAGTGAGAAGTGTAAGGTCATGCATTTAGAGATTAATAACAAGAATTTTAGTTATAAGCTGGGGACACATCAATTGGAAGTAACAGAGGAGGAGAAGGACCTTGGAGTATTGGTTGACCACAGGATCACTATGAGCTATCAATGTGACATGACTGTGAAAAAAGCTAACGCGGGCTTGGGATGCATCAGGCGAGGTATTCCCAGTAAAGATAAGGAGGTGTTAGTACCGTTATACAAGGCACTGGTGAGACCTCATCTGGAATACTGTGTGCAGTTCTGGTCTTCCATGTTTAGGAAGGATGAATTCAAACTGGAACGGGTACAGAGAAGGGCTACTAGGATGATCTGAGGAATGGAAAACCTGTCTTATGAAAGGAGACACAAGGAGCTTGGCTTGTTTTGCCTAACCAAAAGAAGGCTGAGGGGAGATATGATTGCTCTCTATAAATATATCAGAGGGATAAATACCATGGAGGGAGAGGAATTATTTAAGCTTAGTACCAATGTGGACACAAGAACAAATGGATATAAACTGTCCATCAGGAAATTTAGACTTGAAGTTAGACAAAGATTTCTAACCATCAAAGGAGTGAAATTCTGGAACAGCCTTCCAAGGGAAGCAGTGAGGGCAAAATACCTATCTGGCTTCAGGATTAAGCTTGATAAATTTATGGAGGAGATGGTGTGATGGGATAACATAATTTTGGTAATTACTAGATCTTTGACTATTTGTGGTAGATGGGCCCGGAGGCCTGTTAGATGGGATGGGATTTGAGATACTACAGAGAATTCTTTCCTGGGTGTATGGCTGGTCAGTCTTGCCCACATGCTCAGGGTTCAGCTGATTGCCATATTTGGGGTCGGGAAGCATTTTCCTCCTGGGCAGATTAGCAGAGGCCCTGGGGGTTTTCACCTTCCTCTGCTGCATGGAGCACAGGTCACTTGCTGGAAGGTTCTCTGCACCGTGAAGTCTTGAAACCATGATTTGAGGATTTCAATAGCTCAGACATAGGTGAGAGGTTTATTGTAGGAGTGGGTGGGTGAGATTCTGTGGCCTGCATTGTGCAGGAGGTCAGACTAGATTATCATAATGGTCCGGTACGAGGGTCACTAGGTCCGCCGAGCCGCTGGAGGCGGTGGGGAGCTACTGCCTCTCTGAAAGGCCTTGGTCACACCTCCCAGTCACTGGGGAATTAGGGCTGGGAGGTGTGCCGGCAAGAGTCAGTGGTGCACCCCTCAGGCAGGGGAGCACTGGCACAAGTCAGTGGTGTCCTTCACAGGCAAGGGGGCACCAGCAGGAGTCAGGGTAGTCTGCCACTGATAGCTCTGGTTCCCCCTCAGAGTCCACTTCCATCAGGCATGGGTCACTGCTGGGTCCTGGCAGTCTCTCGAGGTACTCCACCGCTGGCAGTTCTGGTTCCCCTTCAGCGTCTGCCTCCATTAGGTACGGGTCACTACTGGGCTCTAGCAGTCCCTCAGGGTACTCCACAGTGGGCAGGTCTGGAAACCCCAGTCCTTCCTCTAGACTAGGATTCCCTTGGTCCAGAGCCTCCCCGGCTCAGCAGCAGGGTGTGGAAGGAGCAGCCAGCGTCTGTCACCCTCCCTGGTGCTGCCCTAACTGAGCTAAGGGCCCCTCCCTTTGTACTTCCTGTTCTGCCCCTCTCCTTCCTGGGGTGGAGCCAGCTTGGTCTGGCCCCACCCACTCAGGCTGAGAGAGTGGTTCTTTCCCCTCTGGCTCGGAGGGAGGCCACCCTGGCTCCCTACAGGTCCCTTCTGAACTTAACGTCTATGAGACTCAATGAATGGTGCTGATTCAGAATGATCCATTTTATCTATGGGTAATAGGTAAGTATAACAATAAATCAGTTTAAACAAATATGTATCCATGAGACTTCTGCCGCATATAGGATATCAATCTATCAGTTGCTATAATAAAACTTTTACCTTTGATATTCATTTTTTTATGTATGCCTCATTATTTCTTCATGCTGATTACTCAGTGAAAGGGACTGCATTCTATTTAAGGATATGGAAAAGGTCACACACAAAAGGGAGCTGGAGTCTGCCTTTGTTTGCAGTTTTCACAGAAAACCACCATGCTAATGTTAATATTTGCTTTCACTTAATACATATGCTCCAAATATCTAAAAAGTAATTCATAATGACCAGTGTGGATGACAAAGTACTTACGACAAGTTATTGATCTCAGAAGAGTTATAGGGACATTTTAAAATTAGTCATTTAATAAAGGTTCTGGTATATTTGCTTTCCTTAAAAGGCTGTTGTGATACATCAACTTCCACTGCACAGAAGACAAATGGTATTTATTGTATTTGGTACCCAGAGGAGAAGAATACATGATCATAGGGTGCAAATTAAAAGAAAGGTTATTGTAATAATTGAAATCAAATTCAAAATGAAACAGGATGATTAATGAACTATACCATTCATTCTTAGAAAAGAGCATTGGGTGAAGGCTCTAAAGAGCTTTGTTCTAAAAACAGCTTGAGTAGAACAGTTATTCCATTTCATGACTGGCCTTGATTCTCCAGACACAACCTTCGCTATGTAAATACAAAAAAATCACAGCAACCAGCAATGGTCCCAAAGCAAAATCCAAGATCCAAACAACTAAAAAAACATCTGGGAGAAATTTAAAGTCTGCTGTTTAGGCGCTTATGTGATGGGTTAAACCGGGATACAAAGTAACATTTATTATTGGTGTGTTTGCAAATAAGGCACTCAGTAAATATTGTGATCCTGCCTCTGCTCTGCTCCAAAATAATCACTCAAAGACCTTTTGGCTCAGCAGTCACCAGTGCAGTTTATTTACACAGTGCAAATCCACCACCTCTCGCTACATATCATTGGGGGTTCTAGCCTTAGGTGCTTCTCTTTCTTGCAACAAGGAGGCAAGAGTTACCCCTTTCCTTTTGCCCTCTGCCCCTTGCTTGCTTTCTCTGAGCCTGTATATAGCCCCAGGCTAATCAGGCTGGCAGCTGTTCCGCCTCTGCCAATCAGGCTCAGGTTCCTCTAGTCAGCTCCAATTCACTTCCCTTAATTGGAGCTGGAGGGAGTGACCAATGGCTGGCTCAGCAGTTCCTGGTCAGCACCCTGTCACACTGCTGAATGATATTTCAATAGCATCTAAAAATATTTGTAAAGGATATTTTTAAGGAAAACCACTTATTTTGTATTGCAGTTGCACAAAGACACCAACCAAGATCAGGGCCCTAATATGCTAGGCAGTGTACAGACCAAGAATACAAGATAGTCATTTTTAATCTCTCAGAATGCTGGTGAGAATTGTATCCAAGGCAAAGAGACTACACATTTTATTCACATCCTCAGAGGTTGCATACAAGGATATATTTAATGTCAAAAATACAGGTTCAAAAAAGTATAATAATTATTAGGGGGAAACTGAATATGTTGCTGACCAACACCATTGAAAAACCCATAGATATACACAGCAGATTTTTATAAAAGAGGAAAACAAAGTGATAGGCTTAAAAGGGATTCACTAGCAAAGCAAAGTATTATTCCACAAATTAAAAAGTCAGCCAAGAGATAGTTACACATGCTAATGAAATTGCTACTTTTGTTTCATATTATAAAAGCCTATACCTGAGATACTCCAACATCTAATCAAAGATCTCAAAGTAGCAGGTTTGCCAAAGATAAGCAAAATTGTCAAAGAAAGAAATAACAGAATTAAAAAACCCTAGTGTCAAGTATGAAAAGTGGTAAAACCACTTGATGGCTTTTCAGCTGAATTTTACCATGTATGTAAAATGGAATTAGTGGTTCCCTTGACAGGTACCTTCAGTTCTACTGTGTTAGTGGAGGAACTTCCACAACCTGTGAAAGAAGCTACTGCAGTTGCTCTCTCTGAAGTTGGAAAAGACTTTGCCTTATGCAGCTCCTACGGATTCATGTCTCTGTTGAATCATGACAAAAGATTTTTTGCAAAAATACTAGCTGGCTGATTGTAGTCCATGTTCTCAGTTTATATAAACCCAGCTCAGACTGGATTAATTAAGAACAGACAGTTATCAGATAGTACTGAGAAAGTACTTGGAATTATCCAGTAAGCCAGATCACAAGAAGATCCATTTCTTTTGTTATCACTTGCCACAGAGAACCTTCGATAGAATAGAATGGAACTGTTCAAGTCATGTCACATATGGACTTTGGCCACCAGTTCCTTAAATGGGTAACTGCTCTTTATACCAGCCAAAAAGCAGCTGAGAGAGTTAACAGGGTTAAATCTCCAGTGTTTGAACTACATAGAGGGACTAGGTAGGGATGCCCACTATTCCTTTACTTTTTGCACTGGCTCTTGAGTCTTTTGCACATAGGGTAAGGAGCAATGAATCTATCACAGGAACAGAATTTACAGAAACACATCAGAAGATATTACATCTGCATATAAATGCTAGTTTTAAATTTGTATGCAGTGTTGTTGTAGTTGATCCTAAGTTATTAGTGACACACGGAAGCTGAGGTAATATCTTTTATAGAACCAATTTCTGTTGATGAGAGATACAAACTTTTGAGCTGGCAAAAAGAAGATCTGTGTCAGCTCAAAATCTTGTCTCTCACCAGCAGAAGTTTAGCTATAAGTTTGCCAGAGACTCTGAAAAGTTAGTCATTCAGAAAAAAACTAGGAACAAATGGACAAACTAAGATACCTGGGAATTCAAATCTCAAACCACCTAGAAGAGCTCTATGGTATCTAATGCAGTAATACTTATACAATGGATTTCATTTGAGGAATTCTAAGCTATTTACAAAAGATAGATATGCAGTCCCACCCCCTTTAAAGGATGAGAAGATGAGGCATCCAGAGTGTCAAAGGGACAAACATGGCTGCATCTTGACAAGACTGGTTGCCTTAGTAACCAAGTCACAGTGTAGCAGAAATTCACCTGTGGGGGAAAGCTAATAGCAATGTTTATATTGCACTAATGCCTCACAGCCCCAGGCTAGGACCAAGACCCTTTTCAGGAGATACCTGTACCAAGCAAAGGGAGCATGATTGCTACGTACAAATCACTGAAAACAGCAGAAAAGGGCTTATATAGGTTGGGTCCCAGGGCACCCAGGCCCTGATTCAGGAGACCACTTAAGCACATGCCTAAGTATTTCCTTGCATAAAACCATCTTTCAGGCCCTCATTCAAGAATCAGCTTCCTAATGAAACAATATTTTTAAAACACACCACTATAGCAGAAGGCAAGATGGGTGAAATTTGCAGGTTGCCTCAAGCAAATTACTTGCTCTCCTTGAAAAACACCACATCACTATATTTCAAATTTTTAAAAATATTCCAGTCTTTTAATCAAAGTGCCCTTTTAGCTACTTTGTGTTCTGTAACACGCAACTTAGTTTTTCCCTCCAGTTAAACCCATGTAACCACATTGACATCAGTAGGGTCGCACAGGTGAGACTGTGGACAGAATTTGGCCCTGAGAATAATTATGTTTGCTCTCCTAATTTGCTTTTTCATATTCTTTGACATGACTAATCAGGACTTTTCAGGAATTTTTGTCTAGATTAGTTTCCTTATTCTTTCAAGTTATGCATCATTAATTGCAGCCAATTGGAAACCAACTTAAAAGTATATAAGCAGAGCTTTTCCTATTTGAAATTTTTAAAAAGTAGGATTTGTTGACTTTAATATTATATCCTCATAGTCATCTTTTGGTGTTCCACAATAAATAATTCCACTTCCTCAAAGCCATCAGATGGATTGTATTCCATTTCTAGCTGCTTCCCAGAATATAGCAAACGCCAGTTACTTTGATGCAGAAACACAACTCCTCTCCAAAGATGAGGGCAACTTGACACAAACTTAAACATACTACTAGTGAAGTTACAGTATAAGTAGTCCAAAGCTGCAGCACTTCTTCTTTCTCCAAATCCACAATCTACTCCTGAGTACAATTTTCACATCTGCTACTGATTTGTGTAACCTTGGGCAAGTCACTTGATCTCTCTTGGTCTCACTTCACCCCATTGTAAATCCAGGAAAATACTGCATATTTACTTTGTTGGTATTTAAGTGCCTTAAAAGCCTTGGATAAAAGATGTTATATGGATGTTTTGTATTACAACAGTTATACAGTGTCATGGACTCAACCTCATTATACATCATTATTGATTAAGGAAAAGGAGTACTGTCTGTCACAGAAAAAACAACTGAAACAGGTTTAGTGACATTACATGTATTGCAGTTTCTTTACAGTGGAATGATGTACAATTCAAGTGGAATCCAAGATACCTTTCCAATTTACATTATAAAATGCCAACCTCTGCCTAGATTTTAAATCATTAATCTTTGTGGCAAATCAACTTTAAGCCACCTTCAAGGAGATTTTAGGAGAGAATGACACTTAGTATATATTGTACCTGCTGAAGGGTTGTGAGGCAGTTCTCCCCTGCAAGAAAATCAAAATGAAATTACCTGCCATAGCACAAATGGCTTCTTGATACTTGAGCTCTCATGCCCATTATAATAACAATGGAACAGTCCCAATCACAAATGTAACTAATCACTCACATGTTAAAAAGCAGCAACAAAACCTGTGAAAGAAATCAGGAGGTAAATCAAAATAATATTTGAGCAAATTTATACCCTAAATATCTACAGTCTATCTTCACTATAAATCCACAAGTTTCAGTTCTCTTTCTACTTCAGTTATGTGAAATATCTATTGCAAACGCATTTTGACTTAGCACAGACTTCAAAACTTGACAATGTGGAAGTCTTTTTACTTTAAGACTGCACTTATTTTGAAATAATTGGACTCCCTGATTACAAATTACCAGAAGAGTTTTTTGACTGGACTTTTCCATATTAAAAAAAAAGAACCAAAACACACATGGATGAACATAAAAAGATTAAAAGGGAGAATTAAAATCAAAGCCAGAATATATGAAGAATATATGAAAGCTAAAAGTCAGAGAACTGGGCTTCCAACTCTGGAATTCAGAATTTGGTCCATCCCAGCTGGAGTTCTCATTCTTCCAGGACCCATGCAAAGTATGGAAGGGCAAACCACACCTCAAAGAGAAGGTCCTGTGGGCTCTTTCCCTTCCGATCTGTAATGTTACAGGCCATCTCTCCCTTTCCATTCACAAGTGAATAACATCCCTGTTCTAACTAAAGTAATCATTCTGGTGGAAAAGTAGTTTTAGAAAAACCATTTAGCACTTCAGAAAATCAGATTCTAACTGTCCTCAATACTCATTGACTTCAGTGGCTATTGTCGATTCTCAATGCCTCCAGAAGTCAGGCTTGCAGGGTAGTTAACTGTCTTTAGTCCGGTAAGTATTTTATCCTTTTAAAAAGGATTTCATCTCTCCCTGGTGTCAGGGAGAGAGAAAAATGAGAGGAAGGCGTTTTGGAAATCTGTACCATAGCATATAGTACTTGTTCTGTACTCTCCAATTTTGCTGATGGAAATGTCTATGTATTACTTCAAATAATTTAAACATACTATATTTTTACCAAAAGGTCTTTCTAGAAAGTCATGAGAACTACTGAGATATTATTAAAATATGAAAGATTCTTACAACAGCAGAATCCTAAACAATGCTGACTGTTAAGTAGTTGGTTGGAAGCCTCACAATACAACCCAGGGCTCCTGCTGAGGTAGTGTACCTCCACGCTGCCCACAACACAGGCTGTGCTTTCAAGGTATAACTGAGCCTGGGAAGTGCATGCAGTGTCGCTGTAGCTGTCTTGGTCCCAGAGCATTAAGGAGACGAGATGGGGCATGTAATATTTTTATTGGAAAAATAGTTGGGCCAATAAAATTATTACCTCACCTACCTCATCTCCCTGGGAAGTGTGTATATACACAGAAACAGTGCAGGCTAGTCAAGTCATTAGACAAATGAGGAAGTGCCACACACATTTGAAATAGTTTAGGAAAAGAAAGTCAGCAAGTTACATTATGCATTGATAAGATATTAAACAGACATAACAAAAGCTGTGCAAACTCCTCAGAGTATTGCATTACTGCTATACCAACTGCTACATAGCTTGTTGCCTCTATAGCCATACTACTGTGAAGCCAACACAAAAGCATGGCTAAATGAGTATGAAGATTCCCCTCCAATTGCCATGGCACAGGAGTGCCTCCCCTTGCCTATCCCTGCTGGCCAATTTATATTCTACTGTGGTATGTTTTTTAATAGCATCTACCTGTAGAGATAAGTGTGATATTCCTATTGAAGTATTACCTAGGCCAGTGCTTCTCAAACTGTGGTTCAAAATCACTTTTGTCACAGTGGTACAGCATCCACTGCCTTCAAGCAGAGATGCTTGCCACTTTGTTGATCAGGGCAAGACTCCTAGGATTTCCTAAAGCACTTCTGGCCAACTGAAAGAAAAACCCTGTGCCCTGCAGGGCTGCTTTAAGACTTTATTTTTCTGCCTTTGAGGGGGCATGACTTGGTCTGATGCAAGTCCTCACTGCAAAAGCAGAGTTTGGACTTCCCTGTAAATAGCACTTGCCTTTCTCTCATAGCGGATTTCCACACACACACACATCCACACCTTGGAGGCCCATGAAGATTGGACACCCTTAAATATGGCCTATGGCACTTCCATCTCCTCTTGTTCTCTCCACATCATGAGTTTTTTGAAAAAAATGGCAGACCACTGACAAACTACTTTTGTTTTGCTGTTTCCTGGGCCTTGCCCGTGGTCATGGAATTCAGCTATTCATCTCAGCTCTAGGAGTAAACACACTTCACTCACATCTACAACATCTTAATTTCAGAAGAATCAAAAGAGCAAAGTGTATCTTAAATTCAAAACATTTGCTAAAAACCTTAGAATACAATTGTGTGTTAGAACTTTGAGCTCCAGTGGTATAAAGGAAGTAGGCTCACCTTTTATGAAAGGCAAAAGACCTCCACCAAGGCAGAGGGGAACTTGATGACCTCAAGGATTTGCTACACTTTCAAGAACAGGTAGCAAACACACCTATGGCCCCAGCCCAACCAGACACTACAGCTGGTCTGGAAGTTAGGCCACCCCTCAGGTGGAAAGTTTTGACAGAAATAATTACATCATTTTGTAGAGGTTCAGTGTGGGGAGGAAATGGCTCTGGGAAGGGATAAAAACAAGAAACAAGAGCTTGACTAATAAGCAATATTTCAGTTTTCCAACAAAAGTTAAAAACTGGAAGTCTGAGGAAAGCAGACACTTTTCCATGACCTTTTTTGTTTAGTCATAAAACCAATTCTTCCATCAGAAAAGGTTTAGACAGAAATTTTTGGCCAGTCCTTCCAAATGCTCCTTTGTCTGCCAATGATGCAGGAATTCTGAGCCACTTTGAACCTCTGCCCTGTGTTTGCCAACATAGTCAGCCCAATTAGAGCTACTCTTGGGTGAGTGTGGTGGAAAGAGTAGGGCTCCCTGCACCATCCGCCTCCCCATTAGCACACCTGAACAAAGCCAGTCAGAAATTGACAATTAAGATATCTAGTAAATATAAACAGACAAATGTGGATTTTAATCCCCTTCTCACAGTTCTACTGAGGCCTGGGAGACTTTGTTTCCAAAACATTTCTTGTAACGTGCTATAACACAGTTCCCCAGAATCACCTCACTCTTGTATTTATAATCCCTATTATGAGTCTGAAGTAGAGCTAGGAACTCCCCAGAAATACATTAATAGTAAGAATTTAGTTCAACTGATCTTAACAGAAATTGCATTTTTTCATCTGGAGATGGAGATTTTCAGTTCTGCCTAAGACCACAAAAACTCCACACACTATATCTGCTTATCATCAGAACTCATCTGGTAATCAGAATGAGGTATACTTATGCACATTAACTCTTTCATGGGTGTCGCATATAATTACACTGCCTTGAAAAAAAGTGAGCTATCTGCTTTTGACTCAAACTACATAGCATGCCATTGTTGCAAAATGCTTACACAACATTATCAGCCTAGTTACTGAAGTAAAGGTCATTTCTGTTTAACAGTGATAAAACCAAAGGTGGCTTTTTAAGCACAAATAAAGGGAAATAAAAAATCAAATATACCAATCTTATTCTTACAGTCAGTCAGGGAAACAAAAGGCATTTATAACAGCATGATTTATACGTTACATTTCCCTGCTTTTCTCCAAGGGAACTTATATGCAAAATAAAATAGTCACAGCCAGATTTACTGTCAGACCATCTTATTTAAATGTTAAATTGTGATCCAACCTGGCATGTGCTGGAAAAACAGTGTCTGGTTTTCCTATCTGTTATCCACACACAGAGAGAAGACTCACAGCTATAATCAGTTTGTTTTATTGTTTGTCTCTTTCACTGAAATTTAAGTAACTTCATGTTCCTTGTGTAACCCTGAGGAACCCACTTTTGTTTCTCTAATTAATCCCTTTTCCCCCATTACAATCCTTCAAGTCCTGAGTCACACATTTCTAACTGAAGAGGACTGGCTGGAACTCATTATCAGTCAGCTCACAGATAGATTGTCATGAGGTACCTCCCTCTGCAAGATCCTTGAGCAAAATGCCATTTCAGTTTAACCAACGTCACTCACCCTAAGGTAAAAACACAAAACTGGAAATCTAAATATGGGTCTCATGAACACCAAGGCACAAGCTAGAGAGATTGGGCACTCAGACTCACATTGTTCAAAAGCAGCACATTTGGCTCAGTAGTGTGTGGTATTCAGTTCTAGGAAGTCCAGTCCTCCTTAGCTGGAAAAATTATTACTGTAACACGGGACATTGAAGATGCAGGGATTTAGGGGGAGGTTTTTCAAAAGCACAGTTGAGTATCCATCTCCCACTGAAAGGGGATGTCCTGTGTGACAAAGTGGTATTTTTCTGTAATATTTTTATGAATCCTATGCACACCCAAACACTCCTTGATACATCCAAAGCTCCTAGAGAGACCAATTGAAGCTTTGTGTGCACCAGGAATACAGGTTCAAGCTCTAACTCCTCAACAAAAATACATCTGAGATACTACCTTCACCTGACCTCCTAGACTAGCAACTTCCATACAGCTGTTAACAGTTTTGGGCACCACAGAATTTTTCCATGAAAGATATACTGAACAAGAAAAGATTTAAATCTTAGCTCCATCTATGACTACACAGAGCATGTTTCTGATACCTAATCACTTCTAACTGGCAATAATGTTTTCACCTTGTTTACTATTCCCCTACATGATTCCATAGCTTTGTAACATGAAAACCTAGACCAAACCTAGTCATAAGTGTCCCTGAACATGTCAGCCATATTTTCTTTCTTAGAGAAGAAATAATGTGATCTTTGAGCTTCCTGCATCTGTTTATGTTGTCATGTTATAAACATATCTGTCCTTTGAAAGCTGCAAAACACTGTTTAAAAAGGGAGGGAAAATTAAACAAAAATAGTTGTTACAAGGATGAGTAAGTTTCAAGCCCAATTTCAAACCTGGGTTCTTAGACACCAAAACCCACAGATAAGCATCTAAAAATGAATACTGTATTTAGGTGACTAAGTGCCCATTTAGAGGTCTACATCTGTACTGAGGTACTTAACATTTAGTTGCCTTGTTTGAAAATTAAACCTACACACTTAAATTAACAAAAGCAAAAAATTTCCCAGTTAGGGTTAGCACTCCAGCCTTAATTCTCCAGGTATCACATATAGTCTTTGGATTTTAGAACTATGAGTCATTTTATGGGCCAGCTTTGTTCAATATCTTTGTTAATGATCTAGAGGATGGCGTGGATTGCATGCTGAGCAAGTTTGCAGATGTTGACAAAAAACATATTGACTCTTCCCCAACAAATTATGTTCATCTTTGTGCCTGATATATTTGTTCTTTACCATAGTTTCAACCAGCTTGCCGGTACTGCAGTGAGGTTTATTATCCTGTAATTGCCAGGATCACCTCTGGAGCCTTTTTTAAAAATTGGCATCACATTAGCTATCGTCCAGTCATCTGGTACAAAAGCTGATTTAAATGATAGGTTACATACCACAGTTAGTAGTTCTGCAATTTCACATTTGAGTTCCTTCAGAATTCTTGGGTGAATATCATCTGGTCCTGGTGATTTATTGCTGTTTAGTTTATCAATTTGTTCCAAAAACCTCCTCTAATGACACCTCAGTCTGGGACAGTTCCTCAGATTTATCACCTAAAAAGAATGGTGAAAATATAATGCCACTAAATAAATCCATGGTATGCCCACATATGGAAGATTGTGTGCAGTTCAGGTCACCCCAACTCAAAAAAGTTATTAGAATTGGAAAAAGTCAGGAGAAAGATGATCAAAGGTTATGGAACTGCTTCCATATGAGGATTAAAAAGACTGGGACTGTTCAGTTTTGAGAAGAGACAACTGAGACAAAGAGTTTTGATAGAGGTCTATAAAATCAAGAATGGTATGGAAAAAGTGAACAGGGAAGTGTTAGTTACTCCTTCACATCACACAAGAACCCTGGTTCCCCCAATTAAATTAATAGGCAGCAGGTTTAAAACATACATAAGGAAGTACTTCACACAACACACACAGCCTATGGAACCAGTTGCTAGGGGTTGCTGAAGGCCAAAACTATAACTGGGTTCAACAAAGAATTAGATAAGTTAATGGAGGATAGGTCCAACAATGGCTATTAGACAAAATCATTAAGGATACAGTTACATAGTCTGGGTGTCCCTAAATGTCTGACAGCATGACAGGAGATCAATTACTGGATAATTGTCCTGTTCTATTCATTCCCTCTGAAACATCTGGCCTCAGCTCCTTTTGGACGACAGGGCAGTGGGCTAGGTAGACCATTGATTTGACCCAGTATGGCCATTCATATGTTCTTATGATAATGAAAACACATCAGTTGTCACCAAGAAGCTTTCTTACACCAACAATCTTCAGTCATGAAAGTTATTTACCTGTATGAACAAAGTGCATACAGAGGAGTCAGTTACTTTGCTGCTGCTGCTTGCTTATCATGGTTCATTTACTTTTTCTGATAAGTAATATTTGATGACTCAGAGGAAAGCTGGCAGCTGCTGCTGCATACATGGCTTCAGCTCTTCCTATACAATCACTAATCTCTAGAGAAATCTACAGTGAGCCCTTGCATGTAGAAGAGATGAAAGAGGTAGAGAAGTTGAACACCAAGTACACTATTAACAAATAATAGGTTTAACCTGAGAAATCACCCCCAAACTAATATTTACATAATCTGAGCAAAGAGGAGAGAATTATGCCACTAGTCACATGAATATCTCTGATGTTTGTGATGTTGTGTATGCTTCATTTAGAGCTTTTCAAGGTGTTAATTTCTATCCACATCATTTCATTCAATTTATTATATGCTTACAGATGTCCACCTATTTTTGAAATGGATATCTGATCGTGCTGTAATGTAATAGTACTTGGACCACAATTATTGCTAATATTAAGGCCTCTGGTTAACATGGGCAGACTTATTACCCAAATCATAGTGTTTCTTACAAGGTGCTGAGTATCTTCAACTTCTATTGATTTCAAAGATGTTCAGCATCTTTTCTCTAAAAAGTACAAACAGATGCTGCATTTTTAAAGGCTTTTTGCTTCACACATCTTATGGCCGCGAAAGTAGGATTCAGCAAGCAATGATTAGGAAAAAATGCTTTTAAATGAGATCAGTGAACAACAGGAAAGCAAATACTGACATGAAAATGTTTTAAACGAGATGCTTCAGCATAGTAACAAGGGATCATTTCCCAGAGAAATAAAGTAACAGGGACATTACATTCATTATTAATACTATTCATGAACTGAATAGAACAAGAGATTTTATGGTGTTACAAAATTAAGTTGAGGCACTGAACTGAAAAGTTGTCTAATTATAATTATAATTATTTTTACTCTATAGGGAACTGTCTTTCAGTATCAAACAAAACAGCCGTGTAACCTCTCTTACTGTACAGCATACATGTACTAATATTTCAGTCTTTCTGTTATATCACTTTCAGAGAGGAAAGATAATTGTGTGGTTCTAGGCTAGGATTCAGGCGATGTGAGCTCAATTTCTGACACTGCCATGACTTTGTGTATGATTGTGAGCAAGCAGGGTAACATCTCAGTTCCCCTATCTGAGAAACAGATAATAATTCCCTACCTTACAACAGGGATATGAAGATAAATTAATTAATGTTGATAAAGCCATCTAGTTTCTTTCAATGACAGTAGACTGATGGAGCAGTGAATGAAATGGATATAGAAAGACTCCAATGTTAACTCTGAAGGATTTAGGTCTGACACATTAGTTCATGCCTTGGTGTGTTCCTGTGTTGTATTTTGAAATTTTTGCTCCATGGCAGTGATTTGAACCTGCATCACAGATGAATGCCATAATCACTTGGCTTTTAGGTATAATGGCAGAAGCACCACCCCCATTTTGTAAATAGTGCTTAAGGCCTGGTCTCCAAAAAAGCCGTGTCGACCCAGCTATGTCACTCTGGGGTGTGAACAATCCACAGCCTGAGCAACATAGTTAAGCCAACCTAACCCCCAGAGTTGACAGCGGCAGGTCAACAGAAGAATTCTTTGATTGATCTAGCTACTGCCTTCCAGTGAGGTAAATTACCTATGCCAGTGAGAGAACTGGTCCGCACAGGTAGTGTCCACACTAAAGTACACAGAGGCACAGCTGAGCTGTGTCACAGCAGCGTTTCAAGTGTAGACAACCCTAAATCTCCTTGGGAAGCTAGCCTGTAAAACAGAAATGTTTTGGAAATATTGAAGCAGTTTTTTTTAAACAAAACAACCCAGATCAACATGGATTCATGAACTGTGGTATTTGGGCCAAAAAGCTTGCCAAAAAAGTTTCATCCAACTCTATTAGTAACACAATGTTAAACAACAACTGGCAGTGAGAGAGGAGTAAGAAATAGATGACACCAAATACCCGCAACCTTGTCATAAGTCAGTTAATCTTTTGGAGACTACTTTGGAAGTTGCTTGTCATCACATGTCAGATATGGGATGTCACTATATATGGGTCTTATGTCTGAGATAAGTTATATTTGTATGTTACATTTACAATAGGTGGAATAAATAGACTGCTTTTCTATATTGCTGCACTTCTTTTTCAAAACTGAGTTTTAGAAATCTTTTCAACAGTAACTAGTTTCACAGCTTCCTGTTAATGTTGGACTACTAATTGAATGCAACATAAGAAAGGGGCAGCTCAGTATTAAATAAACTAAAGATCCCACACAAGAAAATGACTGCAGAAATTAAAGATATGACATGTAGTCAACATGAAACAAAGCTCATTAGCACATCTTGATGGTAGCTAAATAGACAATTCTTTGTGCACTATTATGTTCACTACAACTGAAATGCAATTTTTGCAGCTGGAAAAATATTAAAGTAGAACAGCACAGAAAGTTGAACTATAAAAGAACAAAATGTCCCATTCCCAATTTAGGAGCCTGATTTTCCTCCTCCTCACACCAGTTTTACTGCACAGATTTCACTGACTTCCGCAGAATTACTCTGTTGAAACTGCAGTAAAGAAGATTAGAATCTGGCACTTGATCTCTTGCCACAAAATGTGTTCTTGTGCTGCTCTCAGTTGTATTTGTATGTGCTTACACGCTATTTGGAGAATAAATGTAACAGTTCTAATACCTTCAACTTCATCATTCCGTGCTTTCATTTAGCCTGCCTTTAATTTGCGGCCTTGTCATCAGAATATGATAACTACATTATGAAAGTGATTTTTCTGCTGCCATTTTGCATGACCTGTCAAGGAGCTGAGATGTAAATTAAGACTTCATGTAATTAAGGCTGCTTTTGCCCTGATCAGATTTAACTTTTTCTTTTGCAAGAGATTTCATTAACTTTGATTGATTGTTATTTTATTTCATTACTTCAGTTAAAGAAGTGTGGAAACTTTTCCTGGTTTTACTACACATTTATACCAAAGAAATAATTCTCAACAGATAACATGACAAAGTGATAAATGTTTCACTCCCTATGAAGGGTCAGCTCCAGTGTATAAATAGCTATGTCTAAGTGTAAGAAATAGACTTCTACACTTTTATCTATAGCAAGGATGGCCAACTTTTGGCACACAGCCTGTCCAAGAAATCCGCCGGTGGGCCAGGCCGGCTTCTTTATCTGCAGCATCCACAGGTTCAGCCGAGGTTCGCTGTACCAGGCCAATCTGGGCTGCAGGAAATGGCAGCCAGCACATCCCTCAGCACACACCACTTCCTGCAGACCCCATTGGCCTGAAATGGCAAACTGTGGCCAGTGGGAGCAGCGTTCGGCCGAACCTGCAGACGATGCAGGTAAACAAACCGGCCCGGCCCAATTTTCCTGACAGACCATGTACCAGAGGTTGCCCATCCCTGATCTACAGTATGCCGGTTTGCTGAGCATTCATTCTCAAGAAACAAGTTTATTCAGTTATATTCCACATCACCAGAAGACAGACACACAGGGCTTGGGCTCTAACCTCAGAGGACATATCACTTTAACTATACCAGTATAATTAAAGCAGTACAAGTCCCATAGTGAGGATGCAGTATACCCATTTAAAGGTGATTTATAGCAGTATAGACAACCCCACACAGGAAGGGAAATAATCTATTCTGGTATAAAGGCACATTTTACCTGGTATAATTACATACATTCTGGGGTTGTACTGCTAACTATTAAATGGTTAAAAAATGTTTGCAGAGTTAAGGTTGTCCAGTCATTGCTTGTACCATTCCAGAATGTCAAGTTCAGCAAAACTCAAGCTTCTGGGGGAAAAAAAAAACAAGAAATACAGAGTTAAGGTACATAAGAACATAAGAAAGGCCATACTGGGTCAGACCAAAGGTCCATCTAGCCCCGTATCCTGTCTACCGACAGTGGCCAATGCCAGGTGCCCCGGAGTGTGTGAACCTAACAGGTAATGATCAAGTGATCTCTCTCCTGCCATCCTTCACCCCCCTCTGACAAACAGAGGCTAGGGACACCATTCCTTACCCAGCCTGGCTAATAGCCATTAATGGACTTAACCTCCATGAATTTATCCAGTTCTCTTTTAAACCCTGTTATAGTCCTAGCCTTCACAGCCTCCTCAGGCAAGGAGTTCCACAGGTTGACTGTGTGCTGTGTAAAGAAGAACTTCCTTTTATTTGTTTTAAACCTGCTGCCCACTAATTTCATTGGGTGGCCCCTAGTTCTTCTATTATGGAAACAAGTAAACAACTTTTCCTTATTCACTTTCTCCACACCACTCATACTTTTATATATCTCTATCATATCTTCCCTTAGTCTCCTCTTTTCCAAGCTAAAAAGTCCTAGCCTCTTTAATCTCTCCTCATATGGGACCCATTCCAAACCCCTAATCATTTTAGTTGCCCTTCTCTGAACCTTTTCTAATGACAGTATATCCTTTTTGAAATGAGGAGACCACATTTGTACACAATATTCAAGATGTGGGTGCACCATGGATTTGTATAAGGGCAATAAGATATTCTCCGTCTTATTCTCTATCCCTTTTTTAATGATTCCTAACATCCTGTTTGCTTGTTTGACTGCCGCTGCACACTGCATGGATGTCTCCAGAGAACTATCCACGATGACTCCGAGATCTCTTTCCTGATTAGTTGTAGCTAAATTAGCCCCCATCATATTTTATCTCATTACTTGTATAGTTGGGGTTATTTTTTCCAATGTGCATTACTTTACATTTATCCACCTTAAATTTCATTTGCCATTTTGTTGCTCAATCATTTAGTTTTGTGAGATCTTTTTGAAGTTCTTCACAGTCTGCTTGGGTCTTAACTATTTTGAGCAGTTTAGTATCATCTGCAAACTTGGCCACCTCACTGTTTACCCCTTCCTCCAAATCATTTATGAATAAGTTGAATAGGATTGGTCTGAGGACTGGCCCTTGGGGAACACCATTAGTTACCCCTCTCCATTCTGAAAATTTACCATTTATTCCTACCCTTTGTTCCCTGTCTTTTAGCCAGTTCTCAATCCATGAAAGGATCTTCCCTCTTATCCCATGGCAACTTAATTTATGTAAGAGCCTGTGGTGAGGGACCTTGTCAAAGGCTTTCTGGAAATCTAAGTACACTATGTCCACTGAATCCCCCTTGTCCACATGTTTGTTGACTCCTTCAAAGAACTCTAATAGATTAGTAAGACATGATTTCCTTTACAGAAACCATGTTGACTTTTGCCCAACAATTTATGTTCTTCTATGTGCCTGACAATTTTATTCTTTACTATTGTTTCAACTAATTTGCCTGGTACGGACATTAGACTTACCGCTCTGTAATTGCCAGGATCACCTCTAGAGCCCTTTTTAAATATTGGTGTTACGTTAGCTATCTTCCAGTCATTGGGTACAAGAGCTGATTTAAAGGAGAGGTTACAAACCCTAGTTAATAGTTCCGTAATTTCACATTTGAGTTCTTTCAGAACTCTTGGGTGAATGCCATCTGGTCCCGGTGACTTGTTACAGTTAAGTTTATCAATTAGTTCCAAAATCTCCTCTAGTGACACTTTGATCTGTGACAATTCCTCAGATTTGTCACCTACAAAAGACGGCTCAGGTTTGGGAATCTCCCTAACGTCCTCAGCCATGAAGACCGAAGCAAAGAATTCATTTAGTTACTCCACAATGACTTTATCGTCTTTAAGTGCTCCTTTTGTATCTCTAACATCCAGGGGCCCCACTGGTTGTTTAGCAGGCTTCCTGCTTCTGATGTATTTAAAAAACATTTTATTATTACCTTTTGAGTTTCTGACTAGCGGTTCTTCAAACTCCATTTTGGCTTTTCTTATTACATTTTTACACTTAATTTGGCAGTGTTTATGCTCCTCTCTAGTTACCTCAGTAGGATTTGACTTCCACTTTTTAAAAGATGCCTTTTTATCTCTCACTGCTTCTTTTACATGGTTTTTAAGCCACGGTGCCTCTTTTTTAGTTCTTTGACTTTGTTTTTTAGTTTAGGGTATACATTTAAGTTGGGCTTCTATTATGGTGTCTTTGAAAAGTGTCCATGCAGCTTGCAGGGATTTCACTTTAGTCACTTTGCCTATTAATTTCCCTTTAACTAACCCCCTCATTTTTGCATAGTTCCCCTTTCTGAAATTAAATGCCACAGTGTTGGGCTGCTGAGGTGTTGTTCCCACCACAGGAATGTTAAATGTTATTATATTATGATCACTATTTCCAAGCGGTCCTATTATAGTTACCTCTTGGACCAGCTCTTGTGCTCCACTCAGGACTAAATCAAGAGTTTCCTCTCTCCTTGTGGGTTCCCGTACCAGCTGCTCCAAGAAGCAGTCATTTATAGTATCGAGGAATTTTGTCTCTGCATTTCGTCCTGAGGTGACATGTACCCAGTCAATATGGGGATAATTGAAATCCCCCATTATTATTGAGTTATTTATTTTGAAAGCCTCTCTAATCTCCCTTAGCATTTCATTGTCACTATCACTATCCTGATCAGGTGGTCGATAATAGATCCCTATTGTTATATTCTTAGAGCATGGAATTACTATCCATAGACATTCTATGGAACATGTGGATTTATTTAAGATTTTTAATTCATTTGATTCTACATTTTCTTTCACATATAGTGCCACTACCCCACCCCCACAACCTGTTCTGTCCTTCTGATATATTTTATACCCTGGAATGATTGTGTCCCATGTCCTCACTCCACCATGTTTCTGTGATGCCTATTATGTCAATATCCTCCTTTAACAAGAGGCACACTAGTTCACCCATCTTATTATTTAGACTTCTAGCATTTGTGTACAAGCACTTTAAAAACTGGTCACTGTTTATTTTTCTGCCCTTTTCTGATGTGTCAGATTCTTTATGTGAAAGTTTGTCATCTGATCTGGCCTCTCCTTTATTGTTTACCATCCTCTCCTCCTGACTAAAACCTAGAGAATCTCTATCAGTAGACCCTCCTGTAAGAGAAGTCTCTATCCGATCCACGTGCTCCTCTGTGGCAATTGACTTTCCTCCATCTCTTAGTTTAAAAACTGCTCTGCAACCTTTTTAATGTTAAGTGCCAGCAGTCTGATTCCGCTTTGGTTTAGGTGGAGCCCATCCTTCCTGTATAGACTCCCCACATCCCAAAAGTTTCCCCAGTTCCTAATATATCTAAACCCCTCCTCTCTACACCATCGTCTCATCCACACATTGAGACTCTGAAGCTCTGCCTGCCTAGCTGGCCCTGCGCGTGGAACTGGAAGCATTTCTGAGAATGCCACCATAGAGGTCCTGGATTTCAATCTGTTTCCTAGCAGCCTAAATTTGGGCTCCAAGACATCTCTCCTGCCCTTCCCTATGTCATTGGTACCTACATGTACCATGACCACCAGCTCCTCCACAGCACTACTCATAAACACCCATGCAGCCTTAACTCTGCCCTCTTGGAATGGTACCCCACAACACCCATACTCACATTCCACCTTTTCTCGGTAATGGACTAACGCTACCTGCGCTCACCATACACTCCTAAGCCCTTTTTTCCCCCCGCAGGAGACCACCCTAGAAAGAAGAATAGGAAGTGGCTACAAGGTAAATAATAATTCCCTGTACATCCTGGGATTTTTTCCTATTACATTATTCTCTAGCTATCTGAACAAGTTAATTTATACCTAGTATTCATAAATTAATGTTTTATTCTGAGCTAAAGTTTTCTATCCCCTGAAAGATAATATTTTTCTGACACTTCTAGTCCCAGTTTGATTATGTTTCTGGGGAATCTTTTTTAAATTCATTAAAGGTACTAATACTTAAGTTCAGACTTCAAGATAGCCGCCCTTTGGTTTTCTCCTTTTATAGGAAAAAATGATACCATCCTAACGCTATGCATCTACGCACAAATCTGTCGTTGTTCATAGACTTTATTTTGTATATGGTTTTTATGATAGGGTTAAACAGGTGAAAATATTTAATTTTCACAACTGTGTTTATTTGGGCACTCAGTAATTCACAGAAAGTTTGGGACTTATTTTTTAAATGGCTGTTTACATTTAAGTCAATTTTTCTATATAGTCTGTTATAATAAGAGAATTATATTTTTCTCTGTAGTTGCTCTTGCCAGTTCATTTCATGCTGCACCAAGAATGTAGCTATGGAATTTCTCCAACAGACAGAAGGTGAGTTACTTTATATGGTGATCATACTTGTTTCTGATCATTAATGACATAACAACCAGTAAGGAAAATGAAGGAGGGAAATAGCTGTGTTTTCTAATTGGAAATGAATTGTATTCAAACACTGTAGGGCTTGAGTAAGATCTTACTTACACCAATGTAAGTCAGGGATAAATGCAACGACTTCAATAATTACACCAATCCCCATGAGTAACTAGGATCAAAATCAGATCTGAATCTATTTTGCAACTACTGCCCTCTTGAAGTTTACAAATGATAGTGCCCTCAATTGAAATATCCCGACTGATCAAGTGGTGCTATGCTGGTCTTTGCACTTTAAAAATTGTCTAAATCACTCCTACAATGATGTACTTTATGTACCACGAATACTCCCATGGATTTCTATGGGACTACTTACTTACTTTTCTATGGGACTACTTTACAGCAAGTAAAATTAAGCAAGTGTATGTATAGTCTTTGCAGGATTAGAGTCCAAGTCTGTACATCTCAAAAGTCCTATTTTGATAAATTGTGCATGTTGAGATGCAGTGCCTTTTCCAATCCTAACATAACATTCTGCTAAAAAATATAATCAAGTCAGAACAGTGTCCTCTAGGGATAACAAAGCAGGAATCTGACAAAATAAAAGCACCAGATTAATTTTCCTCAGGTCTGCTATTACAAGTTACTTCCAGTTCTACCTAAATGAGAAGTCATGTGGTCTATAAAGGAAAGTGGACAAGAGTCATATGCCAAGATATTTTCCCTTATCAATAATTACATAGACTATCAGGGTTGGGAGGGACCTCAGGAAGTTATCTAGTCCAATCCCCTGCTCAAAGCAGGGCCAATCCCAGCCAGGGCTTTGTCAAGCTTAACCTTAAAAATCTCTAAGAAAGGAGATTCCACCATCCCCCTAGGTAACCCATTCCAGTGCCTTACCACCCTCCTAGTGAAAAAAAATTTCCTAATAGACAACCTAAACCTTCCCCACTGCAACTTGAGACCATTACTCCTTGTTCTGTCATCTGGTACCACTGAGAACAGTCTAGATCCATCCTGTTTGGAACCTCCTTTCAAGTAATTGAAAGCAGCTACCAAATCCCCCCTCATTCTTCTTTTCTGCAGACTAAATAATCCCAGTTCCCTCAGCCTCTCTTCAAAAATCATGTGCTCCAGTGCCATAATCATTTTTGTTGCCCTCCTCTGGACTCTTTCCAATTTTCCCACATACTTTTGAGGGGACATTCATCTTATTAATGAGACATCATTAACAGAAGCATTACAATTATATGAAAGTGAGTGGCTTGCTATTTAGGATGAGCCCAAATAAAACAAAGATTTATCATTTTGTACCTTCTCTATTCTAATTCTCCTTAAATATGTTTGTGTACTTCCAGCATACACAGAGTCTTCATTTGAGCAGCCAGAGAGAGGCATGTGGGCCTTATAGGTTACCTTTTCAGCCTGAAATTATCACGCACATCTTGCCAGAAAAGTAGAGGGGAGTTAAAAAGTCAGAAGAGATTAAAAACTGTGGTTTGATAATATTTTATAGGGCCTGTGATTTTTTAGGATCTGACTCTATTTTTGATCTCTTGAGGTTAGGAATACAGCAACTGACAGGGAAAGAATCATGGAGCATCTCTGCACAAATTGGCATTAGATATACCCCAGGCACATACAAGCAGCTGCAGAAACAGGGAGGACACAGTAAAGCAGGCGGGGCTTTGCTGTGGGACCACTCAGACCTGAATGCCTATCACCCAGGTTAACTGTGCAGTGTAGACATAGCCTTGTCACCACTGCTTCAACTCTGAGGCTGCAGAAGCTGCCAAAGCTCCTGAATCCCCCACTCCACAGTATCCTGTGGACAGGATATGAATGATGGAGGTGATCAGTACAATTAAAAGCAATTCAGCTGTTCCCAAAGGAAAGGGAAGAAAGTACTCTGGAGAGTTTGTGCAGAAAATGCACATTTAAGACAGCCTTTCCATGATAGCCCACTTTGTCATTTGGTTGGATACCAGAGAGTATTTGGCCTGACTTAAATTATGATTATTAATTGTGGGTAAAAAGCAGAAAGTAGAACTGGACTGGGGTTTGTTTCTGTGGGTATTTATGGTGTACATAATGTATAAGATAAATCAAATATGTTTCATCTCGTGCCAGCAATATTAGCTTCAAAATGTAACTATGGCTGCATTCTAATTGTCCTAAGGAATAATGAACAGAATATATTCTGCTAAACTTTCTTTACTATATAATTTTTTCCCCTAACAATTGAAAACAATAAGGCTAGTCTGAGTTCCAACTTGGTATGGTTTTGGTCAGTCCTATTGTTTAAGGCTATCAACCACATTGACAGGATAACCAGCCTTGTGGATAGGAGGGGAAGCGGTAGACGTGGTATATCTTGATTTGAATAAAGCTTTTGATAATGTGTTGCGTGATCGTCTCATAAACAAACTAGTGAAATGCAACCTAGATGGAGCTACTATAAGGTGAGTGCAAAACTGATTGGAAAACCATTCCCAGAGAGTAGTTATCAGTGATTCATGTCATGCTCAAAGGGCATAATGAGTGGGATCCCACAGGGATCCGTTCTGGGTCTGGTTCCTATCTATACTGTTATTTAATCACTGATGAGAATATTGGGAGTACACTTATAAAGCTTGAGGATGATACCATGCTGGGAGGGGTTGCAAATGCTTTGGTCTAGATCAGGGGTTCTCAGCCTCTTTCTTTCTGAGCCCCTATGGCGGGTTTTGTACCTCATCAACTCCTTCAGTCATGGGGAAGTGAGTGGCAATCCCGCCTTTCTATGCCTATGTCTGTTTTTTACCACCGCCACCACCACCCAGTAGTCAGCACAGTGTGGCCCAATGGCACGAGTCCATCTAATTCCCCTCCCTTGGTGGGACAGCACAGCCTAGCAGCTGGAGTCCATGCAATGTGCCCCTAGGGCAATGTGGCCCAGTGGCTGGAGTCCACCTAATTCCCTTCCCTTGGTGGGATAGCACAGCTTAGTGGTCAGAGTCCATGCTGTCCCCTTCAGAGGCAAAACAGGGGTCAGGTAACTGGAGCAGTCGCAAGGGGCAGTGGCCCCTGGTAGGAGAGCCTAGGCCCCCCAACTCCACCAGGCCCCGACCTAGAGCCCTACCAATGGCAGAGCAGTCCACCACAGGATCAGTAGGGAATCTGACTGAAACACACTGACCTCATAATGGTGGGAGGTACCACTCGCTTACCTTCCCCTGGGTCACTTCCTACCTCCGGCAGCAATAGTCCATATGGCATCTGGGTCTCCAGGTTCCCCAGCACCACACACTCCCTGAGGTTCCAATAGCTGTGACCCTCTGGTCCAGGTTTCTTGCTCTTCAGCTCCAGGATCTCCAGGCTCCTCAGCCCACATCACTCCCTGGGCTTCTGGTAGCATCAGACCTCTAGTCCAAGTTTCTGACTCTTCAGCTCTTGTGAGTAAGGGCTGGAGCCTCTGCTGACCATCCTACCTAGGGTGAGCAGACATCCCGATTTTAGGGTCTATTTCTTCTATAGGCTCCTATTACCCGCCAACCCCAATCTTTCACACCTGCTTTGTGGTCACCCTAATCCTACCTCCTCGGCAGCCAGCCCTGACTGAGCAGCTCAGAAGGCTTTTATACCTGACTTCCAGTGGGAGCAAGCCCAGCAGGGCCTTCGGGGCAGGGCTTCCTCCCTCTCAGTACCAGTTCAGGGCCAATCCACCCCATCACAGCCCATCTTTCTCCCCACTCCCCAACCCCGCTATAAAAATTCCATGGCCCAGCTGTGCCACAACTGTTTTTCTGTGTATAAAAGCCAGGGCCACTGTTAGGGGGTAGCAAGCAGTGCAATTGCCTGGGGCACTGTGAAGCAAGTTGCTCAGGCTCCAGCTTCAGTTCCGTGTGATGGGACTCAGAGCCCCAGGCTATAGTCCCACATGGTAAGAGTTCAGCTTTCTGCCTTGGGCCTTAGCAAATCTAATGCCAGCCATGTTTGGCGGACCCCCTGAAACCTGCTCATGGCCCCACAGGGGCCCCTGAACCCCTGGTTGAGAACCACTGGTCTAGATAATGCCTAGTCCTGCCATAAGGTCCCTTCCAGTTCTATGACTCTATCATTGTTATGTATCAAAAGATGAAACACTCACTTCCTTTTCTTCCTCTGGTGAGAGGATGGAACTGAGCTTAAAACCTTAATTTAGACACACATACACTTGTTATAGTTGTGCTGACACAAGGCAGATGGGTTAGCTTGGATTATTTTTTAAATATTGTATACAGATATGAGAAATGGGAAGGCAGATTATAAACATGTTTAAAATATGTCAAATTTTGATTCTAACTAGGCTGACCGTATTGCTTGAAATTGTGAGCACCTCTAGGAGTAATCATTCCATGTGACTCTCTGACTGCCAAAATGGTGGATTTCCACAAGTGACTAGCCTTCTCTACCTTTCTTCGTTTTCACATTCACTTTTCTTTTGGACAAACAGAACTGAATTCACCCACTGTGGTCCCACACAGATGATAAGCTTATTCCTGCAACAAAATAGATGTAAGGGTTATTCACTGTTCTTTTAGCTTTGTGTTATGCAGGAAGTAATGTTTTGACCACCTATCAACCTGTCATCTGTTTTCTGGAAAGGGTTCAATGTGAGCTCTTTTATATATTTGCATTATTTCATTCCAGACCTATTTTATCGCTGTTAAATATCAACAGTGCTACATAACACTTAAACAGGCTACATCATTAGCCAGGTATGACAGCCTGGTGAATAAGAATAGCTTGCAATCAACAACTCCTTAAAACCTTCCACATGCTTCAATTAACCTTTCACTCTCTTCCACATATGCCTCCAATGCTAATGCATGCAGCAAATAAAGATCATTCTCAGTAGGGTGGCATATTCATAAGGTCATGGACAGTAGGTGCTTAAAATGTTCACATTAAATTAGAACTGATTTTGAACTAGCTAGTGCACGCAGACAGAGAAAATGCTATCCTGTGCTGAAGATCCAAAACTCTGAAAGTCTGATCTCACAGGACCTGATTCTGATCTCACCCTAATTTGGTGCCAGTCGTAACTCCACTGTCTGTCCTACTCTAGTGAAAGTATGAGGTGCATGGAGTTTAAGTAATAGCTTCTCTTCACAAGGGGAATTGACAATGGCTGCAAGGAGGGAGGAAAGGGATGTGGGCTATGAGGAGAGTAGATCTACAAGGAACTCACAGGCCATCCCCACAGAATTCCTACCCACGCACACAGACAGAGCGTTGGGCCCCCTGGATGCAGGGCCTGCTGCTTCGGCCGGTAGTGCTGCAGGCACTGGATGTTGCAGGCTCAGCTCACACACACATGCGAGGCTTGGTACTGCACCATCACGTCAATAAAGGCACGAGCTGCCTCATACATGTCTGAGGTGGACGGGAGGTCCAGCTCTTCATCCAGGCCCTCATGCACTGGAGAACTGGTTACCACCGGACTCAACTGCTCACCCATCGGAGCAGCAACAGGCAGGGTCAGCTCATGTGGGCCTTTTCGGGGATGTCCCGCCGAGGGACGCACCCCACTGATTTCAGCCTGAGGTTTCCTAACAGAGGAACGACCTCTTTTCGGCCTCTCCTTCTTATGCGGCACCGAAGACTGTGAGTGGTGCCGCCGCCAACACACTGGTCTTCTGGGTCAGTGACCGGTGCCGATGGCTCTTGGAAGAGTCTTTCTTTGGCGCCAGGACATCCCGCACTGAGGAGGCCAATGCCGCATCAGACGGTAGCTGCAGGGCTGACTCCATAAGGAGGAGCTTTAGTCGGTAATCCCGCTCCTTTTTAGTTCTCGGTCTAAAGTCCCTGCAAATAGGGCACTTAACGGTTTGATGGCCCTCGCCCAAATGCCTCAAACTATCTGCGTGCGGATGACTTATGGACATAGGTTACCCACACTGCTCACACACTTTAAACCCCTGAGCCTGAGGCATGCCCCGGCGCCGGTGCAAGAGAAGGAGGGAAACCCCCCTGATAACTACTATAACTACTTTATTTACAATAGAAATAATTATTTCCTGAAGATTAAACTATACCACTAGGCTAAGTAACTTGCAAGGCAAGCACTGAGCTGTTCCAACGACCGTCACAGGTGGTAAGAAGGAACTGAGCAGGTGGCAGGTCGACAAGGTCATATATACACAGCCATAAAGGCACCATTCCAGGGGTCTCTACTGCCGACCCGATGGGTACCGCTAGGGAAAAAGCTTCCAACGACTGTGCATGTGTGCACACACACAGCTTGGAATGCACATGAGCAATCACACGAAGAAGAATAAAGTTCACTCAGTCCTGGGTACCCCAAGAACTGTCACAATTCACGCTACCTACATTGTCAGTGATTTGGGCTCTTTCTGTATTTCTAGAAATTAAGCTGAAAGCTTAATGGCTACAGCAGCAAAATTACACAATTTTGTACATATACAAAATATGTGACGTTATGATGACTTTCACTATCTCCATCTTTAGTACCACATCTGCTTTTAGACAGAACAGTTTATGAGATGTAAATATACTCTACCAACAGTTAAGTAAATACCAAAACAGTGAGAGAAACGGTATGCTTTATTTGAGCTTCTTTTGGCCTGGATATAATCTCATTTAGATAAAAGAAAATTAAGGAAATAAAACTAAGAGCTATTGATTTAATCAAGTTTTACAGAATTTACAGACAAACAGGAGAAAACTCATGCCTATCTCACAAGCCTATAACTGGATTTCTAGGTCAAAATTATCTCTCTTCCTTCAGTCATTGCACAAGCTGTTCTTATAATCCACTACCACATTTTATATTTTTGCTTGTCAAAATAGCATCAGCAATGTAAACATCTGTTCCATATGTAAACTTTAAACAGTAAATGTGAACACATTAATTTACAGAAAAAGTCAAGAACAGGGTATCACCAAGTTTATTACAATTATGGCATATAATGCATAATACTGTTTCAACCAAAATTTGCAACCTACTGAATTAATAACAAAAAGGAAGCAGAAACAAAAAAGCATGGGCGTAGTGCCACACATAAGAGTAATAATATTATAAGCCTATAACAAAAAAATCTATGTATCTTTGGGAAAAAGTATATTTTACTGGCTAAGACAAATCAAGACTACATTTCTAATCACTTCACAACTGTAGTGTAGGGTTTTTCTTAGAACAATCTAAAATGTATCAGATATTATTCTCTTTTTCCTGGAGTATATTCATGTACAGTAGTGTCTGATACTACTAACTGTAATAGGGTACAATTATTGGCAGAGATATAACATGTGGATTGTCAGGTTTACGCTTTGGGCAAGAACTGATTTTTTAAAATTGTGTTCAAATTCAGTCTGTTACCAAAAAAAAGCCAAGGTAAAAAATAAACGTGAAAAAAGTCAACAATTGAAAGAGAATTTTTCTTCTAAATAATCACCAAACACAACTGATTATTGAAGAAATTAAACGTTCTGTAGACTGTCAGAAAGAATAAATTTATATTATTTATTTTATGCTTTTTCTGTATCTCTGTTTGATTTCTGTTGAAAATTAGTAAAGAGAAGTAGTCACAAGGCAGTCTAGAAAGCCCGGTGCTACTATAGACTTCCTTTGTAATGTTTAACATGTCTTTGTAGTGTAAGGCAGAGTCACATTCTCAACCATTTAAAAAAATATCACATTTCAAAGTTATCATCAATGGTCTAAAAATAATATATATATAAATCATCATGGTAACCAAAAAGACTTTGTTCTTTTTCCTCTAATTATGCTATTAACAAATGCTTTCTTGAAAACTACACCACTCTGAAATCTAGTTAGGCAGCTTGCGCATATCACAGCATTCTGTTTGCAGACACATTGAAAAGGATAAAGGAAAAATGAAAGCTGAAATATAGTTCAGCTTGTCAATGTCTGTAATGCGTTGCATCATTTTTAGGCAGCACTGGAGACGGCAAGTTTCTTCAGATGATCCATAAAAACTTGCAAGCTGACATCATCAGTCAGAATAGGTGCTCCAGACTCCTCCAAGAGAAAGTAAAAACAAGGAGAATTCATTAGATTATATTATTAATGAAGCAAGTATAGTTTGAAAAAACAATTTTTAATGCCCAGCATGTTCTGTAAAATAATCATTTAAAATTTTTAAGGGGCTTTACAAACATAATTTTGACAAAAATGCTACATTGTAGATTTACATACATTTAATATATTTGCATAAATTCAAGTATAAACCATCCCAATTAGAATTCCTTCCCATCTTAAACAGATTCTGCAACAAGACATAATGTGGGGAGATAATTAAATGTATTTGTGGGAAGCCTAAAGCTGTAGATAGTTGACAAATATTGAATATACATTTTATAGAGAAAATAAAAAGGTCATGCCATATTTCCTACACTGTTCCTATCTTAGTGCACCAAACAAGAAAAAATAGAAAGACAGAGGAATGCCTGTTACCACCACCACTAACTTAACTATCATTTAACACACACCCCCAAAATATCAAAGGGAAACACAAGACAGCAAGCTGCTCAGGGCCTGATCCAACACCCATTGAAATCAAGGCGTATGTCTACACATTGGCACACATGTAGCTCCAATGTATAGATCCAGCTAGCTTGGGTACTGAAGCAGTGAAGTCCGGACAGCACAAGCTTCCATATGAGTAATACATTCCAGACAAACTAGTACAGTCCACGCTGAAGCCCGAGTTGCCATGTCTTCACTGCTTCAGTACTCAAGACAGCATCAGGTATGTCAATATAAGCTGTAATTATACCCCAGGATTGCACTATAGACATACCCAAATGGAGATGCCTTTCTGTAGACTTCAACAGATGCTGGTTCAGAGCTAAACAACAGTTCCATTCTGTGGTTCTTAAAACTGATAATGAGATCTAAAGGGCATACGCTGCAGAGTCAGGGATCACAAAGATGCAGTTTCCACATTTTTCTTTTCTTTGCTCCCTGACCTCAGGGAACAACTTGAAGGATTCCAAGAAGTTCCCTCTGAAGTGTTCATGGCAAAATATAAGATTTAAGAAGATGAAATGAAATGATATTAAAGAGACATACTTGCTTGGATTCACTTGGGAGACAGCCTTAGATAGCTAAGAAGTCCAAGGAAACACACTAAATTTTCAACTTTTTAGTGCGAGTGCTATTTTTAAAACATATACAAGTGGTTCTCTGATTTCATATCAGATCTGCCCATACTAAGCAATCAGCTGCGCATTAGAAAAAAATTGGCAAATTGCTCAAGTTTCCAGGTAAAAAGGCCAAAACCTGTAGTACATAAAGAAAAACAACAGACCTGGCAGCTCTGCAAACATTAAGTAATTGAAACTCACAAGACCTCTTTTAAGAAGGTCAGTGTCATTATCCACATTTTACAGAGAAAAAGGAGGAGCACCAATAAACACCAGCAAAGCTGCCTCATTGTTCTCCCTCAAATCCCTCCTTTGCTGTGATGACTAAAAAAACTTGACAATGGTTAAGTTGTGGTTGTGCTAAGACCACTGCCTCTCATGCTGACATATACTGTATTTGTGTATTCCCCCATCTATCTGTCCATCTATTCTATTTTTTTCTTACAAATTGTAAGCTCTTTGAAGCAGGGACCATCTTTTTGTTCTGTGTTTGTACAGTGCCTAGCACAGTGGGGTCCTAGTCCAAGGCTGTGGCCCCTAGGCACTACAGAAATGTAAATAATAATACAGATGAAGAAAACAGACAGAGTACAGAGGTTAACGGCCAGATTTTCAAAAATGCTCACTATTTTGCTCCAATACGTTTTTTAGTCTTTAAGGTGCCACAGGACTCTTTGCCTCTTTCACTATTTTGGGGTACCTGTCTTTGCATGCCCACCTTGACACAACTAAGATTTAATTTCAGAGACACTGAACACCCATAACTCCCCAACTAAAGTCAGCGAGCTGAATGGGCGTTCTGTTTCCTGATCATGAAAAGTGTCACGGTGTCTAAATTAGGGCACTCAAAATAAGTAGACTTCGTTTAGAACTGTCCGAAGTCACAAAGTGATCAGTGGCAGAGTCGGGTTTAGTAGTTTAGTCTGAATTCTCTTCTTCTTGTGCAGGGAGCAGCAACAGGATTATAAGTAGACTGTCATCGAGGAGTCAGTGTGTGTCTCACTCCACAAGTTTTACATTGGAAGAGAGCTCGACATCCCCTAATAACCCATCACTAATGTAGCTGAAGACCATCTAGAGAGTAGCTCAGTAAACAACAGATCAAACATTTGGCCTACTGAGAATTCAATGGCGTACAGGTGCCCTCTTCAGGGCAATGTGGAGTATCGTATTTTATTGGAGATTTCACCAATGCAGACATCAGCCAGTATTACATGAAACAACCTTTCCCTGAGTTATTCGAGTTAAGAGCAAAATTAGTTAAGTTTAAAATTTAGTTTAAAATTGCAAAAAATGACATATATCATGTTATAAATGAAGTATTTTATTTGGTTGAAGTCTGCACAAGCTACTCAAAATAATCTTGCAAGAGTTCATGCAGAAATTATATAATACAGTACAAAAAGAAATGTGAAAAACTATATTTTTACTTTGCAGCTAAGTCTCTGTCAATAACATTGGTAGGAGAAGCTTGCCTTTTCCTTTCTAAATAAAGAAGAGTCTAACTTGTCCAACCTGAAATACAGTTACTTAGTTTTTAAATTGGTCAAAATTTGGTTTGGTTACATTATAAATTTGCAGAAATATTCTGACATCTCGTTAATGTTTCGGACTGAATATGCCGTTCATCAGACTACTTGGCAAGAGCTTCTGCTGTTTTGGTATCAACAACAGAAGTGTGTAAAAACCTAATGTTAGTACATTTTTGTCTGACATTGCCTCTAACTTAGCATTTACCCACAGTTATATTTTTTTTCCTGTAATAAAGTTCAAAGCTGGAAGGGAGAGTAGGGGATTGGGATGGAGAGCAGTTATCGCTGCAACAGAGTCAGGACAGTGAATTGCTGTGAGTAACCCTACTTCCTGAATTTCTGTGTATTTAATAAGCTTTCTTCCTGGAGACAGCACTTGAAAAGCTAATTTTCCTGGTTACTCAATGGCATCTTGGACCATGGGAAACCTGGGTATCAATAAAATACTGGTGCACTGCCCCACCCTTGATAAACCTTAATCTCAGAGTTTATCAGTTTGTAGGACATTTTTCTGGCTCTTTTTGATGATCAATTCCTGAACTATATTGCTGAGATGGAGAACAGATTTTCTGGATGTAAAAAAGTTCTTTGCCCAAGGATTAGTGCCCTCTCATCAGCATTCTTTTCACTGTAAAGAATTTGAAGACAGTGTCTGATTTGGGAAGACATCTTAACTCAAGCCTAAGAGAAGTTTCCAAGCAGCAAAGTGGACCAATTTTTTTCAGGGGAATAAAGCAGCAATGATGCATCTTCTCTTTAATCTTGGTAGTTCTAAGTGGCAGCCAGGAATATTGTATTTTTTCTCATTTCATTTTAACTGTAGACATTACTGCCAGTATGTAACTAATATTTACTGTGTCTAAAGCTGGGAAACTCTGAACATACAAAAAAAAAATATTCCGTCAAGCATATTCATCACTGAGATAAGCTTAGCACAATGTTTTGCATGCTTACCTGTCCCCAGGCATACATGTTGTTGTGAGTCTGTGAGGGATTGACTTTAGAAAGCAGGAAGCGGGCCTTTGAAAACATAAACCGAAGGGAAAATAAATCACTAAATTTAAAACAAAAGAAATCTTATAGTCACAGAATTTTACCTTGATTATCTGCAGCAAAGCATGCATGGTTGTCAGTTTCTTAGTATTTTCTTTTTGGTAAAGTTAAGTTTTTGCAGGGAAAAGTAAGTAAGGTCTAAGTGGTGGTAAATGTGAACCAAAACGTAAAGATCCCTAGATTCCACAGCTATAGCACACAAATAATTTGAGATGCTGACTTTTCAAAGTTGTGGAAATTAAATGGGAACAACAGAATACTAAGAAATGTTTCAAAATCCAAAATCTAATGCAAGAATAATAGTCTTTAAAAAAGGGACTCAAACATTAAGTAATATACTTATTTCTGTCAGAATTTCAATCTCCTCATTGCTTATTCGCCATTTATATATCTATCCACTACATTTAGTTTAATAATTAAATGAATGTTTACAGTATCTTTAATTTAAAGACATTAATGACACTTCATTTCTTAAACCTATGTACGCAGTTCACTGTACCTGGCTTCCTCCATGCTCTGTATCAATGTACCGGGGCATTGGGAACCTGGAATGGAGAATTTCCTGGGCATCATCTATTGGAGCTTGTAACAGATGGCGGAAATTTTCATATTCTGGCATATCTTGGTAGCCTGACTTGCGCCACTGAGCTATGGTCTAGAAAATAATAAATTTTAAAAGCACTGATTATTATCATCATTATCATTTGTATTATCATAGTGTCTCGGATCCCCAGTCATGGACTAGGACACTATTGTGCAAGGAGCTGTACAAACAGAACAAAAAGACAGTCATCCATTCTCACAATACAGTTGATATAAATAGGACTTTCAGAGGGAAATTTCCACTCCTCACCTCTAGTCCACCATTCCTGCCTTCTTGCTAGACTTTGTTAACTTGAACTATTAATACCTTTTAACTTATAAAACTGACTCTCTAAACACAAGTTCTAATAAAATGTATACGTAACAAAAGCAGGTAATATCTTTTACTCTTGATGCCACTTGCCCACACTCCTTGTCCATACTTTTCCCTGCCTTTGTCTGCCAGGCTTAGCTGTGCTAAATTATAAACTTGTCAGGTCAGGGACCAATTTTATTTCCTGTAAAATTTCATGCACACCTAAGGCACAGAAAAATTTCATGCACACCTAAGGCACAGAAGAAATAAATATTAATAGGAATAACGTATCCAAAGTTCAAAAAAACCCTTTTGCTGTTCCTACATAAAAATGTAGCATGCTGATATCATGTAAAACAAGTTTCATCTTGAGATGTGTGGAAGAAAACAAATCTTAACCCCCTTGAAAAACTGCATTTACAATGTAAATAGCAAGTAATACCAGTTTCCACTATATTAAACCACATTAGTCCATAATCCTCCAAACATTTATATACATGTTTAATTTTATGCATGCAAGTAGTTCTATCGGGTTCTACTCATGTACACACCGTCGAAGTATTGTAGTAAATGCTTGCAGAATTAGGGCCTTAGTTTGGTAACAGAACATTTCTACAATAAGCAGAATATATACAGGACGTATACATAAGAATGACTGGATCTTACTTCTCCATGATAAATAAGGATCTGGAAAAAGGTATCCATAAGAAGAATGCGATCTGGCAAAATGCTGCTGCTATCAAGAAGAACAGGCTAAGATAAAGGGGAAAAAAATCAGTTGAATATGCAGAACAGAGTAATCCAAGTATTTTACAAGCATCTATGAACAGATCACCAAATTTTACGAAATGCTTTTTTTAAAAATTACTATTAGTTCTGCATTGTTACTTCTCAAAATTACATATCTATAACTCTCATAATTTCATTTTAAAATTAGACTACTTGATTCCGAATACACAATATTACAGAAGTCAAGAGCTGGGAGAATTCTTTCATCATTGTGCCTTTGCCTTGTCTTTCAAACACCTCCATTTTATCAATACCATGTCACCAGGCCTGCCGGCAGCAACTCCGGGCCCCAGAGCAGAACATTCAATAGGACCCCTAGAAAGGGATGATTCATGAGGTTTAACTCATGAACTGGAGCCGGGCTCCATGCTGCTGCTGACTCGGCGTCACCACATGGGTGCAGAGCTACCACATGCGGTGTCTAGTATACGCATGCATAAGGCGCGGACCTGGTCTGCCTAACATTTGGGCAGTGCTGCACCTGCGCTGCTGTAGCCCAGCGAGCTGCCGGCTGCGTTGCTGGGCATGCTCTTACGGCATGGCCATGACTTCTACATGCTCGCTTGGCTGCCTTCACCACCACTCGTACTACCCCGCGCACCTAGGAGCCCTGTGACCCACCCAGGTGATATAAAAGAGCCCAGGACTCTCAGCCACCTCTGCTACCATGGCAACAGCAGCAACCAGGGGCCCCCAGACCCTTTTAAATTGCCCGAACACCTGGGCAATTGCTCCTTTTGCCTACACCCACAGTCGGTGGGCCTGCATGTCACTACTTTAAAATGTGTCAATGTTTAAAGAAACAGTGGTCACCCTAGAATATATTTTCCTTACAGCATTACCTTTACAACAAGATAATAGTATTATAGTAATGCCTATGCTGCCTTATACTCTGTATATTGAATACCTAAGCCTACATGAATTCTGAGGTACCATTTATTAAAAAGACAACTGGAAGGTTTTTAAGGTGGACACTGTATGTTGGTGTCATGTGAGGTAACAGGATACATCATGATAGAGATACCTAAAAGTAATGCTTGTATAAAAAAAACTGACAAAGAAAATTGTGGCTAGACTGATGTTACTTGGTAGTATGGAGATCTAACCACATGAGAAAGCATGAGGCCATTATAACTTCAAACAACACACTGGAAAAAGTCACTGCTGGCATACATGGGTGCAACTTCATTGACTTCAGTGGAATTACTTCACACACTAAGAATGAATTTGACTCAGAATTCTTCTAGCTTACTAGTTTTCTCAAGCAGAGACTGTCTTGTATTTTATCTGTTCCAAATACACACACTAAATAATTTATTAAAATCATCCAAGTATTATTCTCTATGTGCAAATGTTGTTTTAAAATGTTTGTAGGAAGGTATTTGTTTCACTTAACTATTACTGTAGCTTCTGGCAAATCCATTTAAAAATGGAATGCAGGGTACTCAGGATATGGAATCTGCCAATAGTTTGGGACTAGTAAGTACTAAAGCTTTGGAAACTCGCCTACATTATACCAAAACTAGTCAGAATTCTTGGGTTTGCAAAACTGGCTGCAATGTAACTATTAGGACTGCAATACGCTAATTAACTGTAGTCAACAGTATGACAATGGAGGGATCAAGTCTGCGTGAGATATGTGGTGGGACTATGACATCACCTTTCATAAATAGCCTTGAAACTTTGTTTTTCCTAAAAATTGTGTAAAGTCCTTCACACCTATTAAAAAGTAACACCTAGGGTCAAAAATAGGTTTACACCACGGGAAAAATCCTGGTGTCGTTGAAATCAAAGCAAACCTCTCATTTGACTTGAAAGGGGCCAGAATTTCATCCCGTGTGTCTTGGTTTGTAATGCCATCATACAAAAAAGTGAGTTATGCTCTCAAGGTATTGTGCAATAATCAGATCTCATTGTTCACAGAGCTGCCTTGCTCACAATTTTCTGTTTTATATAAAATACATTATACACATACACTTTCAGAGGTGATGATGCATAAGGTTGTTTTAATACTTACATAAATATCTGAGACATACCCATGAATACAAAATCCCACATCTAGCACACTTTTGCCCTATAGCTGAATTAAGATTGTTATACCTCTGGAGGTCCACTGAAAGAGTAGGCATAGAGGATTGGTTGAACCATGATAAGTGACTGGGTTAGATCTTGACGCATGAAATGATGACGATAGTATGAACTCTCATCGGGGCTGTTGTTAAAGACTTGTAAGAAAGGGGATCTCCTTAAGTGAAACATAAACTGCAAAACAAAAAGTCCAAGAGGGTTGGACAAATAAAGTGGAAAAAATCTGTTTCCAATAAAATTATCAAGCTAGTAGGTAATGCAACGTTAGAAATGTACCACACACAAACCTGCATTTCAAAAAATGTAACATTGCACTTTTCTATGAAAATAAAGTAAGGTCACTCTCAAAATGGGTAACCACAAAAAGGAGAGTTTAATATCTCTTTTCCACCCAAATTTATACCTAAAAGAATACTCTATAGTGTTATAATCTTTACTAAAATAGAATGTGTAAATTAACTGTACAGTTTTTTAGGAGTTCGTGTACTATGTTTTAAACACAAAAACTAGCAAAGAGCATTTTTACTATGAAAAGGAATACTATTATCATCAACCACAAATTTGGACCTTTTATTTCAAACTGGAAAACCCAAACCCTTTACTGCTGGACCAATGTTTCTTCAGTGCAGCCAGTTTACAGTGAAGGTGCTTTAAGGTCAATGGAAAGTCCAGATGCAACAGGGTTTAACAGTGCTCTGGAAGTCGTTATTTACTAAATACACAATTCCTCTTAAGCTCAGTTGCATTAAATTAACAAAACATCAGTGAAGTGTTTCCTCTCATCAATTTCATATTTTTAAGTAGTACATGAAAGACATCACCAGAACAATCCTGTATAGCATGAAATTTAAAATATTTGTGAATTTCCTTTTTTAATAGCTGTCCTCAACATCTATTTAATATTATTATTTGTATTACGATAGTACATAGAGGCCTCAGCTAAGAACAGTCCTCCATTATACTAGGCACTGTATAAACAGATTGTAAGAAACAGTCCCTGCCCTGAAGAGACCTAAACAGACAAGAAGAGGGTGGGAGGGGAAAGAGAGGCACAGAAAGGTGAAGTGACTTGCCCAAGACCACACAGCAGGTTAGTCGTTGAGCTGGGAAGAGAACCCAGGTCTTCTGATTCTGAGTCCCAATCCAGTGTACTATCCCCTTCACCACCTCCTAAATCCATGCTTTTCCCCTAATCATTTCCTTTTTACTTTTAATACCTTCTTTCTACTCACCTGTGGATAAAGTGAGAAAGTTTCTGAAAATCTGAAGGAACTTGGATCATCTTTGTGATATTCTCCAAATTTCTGACACTGAAGGAAAAGAAAAATGAATCTAAATTAGTATGGCAGCTTTGTTTATGCCACTATTGTATTTTCGAATATTTCATTTCATAATCAATATTTTTTTCTTCCCCAAGTTTCCTTTACTGTACAAATGAAGTCCAGGATGAAATTTGATACAAATGCTTTTCTTTGCAAGTAATAATTTCCTTCCATATCAGATTGTGCAGTTGGGTTTGTAAATCCCCAAAGACAAATTACGAAATTAAATGTTCCCAGACAAAAATCATTATGACAGTTAAAGGTGTAAATAAATATCACTTACATGTGGGAGGTGAACTTAACAGAACACTGAAAAAATACTAACTGAAAAACCTTCACCCACCTGCAGTCACAGTACAGTAAGACTGACATTACTAACAGAGACAGCCTAGACTAGGGGTGGCCAACGTGTGGCTCTGGAGCCACATGCAGCTCTTCTGAAGTTAATATGCAGCTCCTTGTATAGGCACTGACTCCAGGACTGGAGCTACAAGTGCCAACTTTCCAATGTGCCAGGAGGTGCTCACTGTTCAACCCCTAGTTCTACCACAAACCCTGCCCCCATTCCACCCCTTTTCACCCCCCTCCTCTGAGCCAGCCATGCCTTCTTTCCCTCACCCCCGTCCGCAGAGCTTCCTGCATGTCACTAAACAGCTGATTGGGAGGCCCAGGGAGGGAGGGTGAGGCACTGATCAGCAGGGCTGCTGACATGTTACTGTGGCTCTTTGGCAATGTATATTGTGTGACAAAGCTCTGTCCTTGTCTCCGTGGATCCTGCATTTCCTGGCGGATTTCACTAGCCTCAGAGGCTCACTGTGACCCTCCACATAGCCCTTCTCTCTTTAGAGACAAGGGTCACAGCCTATGAGCCATTTTCATCATAAGCCAGTGAGGGAGGTGAGGAGAGGCTATCCTTCCTTGCACAGTCTCTGTTGCCTCCCAATCTCAGTGATTAATTAGGGGAGGCAGAAAGGGGAGAGCCCGGGCCCACCCTCTACTCTGGGCTCCAGCCCAGGGACCCTAATAGTATCAGCTATGATGGCTGATCTTTTAGCAATAGAACACATACAATTCCCTGGGCTATTTCCCACAGCAGTCCCCGCTTCTTCAAACTCCACTTCACCCTTACCTCAGGGCCTCCTACCTTGCCTATGATATGGTGTCTACCACTCAGTCTCACCAACAATACAACTTCCACCCACAGCTCCTGACATCCACCCCCACCTGACTGACTGGGAGTTTTTTTAAGTAGTTTCAGCCAGCCTCTGACGGGCTTCAGGTGTCCCAATCGGACTAGCTATTTCTACTGCTTTCTAGAAGGTTCTTAATTGGCCCCAGGTGTCTTGATTAACCAGGAACAACTGCCACTTGGTTCCAATGGTACCAGGGATTTGTTTAGCCTGGGACTAACATATCTGTTCCTTATCACATTCCTATAGCCATTTGGCCTTGCCCTGTCACAACTGGTAAATTCTGGCTCCTTCTCAGGCTCAGGTTAGCCACCTTTAGCTTAGAAAATTACCACAAATTTTAACTTTGGCAAAGGACTTCTCTTAGGATGCATTTATTTGGTGCTTGCATAAGGAGTTAGTGAAGCTAGAAATAGCTTGTTGCAGCTATCTAGATCAGGGATCTCAAATGACCAAGAGGGCTACATGATAACTAATGCATTGGCCTGAGGGCACATCACTGACACCCCTCATTCTGTCCCTGGCCCTGCCACCACACTACCCCTTTCATGAGACCCACCCCCTGCCCCACCTCTTCCCACCCTGCCTCGCCTCTTCCCCAACTGTTCCCCTGAGCGTGTGGCTCTCTGCTCTTCCCCCCTCCCTCCTGGAAAGCGCTAAGCACAGACGAACAGCTGTTTGGCAGGAGGAAGTGCACGGAGGTAGGTAGAGGAGTGGGGATAAGGAGTGCTATGCGGGAGGGGAGCTTGGCGGCCGCTGAAAATAACTGGGGGTGGGGGAGCAGGGAGCTTGGTGGCCTCTGGAAATAACTCAGGGAGGAGGGGGACGCGCGGAGCTTGGTGGGCCGCAGCAAATAACGCCGTGGGCCGTGTGTTTGAGACCCCTGATCTACATATACTTTAGCTAGTACACAGACAGACAATCCATAAGAAACCAGTGCGGGGGTGAGGGGAGGTCACAAAACAAGGGGAGTTTCAGATGGCTGTATCCACAGCCCATCTTAACCAATAAAGATACAGAATGTATTTAAGCATATACACTTCTCAATATATGGGTCAGTACTTCTCCAAGTATAATAAATTTCTTTTCATGTCTTATGTGTCCAAGCTCAGTTGCAAATTAGGCTGAAATGCACACTTTTCTTCTTTATCTCCACTTCCACCCAGCTTTAAATTTCTACTCCCCAGAGCCAGATCTTTAATCTTATTTTAAATTTGTTGATCCTTGGCTGCTTCAAAGCAGCGACTCTGTGCTGAGAGTTGAACACATACTATATAAAATCTAACTATACTATACTAACTAAAATCATAACTACTTTAATTATTTAAATAGGAAATCTTGGTTAACAACGCATTCCTGGTGGTGGCGGCGGCGAAGTATTCAGTCTCTGTGTATATAGTATTTACAGATTACCACTGGATATATGAATTATTTAACAAAGTAAACTTGGAGAGAAAAAGCTGATTTAACACTTTTAGTATGGTCTTCTTACCAGTCGTATCAGCTGTCTATCCAGCCATCTCAGAACATCAGGTCCTTCTTCTGTCTCTGCCCTATAAATTGCCAATCTGGCCATAAGAATGGCAGCTGCCTCTTGATCAAAAGAAGCAGCAATGTTTTGGATCTGTGTCTGAGCATCTGCCCAGCTGTAAAACAAAAGCAATCATTTTTACCACATCTAAAGGAAAAACATCAAGACTCAGGATATGCTATTAAAATTAAGATATATAGCATAGCTGTAGCAATTTCATAACAGACAAGCCCATGTTGGAATTCCACGATCTTAGTTAGGGTGGACTCTTTACTTCACAATTGCCCCTTCTCTTTTCAGAATTCTCCTAATTTTGAATCAAAATACAGCTCCACTCATAAAAACATAATGTAATGTCACAATTATTATAAGTCATTTACATCAAAAATGCTAAATTATTAAAGGAAGGTTACAGAAAATGTTAAACTGAAAATTAATGACACATTCTGATTCTTGCAATAAAAATTTCATTGTGCCCCTCATTCTGGATCTTTGTATCATTCTGTGCCCTAATTTTGGGCCCTTGCAGATTGTGAGGAATGAGTGTACTGTATACATAAAATGTCTGTTCTACTGAATACTGAAAGATTTTTAATTAAATATAATGTAATAAGTGTAAGTCGACCTGGGACTCATGCTAACAGTGACTGCCAACACTTCTTTTGATACGAGGACTCTATCACCAAATTAAGCATGCAACAATCTGCCAAGTACTAAAGAAAACATCACTCAGTATTGCAAACTGCCATCATAATGTCTAACCTCCGTTTTCTAGGCAAGCTAATTGCTACACTAACTGAACCCATGAAACTGCAGGTGAGGGTTTTGGTTGTGGAGGAGCAATTGTATATAACGACCTTCTGGACAGATCTAGCATTCACGGATTTTTAGATCAGAAGGGACAATTATGATCATCTAGTGAGTCTGACCACCTGCAAAACACAAGCCATAGAATTTCACCCTGAGATTCTTGTTTCATCTACAAGGATTTGGGTCATTTCAGGGCATTTCAGTTCAGCCCTGTAGCTTCTTGGAAATTGGATGCCTTACAGCTCTTCATCCAGAAGACATACATAGTGTATGAGGCACAGTCCCATCCTTGTCATGTGCACTGTATATCTGAAAATACTCAAAATGGTTAAATAACTGAATAATTCTATTTAAAATGCAACAGATGTGTATCACACTATTGCTAAATTAATTCATCGCAATTAAAGCTTACTTTCTGGCAACTGTGGTTACTCTGATACGTCTCTGTCCACTTGAATGCTGGTACTGAGTCACAAACTGGATTGCACCACGTCCACCTTGAGGAATTGGAGCATTGTGCTATGTTAAAAGAAAAATTAACAAAATCTCACTAAGATTCTGTAGTATAATCATCATATTAGATTTGTATCACTGCCAAAATCCATTCTAAAATTAGAAATTATATGAAAGAAGCTATTTTAATAAATCTAATATGCTCAGCAAATGTCCAGTGGATAAAAAATGTAAGCCTGTAAACTCACTGTCAATCTTGAGCTATAAATTTAAATCCAAAATTTGTCTAACTTTAAAATTACAGTAATCTAATGGAGAAAGTCCTACATTACAAAAAATCATCATGCCAGCTGCAAGGTATTAAAGAGACACTGTTGATTTGAAAAATCAAATTTCTGTATTATTGTTTTTTAACCTCCGAACACCCCCCAAGATTACTATAATGAAAAAACATTAGTGAAAAAGCAATACGCTTTTCTTTCCTTTTTGTTCATTTTGTATACTTGATCACTTTTGGTGAGTAGTAATGATGATTATTCACATCACATAAGTTAGGTGGGAGTGGGGGGAAAATCTGGAAAGAGGATGTATTGTCAACTCATGATTTTATTGCAAATGTCACAATATTGGGTAGTTTTACTTAAAGTCACAGGTTCCAGGTTCGTGTTACACGAAAATCTCAGCTACCATTAAAAAAAAAAGTTTCTAAGCCTCATGTATACTGTGAAATGCGTAAAAAATGTGACCCAATTGTTCTGTAAAGGCTCAAAAACCAAATGGCAAACTCAAAGAACTCCCCAAAAAATTAATTCATGATTTTTAGCTAATCTCATGATTTTGGGGATATGGCTCATAATTTTGTTTTTTAACATTTGGAGTTGGCGATACTGAAGACTTCCTCCTTAGTTTCCAGAGATGAAACTACTGTAAAATATGTAAGTTCAATATTATTTTGAAACTAGTTAAACTACTGAAATATTTGCATTCCTGAAAGATATAAGGAAGTATCTTTGGTGTTGGTTGTAAATGTTACCATTGTAAAACACAATATGGTGAATCAATGTCTGATACAAGTAATTTCTTAATGGTACTGTATTCTCTATGCTACGGGTTTATTGCTTTAAAAGAGTTAAAGCAATTCTATTTTTAAGGATTAAAAACTGATAATAAAATAATAATTTACACTTATGTCATTGTCCCTTAAGCCAGAAGTAGTGAAAATGCTGAACAATAATTCACAGCACAGTGTCATAGGAACTGGAATACTGATGCAAACTGAAATTTCAAAGCTCAGGTCAGTAGAGTCACAGTACAGCATATAACTGGGTGATAAATAGATTTCTGTAAGCTCGAAAGCTTGTCTCTCTCACCAACAGAAGTTGATCGAATAAAAGATATTACCTCTCCCAATTTGTCTCTCTAATATCCTGTGGCCAACACAGCAACAACAACACTGCATATAACTGGTTAAGTGTGACTCTTACACCTTTGAAACAAGTCTCCATCACTTTAGTTTTCAAAATATTCCTGACAATAAGTGGATGCTGAGAAGTGTTACTTTATTAAATCGTCATTTTACACACTTTTCTGTGCAAGGTTGACTTTTAAAACTATGTTAGCGATTGTTAAATTGCAAAACAACAGATATGATTTACAAAAAATTATATACACACACGTAGAGAATGATTACTGGCTAATGCTGATTTTATGTTCCCTTTTTTCCATTCCATAATATTTTCTGGTATGCTGAACTCCTTATTTTTTCTATGAAACTTTTTGTGATAATCATATTTCAGTAGAAAAGGAATGCACTACAACCAGTGCAACAAACCTGGGTGTTAAATCTATGTTTCAACTCAACCGTACAAAAGAACATAGCATACCATATATTAACTTATACAGATTAAACAACAGAACATTAAAATTAAATTCAGAAATGGGGGAAATACACTGAAAACATAATATTCTTCAACTGAAGGGAAAAAAAATAGCTTGCCGCTTGCCTTTTTCTACTAACTAGGATTTCTCAAATATACCGCAGTACAAACCTAACAGAAATAGAAGTAACCATAAATAGAAGACTACTTTGTTAAATTTAAGTGAAGCATAATTAATGCAATTTTATCTGGAAAATTCTGAGCTATGATACACCTCTAACATACTATAAATTTCTTGGGGGTGGCTGTCTAGTGAAAATTCATAAAAAGGAAGGCAAATTATATGTAATTCAACTTAATGAAGGCAGACATCATCCTAATTTTTTTTAAAAAAGACTGAACATTATATTTATGTGACACCTTTCATGTTGAAGGATCCCCGGAGTGCTTTACCAACTATATATGCATCATTTTACCTACCACTAAAATGCAGCAAAAATGAGGTATAATGATTAATCTGTTCAACAGGAAAAGCAATATTGCACAACAGTTTCAGACAAGAAGTGAAGAATAATATATCCAATTGCAAATGTAGGAAGAGTAAGTGGGTAGAATGTAGTTATTCTAATAATTATGTAGGACACTGGCACTTTTTGCAAGAGTGTAAAAAAATATTTAGCTCTACAGGAACTTTAATAAGTAATCTAAAGTAAATGTAAATCATCAATCACTGAACAGGTCTCTTTTCAATTTTTATTTTATGAAAGCTGTCATCATCTCTATTTTTCCAATGCTTATAACCATTTATTGAATCTAAAAGATTTTCATACCTTCTCACTTGAATTAATCTTAGCTTTAAAAATGAAGATTGCTACAAGTCTTGCTCAGAACTTATTTTGCATCTGTTCTCTCCTGCTATATCTGGGTGCAAGATACAGATTGTCATGTTTGAAATTTTTGCCACAATGGCTTGAGGAAACATAGCCTCATCCCTCTTCTGACGTGAACAGAATAAAACTTGCATTTTCTTCAAGTGTCAAGCATTTCTAATTAATCCATAACACTGCCAATAATTAGCAATTTAAATATGCTTCAGGAATAACAAATGTAGATTTTCAAAACCCCTATTTAGACTGAAAGAATAACCAGTTTGATAGTAGGCTAGAATTTCATACAAAGACCACATTTTCAAACTTACGTGGGGGCAGCCATTTGCGTACATCTAATTTACACATGTAAATCAGATGTTTGCTGATACTGATAGCATGTAATTGGCCAAGTATGTACATAAATCCCTGATTTATATGCAGACATCAAGTATTTGTTTATGTTAGGCACGTACAAATGGATATACAAATTGGAGGTGCCTAAGTTTTAATGTCTGATCTATAACATTCAATTTGACAACCAAAACAATCCATATTTTAAAACAGAAATACAGTACAGAAAAATATATTCAGTTACTACTAAAGGACTACATTATTTTCCAAATTCTCCACATCTGTTTGGTAATGCAGAGGTATTATAATTGCTGTTTGTTACATATAAATATTCTGAGTCAGTATTACTGAGGATTTTAAAGAAAACATTGTACTTTTGCCTGTTAAAAGAAGTAAGGAATTATTTTCTCTCTTCTCAGGAGTTACAGAATAGATTTATCTGCAAATTGAAATAAGTTTTTATTCATCCGGCACAGAACCCTTTGCCTTTACCTAAAGAGAGAGGCTTAAACTTAAAATATCAACAATTCAAAGTACCACTCTGGCTTCTGTTCACACACGAAGAAAAGTGTTACTTTTCAGTTTACTGGAAAATCAAAACCTGGAACTGTTGAATTCAATCCAACAATGCATATTAAAGAGTGTTTATAAATATTTTAGCAAGTTTTCAGACTGTTGTAAAGATCACAGATTTGGTTGGTTGGTTTTGGTGTTTTGTTTTTTGGTTTTGTTTTTTACTAATTTGAAGAAAAATGCACAACAATGTAAAGCTGCATATTCATAAACATGGTTAAAAGCAATGTATAAAGTAACTATCCAATTTTTCCTCCAACTACAGTATACCAATTCCTCTCTTATCACCAGATTATCTGCTTATTGAAGCTTAAATGGCACCATGTACAATTATTCAGGGTTTTTTTCATATATTTAAAAGTAAACATTTTACAGCTAAAACACACTCATTTGTTTTTCTATCTTCTGATATCTGTCATTCAATAAATGGATCACTGCTTGTGTACGCAATGTAACATTCATAAACAGAGTTAACTCATCACAATGGGTGGATACCAACCAATTTAAAAACTTGACTGAGGATGGTAGTAGATTGTGTGGGAATGGTTGAGGGAGTAGTAAAAATAAGATACAGTACTCAAGATTTATATAAAGATCAAACCACCTACTGTGTTTTGAGTTTATTACAAGTGGAGTGAAACTTATCTTACCTGATTGACCACCTCAAAATACAGTGCAAGGGTTGTATTGGGATTAAGGCCACAGATCTTCCATTGACATGTACCTCCTGTTCCTATCTCCTGTCAATAAAATAGAATGATTTTTAAAACAGGAATATTTTGTTGTTGTTCACTAATATACCTACAGAGCTATTCAAAATGCTGCACTTCTTGCATCTGATCACTACAGAGGTCACTATTTCCTCTCTGTTATGGATCCTCAAGGCTCCCTCTGCTAGCTACTAAAGGCAGAAAGGCTGCCAACATGAGCAGCAGCTGCAGGCCAGGTCCCTCAGAAAGAGCAGAAGAACAGGCACCAGTTGGGGGCAGAAGAAAGCCAAAGAACTCAGTAGGGAAGACAATAAGGAACACTCCCAAGATGGCACAGAGAAAGTATGGAAGGATAGACATTACAGGAAGGGAATGGAAAGGGGAAGAGAAGGTGGTATCCCACCATCACAAAGGTGGCAGAAGGAAAGTCAGACGGAGGTAACAGGCTACTAAACTTCCTCTAAGAAAGAGGCCAGAGGTATAACCGTATGGGCACAAGGTTGGCTTCAGAGAGAGATGGTGATTGTGCAAGGGAAGTTCTTGGGGCTAGACAGAAGCTTCCACTGGGTCAAATAAACTCCTACATACTGGATACTTATCAAACTTCCTAAATATTGAGTTCCCCGTCACTGGTTTAATACTTATTTTTGCTATATTTGTAGTTGGGTTGTGCATGTTTTTACATTATATCATATTGATGCAATGTCATGATACAATATAAATGGGTCATAGGATGTAGGGCTTCATGGAACTGTGGTCTTATAAGACAACAGAGAACACAGTGAAAAAACTACCTCACTGTTGGTGTCCATCCAAAAGAGAATCAAAATTCATCCAGTATATTTTTAAAAACCTAAACACCTAAATTCACCAAACTCTGTATATAGCCCTCTGATGACTGAGGGCCTTAAGGCATGAGTCAGGAGCATATCTGAAAAACTGTTCATGAACAAATTTTAAAATGCTGATAATGATTTATACAGGGGTTTTGATCCAATAATTAAGTAGTACCAGTAACTCCTCTACAAATCCAGAAAACCTGATTCTTATTTTCTAGCAATTCAAAATTACAGCCACTTACAACAAATGTAACTTACATTTTCTGACACACAAGGTCCTTTGGAATTGAGAGAGACACAGGGTCCAATAGCTCCTGAAATCTTGATTTCTCTTGAGGTCTTTATATTTAAAAGAAAAACAGGTCACATATTGAGCTATGCTTACTCATACATTCAACACTGATAAAACAACATTTATTTTTCTTTCAATCCTTCTGGCAGACATTTAGTGTTTCATCCACACCTTTAGAAGAGGTTATAAATACATAGAATGTTCAGTATATTTATAACTCTTTCAGCAAACAAAGCCAACTGCTGTTGCAAACATGCAAGTCTAAAAAGTGAACTCTGCTGAATGGGTAGTTTTCTAAGTCTGAAATTATATTGTTTATGAATTATAGCATATAAAGAACACCCACTACTACTTAGACCTTTGAGTGCCCCAGAAAGCATATTGTAGGCGATATAGACACCACCTAACTAAAGGCATTTTATACTGAAGATACAATCATTAAAATATTCATGAGATGAGGCTCAGATATGGGACTGTGGGATGAGCCATATGATTGTACAAATATATTAAATTAATATTCTGCATCTCAAACATGCTTTGGTAAAAGCAACATCTAATAATTTAAATGATTCTAATACAGTTGTACTGTACAATGGTGTTCTGAAAGAGTTGGGTTTCCCTTTTTACCCTTGCCAATTTCTTCAGTCAAATTCATGTATGTACAAAACTAAAAGGCCAGTTCATTACTTCCAGTAATAAAATCCTCCTGAGGGGGCTCTAGCAAAGGAAATACCCATGAACAGGCTCTCTCAGAGGTCCAGAAAGGCCCAGGCCACTTCCAGCTTTTGAGGCCCCTAGCCATAATAAAAATAACAAATGACAACACATGAAACTAAAATAAGGCACCAACAAAAGAGTGAGACGAAAATTTGAATATTTTTTTAACAACTGCTTTTGCAGGCTTTTTCTGTTGAAATGCACTAATTATTGAGGAAAAACCTAGCTTTTGTGCAATGTCACAATTGATATTAAGCATAGCGAGCCCATTCAAATGCTTTTGTCCCACAGTTGAACGGTGATAGCTCTTTACCTGCTTCAGCACGTTGAAGGTGTTTTCACCTGAAGCCACTGATGTAGGCAAACTGACAAAATATGCAATGCAACTGTGATATTAGGAAACATCCTAGAGAGTCCAAGTTTGAGTATTTCTTGAAGCAATTCCTTTGGCTTGCAATCCAATTTAAAGTTTGTGGAATATATTCGATTGAGGAAGATGAGCTTGTCACTGAGATCTTTTGAGATTTCTTTGTTGTACTGTTGCTAAAATTGTTCAGCTACAGAAAGTAGATCTTCATTATTCAGCCTGCTGAACTGCCAAAGAAACTCAAAAAGGGTACAAATTAGTCGCTGTGACTCAAATCGACGTGCAAGGCTTGATTGAATAGAGTCAGTGCTGACAAGGAAGACATATAATGTCCCTATAATGTTGCTCCGCATCAGATTCAGTAGGTAATTTGCGATTGGAGGAGAACTCAGACGAAATCCCAATATTCTGCACTACTAATTTAGATTCAGTCAGGATTGCATCCCATTGTTCACGAATCTGTTAAATATCATTGACAAGACTTTCAGTGTTATCCCTCTCAACATTAAGTGTAGCATTGCGTGCTTCAATTATCAGATTAGTTTGGTGGATCATTGTACGTAGCTTCATCCACAAAGAATGCATTGAAATGTGGACATGTGCTTTTGAATAGACTGCAGTTCAGTTCGAGCCTGAGCAGTGAGACTGAGATATTCAAGCTCATTTAAAGCCTTTCTCACTGAATTCAAATGCTGTATAACTGGTTGAACACCATTAATCCATGCAGACCATCTAGTTTTGGACATGTCATGCAGTGAAAAAGGAAGATATTGCTTCAGAATTTCTCACCTTTGTGGACTGCTACTGAAGAGATTGTACATTTGCTGAACAGTTCCAAAGAAAGTAATTGCCTCCTTGCATGATTCAGCACAGTCAACAGTTACAAGGTTTAGTGTGTGGTTTCCACAATACAAGAAAATACAGTTTGTATTATGCTCAAGCATGTTTGTATACTTTTGTGCTTCCCAGCCATATTAGATCCATTGTCATAAGCTTGATGAATGCAGACTTGAAAATCTAACTTAAAACCTTCTAGAATTGCTAGTATTCGAGCAACACTTTCTTTTCCAGTTTTTTTCATGAAATTATCAAAGTAAACCTTTTTTCAATTGAAAACTTTGTATTGTCTACAATCTTAACATATTGAATAACCACAGTAATCTGTTCCTTGTCAGAACAATCTGGAGTGGCATCAACAGTGATTTAAAAACACTTGGCATTCCGAATCTCATCAAAAACTGTTGCTTGTACAAGTGACACACATAGCTCAATAAACCCATTTTGTATGTGTGTGGAGAGATAACGGACTTGCACGTGCTTTTGACTCTCTTGCGATTCTCAAACATGTTTTACATGCTCTGATAAAAATGGGTCATATTTGCTGAGGAGCTCAACTATGCCTAGAAAGTTTCCGTTTGCATGCTCACCAATATGTTGACTGGAACCAAAGACAGCCAGTCCCTGCTCAGAAAGAAAAAGAATGACATTCAGGAAATGCTCCAGAAGCTTCTTCCAGTTATTAGTTTCTGCAGAGAGTAAATTCTCAACTAAACTTTCAGCTGATGCTGCCCTACTGGCTGATTTCCATGTAACATAGTTTTCTTTGTGACGTTGAACTCTCATATGATGGTATTCACTCTTTTAACTTCCTCCAACCTCTTTGATGCTCCATCCCGACTGATCAGAGAGAACTGATGCATTTGCATCACTTCTGTTCAAAATGAAGCAGGGTACATAGTAAAGAGATTGTTTTTCCGTACTCCAGCATAACCAGTCCTTTGTGCATGTCTCACCTTTCGGAAGCGTTTTTGTCAGCGGACGAATAGGGAAAGCATGATCATCAAAATCTTGTGGAATGCTACTTGAAATTTCAAAACAACTAACTTAAAGAAAAGACTGCATTTGGGCAGCACTGCTCTTGTCAATAATTCCAGTGTCAGTCACAGTCAAACCTCTAGTACTCATGAATTGCTCTTGTGGAGTAAGATCTACATCTTCCTGCTGCTGTTGAGTTTCTTGATTGTACATAGAATCTTCTTCTGCATCTGTTACTGTTGACACATCTCTTTCTTGAATCTGGGCCTGCAGACTATGAAAGCCTATGATGATGGCCAAGTTAGGGCTCAACCAACCAGTCACCTCTTTTAGCTACCATATGAAGATAATAAATCAGGAATTCTCACACATAAATAATTCCTTAGTCAACTAGACGTAAAACTATAAAGACACGAAAATGTAACAATTCTCTGTCTTCAGCGTGCACTTGAACCAGCACCAGCCACTAGTCATGGTTTGTTTATATAATCAGCTGCTCTGAGAGGACACATTCATCATTGTCTAATCTTGTGCCATCAGAATCAATATATTTTTATTAATATTTATGATTAACTCTTTAATATGACAAAATCTATATCAGCTAACAAAAAAATTATGTTATTTTTACCAAATCACATCTCTTATTTCCTTAAATTTGCAGCTCTAAGTTGACTGTGTTTGTAACATTTTGGTCTGATAGGGATGCACATAAAAACAAGTTGTGAAACTTATCAAATGCCAAAAAATTAACACGTGTCTAAATTTGAGGCCCCCTTTCATCTTGAAGCCCAAGCCAAATCACTCTCCTGGCCCCCTCTGTGATTGGTTCTGCCCACGAGATCCCCACCATTTTCCTACTGGGGGCAGGTTCCCCCCAGAAAAAAAAAGCCCTGGGACTCCACATCTGATCCTCAAGACAGGATCACCTCTGTTGAAGACATGCTCCCAGAGACTCTTCCTAGTCACAGCTGCTCCCAGGATTCTGAGCAATACATACAGGAGGAGACAAACAAGCACTGAAAGGTACCATACAATCATCTGGCCTTTTCAATTCCCACTACAGCAGACAACATTAGTTTTCATACTCGTTAAAATTTGTTTCATGCTTCCTCAAATTGGCATACATTATATATATATATGTGTGTGTGTGTGTGTGTATATTTGTTTCTTCTGATCTATAACAAAATCTCTCAGGCTATTTATCAATGTATATATCTGAATTCAGGATACAGACTGTACTTTCCATTGGATCCCAGCCTCTACTGTACATGTGCAAAGGTGGGAGGAAGGTTGGGAAGAAATAATCTAGAAAGCCTCTTATCCCTGTGCTGGCAACAGAGAAGATCTCTCCTTAATGCTCAAAGTATTCTAGGAGGGCTAACTACCATGCCTGCCCACCTACTGTAGCCTCACAAGGCATGTTGTGCTGGATATGCATAGCCTCAGCTGACTAGCATGTGTATTGGATTAAGGTTTGTTTTGACCAAATAATAGAAACAGGATCCCAAGAATCTTGCCTCAAGACGACCTTATTTTTATGGTAAAGTAATAAATCCTTAAAAATAAAGGTTTAAAATGAAAGATTACTGAACCGCTACAATACGCAATGCAAAACCATCACTAGAATTGATTTGTTAGAACTTCTGAATTTCTATGATGTGCATGAGTTAAGTCTGACCACATCTGCTGTGGTACCTAAGGGGAAGTGGAAGGAGGGAATACAACACCAGACCCTAATAATATTCATATTAAATTTTGACTCTTACCTTTATTTCTAAAGTGCCACCAAATCCCATTTTAAAGTGCCCTTGCATATCTTTGGTAAATACTCTCTGAAAGGTTTGTTTGAATAAAGATGTATTGAAAGAGTCTCCCATTACCATGTAGCCTCTGGATGAAAGACCAAAAAAATACCACAATAAAACATGGAAACACAACTAGAAAGCATCTGGATTACTTATTATGCATTAATTTAGCAAACAGGATTTACTTAACTTACCTCTCAAAGAACTAACAAAGAATATATCTATACTACAATTAGACGCTCGTGGCTGGCCTGTGTCAGCTGACTTGGGCTCACAGGGCTTGGTTTGCAGGACTGTTTAATCACACTATAGACTTCCCTGAGTTGTCCTACAGCCTGGGCTCCAACCTGAGCTAGGACAGCTACACTGTAATTAAACAGCCCCACAGCCTGAGCCAGCAGGCACAGGCCTTCTGCAGATGTCTAACAGCAGTGTAGATATACCCTGAGTTTAAAGTAAAAACAGTTCACTATGAAACACTCAAACATTTTTTTTCAAAATCACCTTAACAGGAGCTACTTTCAATTCTCTCATCATAAAGCATAATGGGGAACTTTGTAAACAGGTTTCTTACAAGACCAGCATGTCAAGTTCATCAGGCTCTTAATACAAAACTAAAGCTTCAACTGGAGAAAACATTGCATTGGACTTTATTATTACAGGTAGTTTTTAACCCTGCCTTGTGAAGATGCATCCGTTGATTAACTTATCCTAATATTCTGATACGTTCCCATATCATTTGCCTTTCTGAGATAAGTAATTATTTCAAACCTGAATCTATTCTCATAAAACACATTCTGTGTGTGAGCTCAGCAGTGCTCACTGAAGATGAAATTACTGTGACTGCACTGCAATCTGTAACTACTCGTATTGAACAGTGACGTATTTTTAAATCTGATTAGCATTTGAGCATAAGACACAATTAGTTTTTATCCCCAGTAGTGCTCACAATGTACAGGTATAAGACATCCATATTTTTAATAATACATTTGATAATAAATTTTATGTTAAGTTCTTCCCTTCAACTTTCCCTTTATAAATTAACTAGTTACTGGTAGTCATAGAGGTGGGCCTTCAGAAGTTATTTAAATATGGAGAAAACAACAACTGTGGTGACTAGTTCAGAAAGAACAACCCTATGCCTAGCAGGCAACATAGCAGCAGACATTGAGAGAAGTAGACGAACAAGATGTCAAGGCTAGTATTGTTGGAGGGTCCAGCATGGGATGGGGCACTACAGAAAGAGACAGAGGAAGGGGCAAAATTATGTAGAACCTTGACTCCAAGTATAAGAAGCTTGAACTTGATGTGACAGAGGAACAAGAACTAGTAGTAGGATTCTAAGAGTGGTAGATATGATCACATTACAGGCATGGAAAATAATCTTAGCAACAGAATTTTGTACTAACTGTAGAGGGGTCAGTAACATGAGAGTTCAGGAGGCCGCAAACCAAGAGGTTACAGTAATCAATATGGGAAATTATGAAAGCCTGAGGGAATTTTTGCTGTCGGGACTGGAAGGTTGTGCAGCAAAAAGTGGCAGGATTTGGACATGTGCAGGGCAGTGCAGACAGATGAATCAAAGATTAACCTATGCTATGATCTTGAGTGACAGAAAGTATGAGGGTGATGTCAATAGTGAGACAGAATAGGGGAGAGCAGAGTTTAACTGGAAAGATCAGTATTTGTTTTGACCATGGTAAGCTTTACTAGTGATTCCATCCATGAGATGTCAGAGACATGACTGAATGAATGGAGACAAGTCAGGAGTGAAGAATTTGAGGCTCATCAACACAGAGGCTGTAAGTGAAACTGCATGAGTGAATCAGACTGTCCAGAGAAAGGATAAGTAAGAACAATGCTCCAAGGACAGATCTCTGTGATATCCCCATAGGTAGTGGGGAAAGAGAAGGAAGACGACAGCCCACTCTTTTCCGCTCTCCTCCCGCAAAACCACTCAGAACAGCCAGAGAAGGAGAAGTATCAGGAGAGGGCAGTAACACAAAAGGTGAAGGAAGGCAAGACCCTCAAGTAGGGTCTGACCCACAATGCAAGGCAGTAGAGAGACCAAGGATGATAAAGGAGGAGTAAGGAACTGAAGATGTGGCCAAGAAGAGGGCTGTTTGAATCCTTGATTAAAGTAGTTTCAGCAGAGTGAAATGAGAGGAAGTCAGACTAGAGACAATACAAGATCTAACACATTGTTTTGAAAGATCTTAGTTTATTACCCAAACACAAGATCAATAGTAAAGAGAATGTTTTCAGGGAGGTCAAGAAAACACTATATACAGTACATCATGCAGCAAGTTATAAATCTTGAAGAGATTCAAGACACTCAAAAAAATGACATCTAGAGAAGAAAGGTTTTCCCCTCAAAGGACAAAAGGAAGAACAAAAATGTAAAAGAAATAAAAGGTTGCTGTGAAAAAGTTGTCTGCCTGAGCATTACTGAAGCTGAAGATACACATATGGAAAGGAAAAATAAGTTATCTGGCAACAGTACATAAGCTAAATATTTTAAAAGGACATTCTAACTATTTAAACCCCAAATAATTAATGTTAAAAATAATGAGAGTAAACAACCTCATAATTAAACCCAAAATTACAGTAACAAATTCTTCCCAGGCTCACAACAATTTAGGTCTATATGCAAGCTACCCACAATCGCAGAATACAGATATGGAATCATGATTTATTTCTTCTACCATTTGGAACTAAAACAAAGCCATTAGTATTTTTTGTTAGGTAATGAGAATTCTATTTCAAATACTTTAAAAAGAAAGTGCACCTTCATACGCTACTTTAAACAAATTAGCCACATACCCAGTATAGTTGGGACAGCACTTCATCTCCAGAAGACCAGTCTGATCTAATGCACATGCATATATGTCAATAACATGACCAGTTGTAGCAGCACGATTAGCCAGAGCTTCAAAATGCTAAATACAAGATTAAAATATAACAATAAGCAAATGGAACTCACCACACTTTAACGTTAAAACGTAAGCTCTCAGAATTCTTGTACAACGGTTAAATTAAATTGTATCCATATTATACTCTAACATTGGCAAAAAGAAGTAAAAACTAGATGAGAAAGGTTTAGAATTTTTTATGACTATTCCCAGCCAGCTTAAAAGACAACTTGTGGTAGGTTGATCAAGGAGGCATTCTACTTAAAAATCAGTGCTACAATTCTAGATCACTGTGCATTGAGGCCCTGATCCAACTCAAGTCAGTGGAAACGCTCCCACTGGAGCTGAATCAGGTTCTCACTCAATGTACTGCAAATCCTTAAGAAATTTTGGAATTTTCAAGGAACATCCAACAACAAAAATGTTTGTCGGTTCTATATCACTTTATACGTATACTTCACTAATAGCAACTGTCTTATTCTAATTATCTGTCAAATAAAAAAAAATTACATTTCTCTTCCCCATCTATTGGTAAGTCTTACCTTAGTAGCCTTTTTAACATAATTGGCACTATCTTTTTCAATGTCGTGCCATGACCTTATAGGTAACTTCAGTTCATCCCCTACAACCATCCCAGGTCCTTGAGTGCCTGGTCCTCCAATGAACATCAATATATGTGCACCAGTGTTAGGGAAAGTACACTGTAGGACAGAAAGAAAATCTCAGAGAGCAACTCTTTTTGCTATAAACAGTTACTACATAATATTAATAGAGGAAACAACTATGAATTTGTGTCTATTGTATTGCTTGGACTAAAGTGAACAATTAGAATTTCTTTTTCAAAATTCTGAGTAGTAGTTTAACTTAAAATACCATTCTTACATCCCTAAAACTAGTGTTTTTAACTTTTAAGACAGTTCTGCAAATATCTGAGCTCAGATCTTCTGCTGGTCACCACTCTACTGACTTCAAACTGAGCTAAGCTAATTTACACAAATTGAGGATCTGGTTTATGGTATTTTGGGTATTTCCCTTTTGCTATTAGTTATTACTTAGGAATAGCTGAATGCGGGGGAGAGGAGACTATCTTTACTTTCAGGGTTTTATCAGCTTCCTTATTCTGAAATCACAACCCTCCTCTTAGTGCTGTTACATGAACTTGTTACTGAAATGGTTGTGATCACAAAATAATGACATAATATGAAAAATAAACTGCAGAAACAAATGGAATCATCGTACAAAACATCTTGTTTCTATGCAGGTGTCTTGGGAGATAAAAATGTAAGAGAGGGGCAAATATTAGATATTGGCAGAATTGTTCTAAATAGAACATTTTTTTTCAGTTGACTTTTGTGCCTCTGTGAAACCAGTGCCTAGAAAACAAGCAGCTAGTTTCTACTCGAGAGGTGTTTACCACAAATGGCAGTCTTGATGGAAGTCTCAGCAGAGAACTGAATGGGTATGGAGCCTGAATTAGTTTCTCCTCCTGAGAGGTGGACCCTTCCGGAAGCAGCATAAAAGCAAGGGGATGATTGCAGTTTGTTGCTGTGGCGGGGGGGGAGTCCCGTTCCCACACCCCCCACTTCTTGGGATTCACAGTGATTCTTAGCCAGCCAGTAGATCAGAAGATTTATTTGAGATGCCAGGCACACAATCCCACTTAGAGCTGTCAGTACAAACAGGCCCCCTTGGCCCGGCCCGTCTGGGGGGCAGGGAGATGAGACCCCGAATCCGGGCTCCCTCCTCTTCCCCAGCCAGCGTCTAACCCCTTTTCAAAAAACTCCAACGTCTGCCTCCCCTTTGTTCCCTTGCCAGCCCCAAGGTGTCAACTACCCTCCCCCTCCATCTCAGGTTACAGCTCCAGGTTTCCAGGTCAGAGTAGTTTAGCCTCAGGAGTCATGTCCACCCTTCCCCCTACTTGTCACAGTTGCCCATACTCAACCTCTTCTATAGCTAAACAGAGAACTTTAGTCACGCAAGCAACCAACCTGACAATTTTCACTAGCACTGAATTCACTTCTTTAAATTAAACTTTGTTCCATGTGGTATCAATACATCTTTAATGACACAGAGAAGAACAATAAAAGTTAAAGGGACTCTGGGCCTGGGAGGTGCCAAAAAAAGACTAGTCTCAAAGTTTTTTTATCGTAAGTTTTTTTTTTCTAACTGTTCCCCCAATTTTTTTTCAGCTAAGCTGTTATATACAATACACTCACTCAACTTTCTGCTATGTTCTATTTAAAAAAACAATCAAATACATGCATGCACATGAAACATCTCAGTTAAACTCAACCAAAATGAAATCCTTCCTATGCTGTACTGATTAGTTGGGTAGAAAAAAAAAGAACACATCATAAAGAAACTTTCTAGGTTATTCCTGTAAGAAAATACAACCTTTAAAGGTAAGTAAAATTATGTAAATTAAATCCCATTAACACACAAAGAGAAAAAGGGTAGGGGAGAACACAGGCAAGATTTCACAGGCCCAGCAGTGAAACGTCAGCATCTTGACAAGCTGCCTTCACTATTTTAACTGATATCATAACCGAATATATGACTGCAAAGTAACATTACAGGTAGAAAAGGCTGCACTGTTTAGAGACTTGAAGGAAGGAGCTAAGACAAGTATGCTGCCACAATACCATTGGCTTTCCGTATCCAAAACAAAGGGACAATTCTTAAAGAGACGGGAATGGGAAGAACAGACTCCTGTCTGTGGGTTAAAAACTGTAGAAAATAGTGTTAAATAGTAAAGAGTTATAAACTAACAAAGTCACAAATATAAAAATGAGAAAGAGTTAAAACAGGAAGGGAATATAAACAACAAAAATAGAAATTAAGGGAAAGGCTAACAAATTACAAAACACTGAAGAATTGAACAAAAACAGGTATTAAAAAGAAAGAAGATTTGTAACAAATAGAGTCAAAGCAAACAGGCATGATTTAAACAACTAAAAGACAAAGGATAATAAAAATAACTGGGTAAATTAGGCAAGAACTAAGAAATTATGTATTTTTAAAAATCTTGGGCTGCATTCCATTTCCTTCTCCCTCTTTGTTCAATACACTTTCAATACAGATTCTTAGCTCTTTGACAGGGATGGTATTCTTACTTCGCAGAGTGCACCACACACTTTTGGGAACAATATAAATATTAAGTTAATATAATAATAAAAGATTGGTGGACTTCCTTTATTTTAGACTAAAAGGCAAAGTCACCAATTAAACAAGCATAAGGTAATAACGTAATTGTGTGGAATATAAAAATAGAATGAGATGCATACATTTACTCAGATTAAATAGAGGAGAATTCAGTAAATTTCATGTTTGTCTGAATCCGAAGACTGATATACATGAATCACAGAGATTTTTATGTATTAATTGCAGCCTCCGTCATAGAAGGTTTTATGTAGGACAGTGATCAAGTGACATTTAAAAACAATTCTAGGTAGAACTATTACCTCAAGGAGTCCTACAGCTATAGAAAGAGCCACGCCAGAGGAACGCAAAGGTCTTTTTCCTTGTGGAACAGGCCAAGGATCCCGTTGTAATTCACCCAAAAGATCAGTGAGATTCATATCAATTTTCTGCACAGGCTGTAGGAATCTAGATACAGATAAACAGCATTATGTTAGCTTTAGGATTCTTTTTGCTATATGACCTTTTAAAAGATAATCAGGATAGTAATTCATTGGCAGTGTGTTAGATTGCAATGCCAAAGATCCAAATCCGAGTTCAGAGCACAGTCTCTTGCTCAACAGGCTGGCAAGGTCTGGAAGCATTACATACACGGCATGCCCAGCCTGTGGAGACAGGAAGCTTCACATGTAGCACTGTAACAAGGCAACCTATTGAGCTAGAAACAATGCCAAGGTCCAGAAAGAACTGAAAAACAAAACAAACCAAGTCACCACAGGACTTTGAGACAGAGACTAAAGGGAAGAAGAGAATAATCTTGGAGGGAAGACAAAATGAAATTGTTAAGGGGTAAAATTTTCATAATTGTCGAGGAATCTAAATCCCAATGGATTATTTAGCAAATAGCCTTTTTTGCCTATCATATCTAAGAGAATGAAAGATAAAAATATATATGGATAAATACTTCTGTTGATATATTTTAAAATGTTGATATAATCATATACAGAGGAAAACAGAAATGGCACTTCTATACATTCTCAAATGTGCTGAAGCACAGTAAATTTGTTAAAATACATCTTTGGAAGAAGTCATGATAAACATGTCAAAAGCAATGGAAACAGCAGAAAGACCACAAATACTGGTGTCTGTAAGCAAACTACCCTTGTAGACAGGGATCTTTTAGTAAAATCTTTTTGAAGGGTGAATCAAATGCATTCTTAGATGTGGAATCCCTTCTCCTATACCAATTTTACAGCCTAAGCTTCCATCTACACTACAAATGTTACCATATTAAGTGTTCTAGTTGTAGTAGGATGAGGCCCTGAAACATAAACCCTTGTTTAGGCCCAGTATGAGGCCTAAGGCCTGAGCTAAAGTAATGGTCAAGACTTTGCTAACATAAAGCAAAGTTAAGCTGTGAGCTAGAGGCAGGCCCTGCTCACAGAAGTTGGCAAGGAAAGGGCTGATGTTGCAAAAGTACACAAACCTACGAGGTACCAGAACACTGGTACATTCCATACAGATAACAAGGAACAAGCTGACCCATCCTAAAGACAGGGGCAAAAGGGTAATATGATGAATAGACTTGTTTTGCTCGAACCAACTTGTACGAGGTGAGAGGCGGCACCTTACTACGTAGAAGGGATGTACCTCCCTACGTAAAAGGGATGCACCTCAGTACGTCAGGAGTGATGTGTAACTAGTTTGTACCTGTGTATAATAACAACAGCCCTGGGGCAGTGTCTTTGGACAGCCTAGGGGGCATTAGCGATCCTGCTTCTGACTGAGCAGAGTCCACTGTCAGGGGGCACAAATTTGTAGTATGTCCCGTAGAGTCTACCGGAAACTATCAGTGTGCTTCGTTTGGCAATAAACCTGGCCCGGGTGCCTTCATACCTTACTAGTGTCTGTGGTCTTTGGGGGTTCTCTCGTGGTCTGCTGTACATGTTGTCAGTAGCTACCGGTGTGGTGCTCTGCTCTTGTTCGATGACGATTTCAGTCGGCTGCGTGCGTGTTCCCTCTGTGTGCTGCCCCAGCTCTGCGCAGACAGCTGACACAGCAGACCCCGAGAGAACCAAACGAAGCATACTGATAGTTTCCGGTAGACTCTACGGGACATACTACAAATTTGTGCCCCCTGACAGTGGACTCAGCTCAGTCAGAAGCAGGATCGCTAATGCCCCCTAGGCTGTCCAAAGACACTGCCCCAGGGCTGTTGTTGTTATACACAGGTACAAACTAGTTACACATCACTCCTGACGTACTGAGGTGCATCCCTTTTACGTAGGGAGGTACATCCCTTCTACGTAGTAAGGTGCCGCCTCTCACCTCGTACAAGTTGGTTCGAGCAAAACAAGTCTATTCATCATATTACCCTTTTGCCCCTGTCTTTAGGATGGGTCAGCTTGTTCCTTGTTATCTGTATGGAATGTACCAGTGTTCTGGTACCTCGTAGGTTTGTGTACTTTTGCAACATCAGCCCTTTCCTTGCCAACTTCTGTGAGCAGGGCCTGCCTCTAGCTCACAGCTTAACTTTGCTTTATGTTAGCAAAGTCTTGACCATTACTTTAGCTCAGGCCTTAGGCCTCATACTGGACCTCTGATACAAGGGTTTATGTTTCAGGGCCCCATCCTACTACACTAGTTATCCCTTGAAATGGTTAAAGCAATTAGACTATTAGAGACCCCCTTAGAATACCAGTATGTATGGTAAGAGTGTGTTATCTGGGACACACTTTCCCCGTTCTTTTCTAATGAGAAATTCATTAGTCACAACTCTTCCAGCCTCAGCTTCCAAAGCTACATTCGCAGTCTCTAAGGACAGCCAAGCTAAGATTCTGCTCCCCAGAAACCTTCTCAGATGGTCCTTAAACCTAAAAGCCATTTGCATTAAAAAAAAGTAGGATAATACATAGCACTAAACCTACTAGAGCAACAAAGTCTGTGACCCTCTAGTTGTATCAACCACACAAGAAAAAAGTCATGAGATAAAGTTTTCTGGTTAAGCAATTTAGCAATTAAATGTTTTTTAAATAATACCTGTTAGAAGGTGGTGGCTGCTGTACCTGAGGACCCCGGCCTATTTGTGAAACTGATACTTTAGCAAGCCCCAACATTTCCTGTAAAAAATGTATATATATATATATAAAATCTGACTACAGATTATCTTGAAATTCACCACTATGATCATTTTCAGGGTCTGATCTATTACCTGAAGCTGCTTTGCAGAGAGATCCTTTGTGCCTCTGAAGACATAGCTTTTTGAAATTCCTTCACAACCAAGCTCATGGACCTGCACCATTCTCCCAAATGTGATAAGACCTACCAAAGCAGTTGGTGGTAAGAGACTTAATGACATTTGCATGGATTCCTTCAGGGCTTGCAAATCTTCATCTTCCATGCATGTGTCCACAACGTAAAGAAATATCAAAGGCATCTGAGGACCACGCTTTAAGAAATAATAATAAGTGAGTGAAAAAGCACATTATGGAAAATAATTAAATTGCAAAAATAAACTTTGTTCAAGTTATATTAATTTTAGTAAATATAGAATTTGCCACACTAGCTCAGACCAATGCTCTATCCAATTTGGCAGTGGTCAATAACTAATGCTGTACAGGTGAGTGAACTCGGTACCATAATTAACGTTATCTAAAAAAGCAATGCTGAATATAGAGGAAAAATTCCTTTCAGGCCTCACCACATAATTTTGAATCATGTAATGTTATTACAAGATAAAAAACAAAGTATTACTCAAAGTGCTGCTAGTGGTCATTAAATTTATCCAAACTTAGAAAAAAAACAGAAACAGTATCAGATCTTTTGATCCTCTGTGACATTTCATTCCATATAAATTAGCAGTTCCCCTCATTCTTTCTAAATTCATTCCCCTGTAATTTCAGCAAGTGTTCCCTTTTATCTAGGATTACAAAACAAGCCAAAAGGAGGGGCAGACAAATTTTAACTTTACCTTTCTTAATTTGAATGCCTCACTGCAGTGCCCTCCAACTCCCTTCTTTTCCGGACTAATTAATCTTATTTTTTGCAGTTTCTTTTTGCATGGCTTTTTTCCTCTACTAATCTCTACGAAGGGTATGTCTTCACTACCCACCGGATCGGTGGGTAGTGATCGATCTATTGGCGATCAATTTATCGCTTCTCATGAAGACGTGATAAATCAATCGCCAACGGCACTCCCGTCAACTCTGGAACTCCAGCTCTCCAAGAGGCACAAGCTGGAGTCGACAGGGGATCTCACTGAAGACTGCTGCCACCATGAGGATGGCAGGTAAGCTGGCTGAAGATGCACCGACTTCAGCTATGTTATTCACGTAGCTGAAGTTGTGCATCTTCGGTCAACCCCTCTCCCTACTGTAGACCAGCCCTAAGACACTACTATGTCTTACCATGATAAAATGGAGATAGATAAATTATGTTAGCTATGCCTGCTTGGTGTGGCACTCTGTCCCCCATTAGTGGCACCTAGCCCACCTTAAAATTGATAAGTCTGCTACAGCGTTGGCTAAGGGCCACATAGCTTTTAACTCATGCATTAGAGGCTCATACACTAAGCTTCAGAAGTCCCAGATCCAATCCCACCCACCAACGACCAAGGTCTGTCAGCGTTACAATATGAAAATCCAAATTATATTAACTGATCAGCAAACAGTTATCTGTAAACTTAACCAGTTCACTGTTCACTTTCTCCTAGAAATAAATTGGTTCCAATATCAATCCATTATTCAGATATAATCTTCACTTCAAAGACCAACCGTTCACTAAAACTTGATTAAATAATGTTGGCAAGCAGCAATAAATGATTTCCACAAAACAAGCACAAGTGAACTGAATTCTTCATGAAGAAACACATCCCAACAGACGTTTAAATCTCTAGAACATATAGAACTTCCCTCTCTTGTATTGCCCTTAATAATCAGATAATGTTCCTATAATTTTATCATAGTCACTTTCATCAAAAATAGTATTCTCCATTTCCAATGGATGATACTGGTTGAAGGTCTACAATTGAAAACGTAGATTATTCACTGCATTTTAATCATTACTAAACCAAAACAAAAGTAAAATAAGCCATATTCTACACAGCTAGCTTCAATCTAATGTAGGGTCAAAGATTTTATTAAGTGGTTTTTTTACCTGTACTACATATTCAATACTAGAAAACTGAGGTAAAAGTTCTGCAGGCTGGTTCATCTCTGATATACCAGCGTATGTAGGAGGAAACTGCAAAAGCAAAAAAGGAAAAAAAAAAAAAAGAAAAACATTAAGTACATATTTCAAAATTACAAGTTACAGAAAAACACTGAAAAATAAACATCTGCATATATCATTTGCTTTTGTAAAAAATGATAGCTATCACTACTGTGTGAAAAGCTCTCAAGTCTAATGTCTCAAAATGGGCAGACATCCACATGTTCAGCGTCCTGTTGGCAATTCCAATTCACATGTATAATTTTAGGCATAGTGCATATCATTTTCCTTCTATACAAGGAGGACATTCTATAGTCTGAATACATCATTTTCTTACCTGATTTCTTTGATAGCAAAAATTGCAAGCCCAGAGTTTTGCTCGATAATCCACTTGGCTATAAAAATAAAATTAGAAAAGTTAATGTATTATGACTAGTTTGTTTTACATGACCAAGGGGCTTTGACATTAAATACATATGCTGTTTGTACAACATGGATTCACCCTCTATCTGTTTATCATGCCCTTTTTCCTAATTGTCAAAGATGAGTGCACTTCAAACAAGAATTTCCCCCTCACAATGCATCTTCTCCTTACTGATCCTGCTGTAAATTCATGGTAAAGAATGTATAACTTGCTAATTATTTCAGTAGCAGCAGACTGATGTAATTAACACAGTATCATGGCTATTAGAGAGGAAGGATGATAGTTAAGGCATTGGACTGGGATGTAGGAGGCCAGGTTCAGTCCCAGCTCTAACACAGACTTCCTGTGTGGTTTTAAGCAAGTCACTCTATATCTCTCTGTCTCAGCTCTCAACCTGTAAAATAGGAAAAGTAATACTGCCTTTCTCTTACCCTCCATCTATATCAGGCCTGCACAACTCGGAAAGCAACGAGGGCCATATTACTGCAAAAAACCCAGCTGTGGGCCGAAAAGTCTCACCCTTGCTCCGCCCCCATAAGCTTTCCCCCCACCCTACCGCCTGGCTTGCCCCGCCCCTACTCATCCCCCGCGGGCCGCACAGTGAGCCCATGCAAGCCGCATGTGGCCCCCAGGCCGCATGTTGCCCCCAGGCCGCATGTTGTGCAGGCCTGATCTATATTGTCTAGTTGGATGCATGCTCTTGGGTTCAGAGACTGTCTCTTACTATATGTATGTACAGTGCCTAGAATAATGGGTTCAGGCCTGTCGATGTTACAATTACAAATAATAATAATGGCTTCACTGCTGGTCCAAGCAAAAGGAGAAATTAGCGTGATAAAAGGAAAACTCCTATTCAAAAAGATTCTTTCAGTAATAACGGGTGATGGAGAGGGTTAATACACTGGTTTTGTATAAATGTTCTTGTTTTCCAAGTTATGCCCAAAAGCAAAAGTCCCTAACTGACGGTAAACCAAATACCTATAATTTCTTAAGTCTTCCTAAAAATTAAAATAGATACATGCATTTCAAATTGCACCACCTTTGCTATTTACAGTAATGTAAACCATGTTACACTGTGCATACAGAAAGGGGTATATGCCAACTCTGTCCACCACATCCCAAGCCAGCTGATCTTCAGAGGTATTATTTTCTCAGCCTTCTTTTTGCAAACAGAATATTAATGCAACAGCTTCCACTTAGACATGATAAAAAAATAATTAACTGAGTTTAAACAGAATAAATTTCTTTAATAGAGGGACATACCCTAAGACAGCTATGTCATATATTTAGTACATCCAAAATCCAAAAATTTTAAATACAGTTCACCATGTGATTTTTTTAGTATATAGTACCTTTTATCTGAGGATATAAAATTATAGAGGTCAGTAATTATTATTACCCCATAACAATAATAATAAAAGTCAACAGAACTTGTGCTCCCAAGTCACATAGGTGCTTTCGAAAATCCCACCGTTTTAGACAAATAAGTAGTATTTCCTAATTTTTTTTTAGCCTTATTCTTGTCTTCTCCTGACAGCAACAGTAATAGGGCAGAACAGTTAATGAAAGATGAGCACAAAAATCTTTAGATCAGATCCTCAGCTGCTGTAAATAAGCAAAGCGCTATTGAAGTCAATGAAACTGTGCCAATTCATACATTTTAACGCCAAAAGGGATGAGCAGATCATCTAATCTGACCTCCTGTGTAACACAGGCTACAGAATATTACCACATTATCCCTGTACTGAGCCCAATCATTTATATTTAACTAAGCATCTCTTCCAACAAGGCATCCAATCTTTATGTGAAGACATAAAGAGATGGAGAATTCATTCTAGCTGAGGATCTGACCCTTGGTTTACAAATTTTGTTTAGCTATACTTTTAAATTTTACATGTAAAAAAATCTTGAGTAAAATGTTATGCTTCTGATAAAGATAAGCTTACACTAGACCTGACTTCAGCTATAAACAATTACTGCTCTAGCTTCAAAACAAACACTGAGACTTCTATCCTGACACACCACTTTACAGCTATTGAAGTCCACCCTTTGTCTCCCAAACTACGAACGCTGAATCACACAAAATTGAGCTGATTTTGTGATGCGGGCAAACATCTAGTACAGTAAGGACTAGCTGACAATAATGAATTTATTTTGTAAGGAACATAAGTCATATAGGATCCAACTATGCAAAAGATGAAAAGTTGTTACACTAACTCACCTCTTCTTATTTATTTTCTAGAGATAAAAAATTTTAAAATGGTATCTACTATCCCATGTGACTTGCATTTACAGAAAACTTCAGACTCTTATAACCTGATTCAAACTAAAGTTAACACAAAACAATTTAATTAACTGCATAATTTTTTGTGAAGGTCTTTCTTCAAAACAACTGTGAGCTGGATCCTGAAATCCTTAGTGGTCGTAGGTTTGGGCCCTACATTTGTGCCTAGAGTATGCAAAATTTTATAAATAACATAACGTATGCATGAGATGCAGTATTTTCAAACCAGCATTATAAAGGAAAGATTTTGAATAAAAAATCTAAGTCTTTTATATATGTGTGTGTATATATATATATAAAATATTAATGTATTATCCAAATTATTTATTATGATTACCATAAGGGATTCAGAACTGCACGACAGGTGGTCCTACTGCACAGAACTGGCTCATACTGAATCGGAGGCAAATCAGGACGCTCTTTCAGTGGTGTAAAGAGGGAAGCCACTGGGACTACCATTCTTGTGGCTTCAAGGCGACTTGAAGGCCAAACATTCCAGCTGAATCTAACTCCATCTCTGTCTTCATTCTGCTGGATGAATTCCAGGAAGGTTGCCATTGTTAACTTCTTTTCTTATTTCTGAAATAAAAAGGTATAAATTAACAGGATATATGTGAGTTATATATTAAAAGAAAAGAATCACAATCAGGAACAGAAGCTTTAATTACAACCAATATTTACTGGTTAAAGACATGACAAAATGCCACATACTGAAATGTTATGTATTCAGTTAAAAAGGAGCTTTCAGAAATTCTCTAAAACTTCTATAATTCTAAATGCATTGTACAGAATTCCAAGAGGAAAGAAATGAAGAAAATAAAACTCTCGGAATGCAGCAACATCATGAAAAGCACCAAATGTTTGCAAAGTTAAAATAAATGTACTGCACTGAAACATGCCATGTTGCAAATTTATCTTGGTTTGAGGAACATAAATGCAATCCAGCAGTGTTGCAACGAAAGCAAAGATTCAGGAGGGGAAACTGGGAGGCAAGACAAAGTATTTTAAACATATTTTACAATATACGAGGCTTGTTTACAAAAAATGTCATCTCTGTTTTGTAGAGTGCTCTAGGTCTCTCCACTAATGGCACTCCTTGTGATATAATTATTCATTCCACTTTTACTGTAACAATTTATTCTGTCACTTTCCATTAGCTAATTCAAGGGAGACCATTTTGAACTCGTAATTTACATTTTCTGTTTTGATAGAAAAGCTGGAAGGTGCTAAGAGTACAAATATTATTTTGAGACACCATAACACACCAATATTTTTTTTAAAAAAATAAAGCACACTACTGGACCCATCCACAAATATAAATGTGCAATAATGCAATTTTCTACCATAGTTAGGGAAGTGCATGTAATGGGACAATAAAGTCCTATAAGCTTGTTGGGGAACAGCATTACAGGTGGTGCACGTAGCACCACAATATACTTAAGGTTGCCCAAAATCTTTCCATTACCAGACCTGGTTTTCAGTTACTTATAACTTTACCAAACTTAAATCAATCCAAACAGTTTCTCCTGGCAGGTATCTGCTTCAGGTTGAATGTTTTATGTTTCAGCTAAAATAGTTTGTTTCAGAAAATAAGGCTAGGGGAAAATATGTTGTTTTATTCATGTTAAAATATTCTTACAACTGTTTCATTCACCAGAAACTCTGGTGCGTCCATGCTTAGCAGCAAGAACTTGAAATTTGTCACAGGATGGGCACCCTAGTACTAGGGATATGTGGTTTGCTGTTCCTGTGAATATCTGTCCAAATCTGGCCAAGTTATAAGCCTCCACAAAATCTCCATTCACATATGCTTAGGAAAGACTTGTTAGAGTAAAGCAGCTAAAAGCTGAGAGCTCTTCTGCACAGAGTCTGCTCTGTCCCAACAGAGCAACTGCATGCTGACCCAGCACTGGCTTCCCCTGCAATTTGCTACTGCTGGTGGGCACCACTGTGGCACCACACACCAGAACTGAGAGCAAGGACACACTCTTCTGTGTTCTCAATGCTCCCCCGGCTTGCACCTAGGCAATGCGAAAGACACAACCTGACTCTAATGCAGAAGGGTAAGGAATAAGAGGAGGGGAAGACGATACAAGAGGGGGTTGGAAGGACGGGAAAAGGAGCTCAGGGAGACAAGGGATAGCATCAGCAGGAGGGAAGATGGGCAGTAGCCATAAAATGGATGAGGACAGAGGCAAGGGCAGGAAATCATAGGAAGAAACTGGGGAAAGGAGGGGGAGGCATAATGGGCAACAGAGCAGAAGTTAGGCAGTGGGGATGGGATGGGCAGAGGTCCAGGGATACCACCAGGGAAGGGACGAGGGAGCAGTTGAGGGGACACAGGCAAAAGGTCAGTAACCACTAGATCACATTCCCTATAATGGTTAAAATGCCAGTGGACCAGTCTATTCTAGCATTGCTACCATTGATAGTGGTGAGGCTGCACAATCTTAGACTCAACAGCAGAAGAATTCTCTCAAATTCTCAATATAGAGAACTGAATATATGCAAAAAGAAAACAAACTCACAAAAAGTCCAGGATCAATCCACACGGATCCAATTGCAGGACTGGAGCCATAGTGTGAACAGGCCCACAGTTTCATATACTTGTTTAGTCACTTGATTGATAAGTAAATTGCTTACTTTCTAATTAATAAAATACTGAGGCCTTGTCTACACTACCAGCTGGATCGACGCATCGAGATTGATCTTTTGGGGACTGATTTATCGCGTCTTGTCAGGAAGCTGAAGTATCTTAGGTCAACCCTCCCCATTAGTGTAGACCAGGCCTGAGGGTCAGAATCATCCCCATGAGTACAGCTGCAGAGGAAAGAAGATTTGCCTTGATGGAGGGCAGGCAGTGGTACACAGAAGGGGTAGGAGTTCTCGAAGAGGAGGGAAACTTTAAAATATGATCAGTATAAACCACCTAAGCAGAGGTTGCCTCAGAAGATAGTACAAGGATCCAATTCAGCAAGGTGCTTAAGTACATCTGCAGCTTTAAGAACGCAAGTAGTCCCATAGATTTCAGTGAGACTAACCACGTGATTAAAGCTATGCACTGATTTAGGTACCTTGCTGAACTGCGGCTTAAATCAGCACATTTCATGGCTAGGCTGGCTCCATACCTATGCTTTAGTGGGTGCTTGAAAGCACTGTGCAACTCTGAGCATGTCTCCTGGCAAACTTCCCATTGCCAGGGATCTGGCTCTCGTTTAAAAAAGTTTTAATGTTTCATAAATGGCATACACCACCAGTTCACCATGCTGATGTAGGGGTTCAGATAATACTTAAATGGACGTCAAGTTTTTTAGTTCTAAAATATCAGTGGTGAAAATTATCCAGAAGGTAAATGTAGTTATCTAGTTTTTTGATTAATTGTAAAGTACTATTATTCCATATTGGAAAATTTAATAAACTGCCAATGAAAATTGACAATTTGAAAATGGCCCACAGTAACCATTCCCAAAACTGCCTGTGCACATTACAATAAAATGGAGATAGTCTATTTGTCAGTGTCTACAGACTGGATCCTTTTCCTTAAACTTTTCTACAGTTGCTACCCCCAACACTAGTTCAATGGTAGGAACACTAGCACAGACTAGCTGCCAGTGTTTTAACAACCATGTCATATAATCCTACTGTGAGCAGGTCTACAGGACATGATAATTAAAATGGAGGCAGCTGTCAGGAACTCTGTGCATACTAGCACTCCCTTCATTGCTACTAATAGTAGAGGTACATTAGCAGTAGTGAGAGTGAGAAAAATGAAGAAAAGTGGCCTACTGTAGACATGGCCATTAGGTAGCAAAGGAAAGTGTAGATGTGGGGAGAGAGGGAACATACAAAAAATAGGATGTATGTGGGGGAAAGAACAGAGAGAAGAGAAAAAGAAGTCGATTAAGGCATAAGGAATAGGCTGGTACTTAAAAGGAACTAAAAAATAAAACCTTCTCCCCTAATATTTCAGGATCCATCACTATAACGTTGGGAAATAGATAGGGAACAGTTTCTTTTGTTAAAATGGTTTACTGAACAGAGATAGGAAATGGCCACTCATTACGAGAGCATTATTTTAGACACTATACATGAAATTTTAAACAAAAAAAGGAGTAAATAGTGAGATGGCAAAGTTTGCAGATGATTCAAAATTACTCAAGATAGTTAACAAGGCAGACTGTGAAGAGTTTTAAAGGGATCTCACAAAACTGGAAGACAGAACAACAAAATGACAGATGCAATTCAATGCTGATAAATGCAAAATAATGCACAATGGAAAACATAATCCAACTATACATGTAAAATGATGGGGTCTAAAGTAGCTTTTACCACTCAAGAAAGAGACTTTGGAGTCACTGTGGAAAATTCTCTGAAAACATCTATTCATTGTGGAGCGACAGTCAAAAAGATAACAAAATGTTAAGAACCATTAGGAAATAGATGATAATACAATAAATATCATAATACACTATATATAAATCCATGGTACACCCCCACCTTGAATAGTGTGTGCAGTTCTGACTGCCTCATCTCAGAAAGGTATATTAGAATTGGAAAAGGTACATAAAAGGGCAACAAAAATGATTAGCGGTATGGAACAGCTTACATCTGAGGAGAGATTAAAAAGACTGGGATTGTTCAGTTTGGAAAAGAGATGATAAGTAAAAATCCGAAATTAAGACAAGGTATTTCAAAGCTAACTCCTTTTTTCTGTATGGTATCTTTTAAAGTCTTATTTTTCCCTCATTTTTCCCCCATTTTTCCCCCATTTTGAAGTAGCTCTATGTAGTCTTATTTTTATCCCCTTATTACTTGGTTACGTGCTCTACAGAGGGCAAGGTACACAAACTTTGCATGGTGACTCATAAAAATGAAGCACATACATGCATACAAGGCCCTATAATGTATAACGAGTTAAATGCAGTTACATTTCTAAGACAGCATATGCTTCTTGTTTAGATTTAGGAAACATGTTACCATGGTAAATTTTCACTCCTTTCTTTCCGCCCTTTCCTTCCAAGATCTGTCTTGATTTATGTATCACAGTTTAAAATAACCAAACTGGGATATAGCCTGTTAAGACGTGGATTTTGCAGTTGAGTTATTGTAGTTATACATACAACTTTCTCACTAAAACAAAGACATTCTGCTATACTTGGAGGGCTTAATTCGGTAAACCTTTACTCATGTAAATTACCCTTGGCCCTGTAGGTAGCCTCATTGGGATTCAAGGGCACATAGCACTTTCTAGGATTTTCCCCTTAGTATGTATAAAATATGTTTGTTATATTTCGCAAGGATATTGCATAACTGTACAGTTTTAAAATATATGCCATTAAGGAATCATTCTGGAAACAACTGTTACTTTGCTGATTGATGCAAATCAGGCAATAATATACCTAGTTAGGTATATAGAAAGGAGCATAAACATTGCCAAATTAAGTGTAAAAATGTAATAAGAAAAGCCAAAAAGGAGTTTGAAGAACAGCTAGCCAAAAACTCAAAAGGTAATAAAATGTTTTTTTAAGTACATCAGAAGCAGGAAGCCTGCTAAACAACCAATGGGACACCTGGACAAACAAGATACAAAAGGAGCACTTTAAGACGATAAAGTCATTGAGGAGAAACAATGAATTATTTGCTTCAGTCTTCACAGCTGAGGACATTAATGAGATTCCCAAACATGAGACATTTTTTGTTGGTGACAAATCGGACGAATTGTCATAGACTGAAGTGTCACTAGAGGAGTTTTTGGAATTAATTGATAAACTTAACAATAACAAGCAACTGGGATCAGATGGCGTTCACCCAACAGTTCTCAAAGAACTCAAATGTGAAAATGCAGAACTATTATCTATGGTTTATAACCTGTCCTTTAAATCAGCTTCTGTACCCAGTGACTGGAAGATAGCTAATGTAATGCCAGTATTTAAAAAGGGCTCTAGAGGTGATCCCAGCAATTACTGTACAGACCGGGAAGTCTAACGTCAGTACCAGGAAATTAGTTGAAACAACAGTAAAGAATAAAATTGTCAGGCATACAGAAGAACATAAATTGTTGGGCAAAAGTCAACATGGTTTCTGTAAAGGAAAATCATGTCTTACTAATCTATTAGAGATCTTTGAAGGGGTCAACAAACATGTGGGCATGGGGGATCCAGTGGACATAGCGTACTTAGATTTCCAGAAAGTCTTTGATAAGGTCCCTCACCAAATGCTCTTATATAAATTAAGTTGTCATAGGATAAGAGGGAAGATCCTTTCATGGATTGAGAACTGGCTAAAAGATAGGGAACAAAGGGTAGGAATAAATGGTAAATTTTCAGAATGGAGAGGGGTAACTAGTGGTGTTCCCTCAGCGCAGTCCTCAGACCAATCCTATTCAACTTATTCATAAATCATCTGGAGAAAGGGGTAAACAGTGAGATGACAAAGTTGGCAGACGATACTAAACTGCTCAATATAGTTAAGACCAAAGCACACTGTGAAGAACTTCAAAAGGATCTCACAAAACTAAGTGTTTGAGCAATAAACTGGCAAAAGAAATTTAATGTGGATAAATATAAAGTAATACACATTGGAAAAAATAAGCCCAACTATACATACAATATGATGGGACCTAATTTAGATACAACTAATGAGAAAAAAGATCTTAAGAGTCATCATGGAGAGTTCTCTAAGGACATCCACGCAGTGTGCAGCAGCAGTTAAAAAAAGCAAACAGGATGTTAGGAATAATTAAAAAATGGATAGAAACTAAGACAAAGAATATCTTATTGCCCTTATATAAATCCATAGTGCGCCCACATCTTGAATACTGCGTACAAATGTGGTTTCCTCATCTCAAAAAATATATACTGGCATTAGAAAAGGTTCACAGAAGGGCAACTAAAATGATTAGGGGTTTGGAACGGGTCCCACATGTGGAGAGATTAAAGAGGCTAGGACTTTTCATCTTGGAAAAGAGGAGACTAAGGGGGGATATGATAGAGGTATAAAACCATGAGTGGTGTGGAGAAAGTGAATAAGGAAAAGTTATTTACTTGTCCCCATAATATAAGAACCAAAGGCCACCAAATGAAATTAATGGGCAGCAGGTTTAAAACAAATAAAAGGAAGTAGTTCTTCACACAGTACACAGTCAACCTGCGAAACTCCTTGCCTAAGGAGGTTGTGAAGGTTAGGACTATAACAGGGTTTAAAAGAGAACTGGATAAATTCATGGAGGTTAAGTCCATTAATGGCTATTAGCCAGGATGGGTAAGGAATGGTGTCCCTAGCCTCTGTTTGTCAGAGTGGGGTGATGGACGGCAGGAGAGAGATCACTTGATCATTACCTGTTAGGTTCACTCTCTCTGGGGCACCTGGCATTGGCCACTGTCGGTAGTCAGGATACTGGGCTGGATGGACCTTTGATCTGACCAAGTATGGCCATTCTTATGTTTTTTTCAACAGATTCATTTTTTTAATATCCCCTCCTTTATTACAGCACTTGCAAATACATTTAAATCTTTCTAAACCTCTTTTAGAAACTCATTAATTTATTTCAAAACAAAACCTACACAACTGAAGTAGAACATCTCAACACCACCAATACCCTAGTGATAAACATCTTGTTTTTGTAAGGGTCCCAGTGTGGCAGCAGTCATACTTCAATACCATAAAAACAATATAATTAAACTAGTAAGCTTGAAACTGTAGCAATCACAATTGAATCAGCCTATTAGGTCATGATTAACTTTACTTCTGATTTGGTTATTTTCTTTCTAATTTTTACACGAAAATAATAAAATCAGACGTGTGTTCCCATTCCAAAATGTTTAAATTAGAGGAAATAGTTGGCACAAATCAGAATTTACTGTAAATTGTCAAAATGACAGAATTTAATCAGACAGTAAGAAATGGTCAGCAGCAGCTTCATTAATTCCCCTCTTTTCTGTGACTTTCTTCTTGAACACAGGAGTACTCCAGACCTGCTTCCCTAGTCCTCTCCATTAAGGACTGATTTTAAGAGCAGAGTAAATTATAGCAGAGGTGAAAGTAAACCAGTGAGCCGTGCTGGGGTGGTTGGCTTCCCCAGGTGTCAATTTAAAGGGCCTGGGGCTCCCAGCAGTGATTGAAGCCCCCAGGCCCTTTAGATAGCCCCACTGCTACCCTGGCGGGGAGAAGGAGAGAAGAAGAAGGGGGAGGGGGAGGGCACTTACCTTCCGGGGGCCAGAGTCAGCCCCAGTCCAGCCCCCATACCGGTAAGTCAGCAAATCTACTTACACCCCTGGTTATAGCCCATCTTTTGCTGCATATGAGCTTACCTACGAGCAGTTTTTGTACTGCTATGGCTGTAGCTCTTTAGGAACTGCTATGATCCCTCCAATCCCCTAGTGGGGGCACAGTAATACCAGTAAAAGGTGCTTATATCTGATTTCTGAAAAATTACAGATACAAGCTATATCAGTGGTTCTCAACCTGCAGGCCCATAGGCTGCTTACAGCCCATGTGATATCCTCAGGGCTGTACAGGTAGTATTGGATGTGGCCCACAATAGTAAACAGGGTGAGAACCACCAAGCTATACCAATATAAGCACCTTTATACTAGTTAGTATAATCACATTTACACTAGGGGCTTGTACCACTTTAACTATTCTTTGCTGTGTCAGTAAGACAGCTCCCCTCCTCAACATAACTGAGCATCTCCTCTTATACCACTGATCCCACCCAGTCCTGCAGAGCAAGCCAAAGTATAACATATTAGCAAACTGGCAAACTGCTGTTCTTGAATGGCCACTATCCCAAAATCCAGCTTTACAGCCACAGGAAGGGGCTCTGACACTCCTGAGCCTGGAGCACAGGCACTTGGAGGAGGTCATGCAGTGGGCTATCTACACACATATCCCAGCCCATAGCACAGGGGTGACTGGTCTTTAACTCCCTACAGCTCCCAAACCTCACACACTGGGGGTGGACTTCCCCCACATCCCCCCCATCTTCTAACAAGTCAGAGAGAGCTCCCTGCACTACTCCCCCCAACCCAGAGAGAACTGTACCCACCCTCCAACCCACAGACAACTGGGGTGGGGGCTCCTTAAACCCACTCACACACACGCCCCCTCCAACTCACAAACAACTGGGGTGGGAGCTCCCTGCGTCACCACCACCCCACACTCACTCCTGGACCAGGAGCCACAGACAACTGCGGTGGGGATCGCACAGACAGCTGGGGTCTCCCTGTCCCACACACAAGCCGCGGGCACCGGGGGTCTCCCTAAAGACACCCACTCCCCATCCATAGGCAGTTGAGAAGGGCTCCCTGCAACACACACAGCCCCAGGGCAGGGGCGCTGAGGGATTCTAGCGCCCTGCACCCCCAAACCGCGGTACCCGGGCGCTGAGCTCCCGCGCCCCCTTGCTGCCCTGCTCCCCCACGCCGAGTCGTTATTCAGCTGCCCGGTCTCGGCCCCACTCACCTGGTGGCGTCCCAGCCTCAGCCTGACTCTCTCACACACTGAACCCAGCAGCCCCGCGCTGCCGACGCGACAACATGGCTGATGGGAGAGTCCGTGCCACGTCAAGGGGCAGAGAGCACGGCGCGGCCGGGGGCCGGGGCTGCGCCCGCCCCGCCGTGGGGTCTCCGCGGGGAGGAGAGCAGGCACCCCCGCCCCCTGGCTCTCCCTGCTGATCCGCCCTCGCGCTGCAGGCAGAGCGTCCCGGGGCAGGATTGATTCAGAAGTGACTTGTGCGGGGGGGTGTGGCTGAACCTCAGGGGAGCCCCGAGGCAGCCAGCGAATCACCCTGCCCTGCCGCGGGTGCTGCCGCCTAGCCCTGGGCTTCTGACATCCTTCTGCTCCGGGGTTTTGCCACAACCGGGCATGAGGGACTCTCTGCACACTTGCACCCACACCCCTAACCCCCAGACAACTGGGCATGAGGAACTCCTCCTCCCACACCCCAAACCCAAAACAACTGTGTGTGGGGGGACACTCCCTACACCAAAATCCCCAACCCACAGACAGGAGGTCATGAGGGACTCCCTGCACCTACAGCCCTGACCCACGGGCAAGGGGGACTCCCTGCATACCTCACAGACAACTGGCTGAGGGGGACCCCTTGCACCACACTCCAACCCACAGACAACTAGGATGCAGGGACTACAAAGGCCCTCTAATGTTTCTCCCATGTACATGGTATCTGCCATCCTTCTGCTACACACCAAGGTTCTGATGTGGCACTGCCATTGATTTAAATGAGCTTTGGATCAGGCCCGAAGCGAGTCACAAATCCTCGGAACCCCTGTGTTATTCACTACACAATGTCCATTCTGTCTTCAAATGGCCCAAATGTGCTGTCATTGGCACTTGTGTAAATTTGGGTTTACTGCAGATTTACACTGGTAATTGCAAATAGAGTTTAGTCAGAAATTAAGGACAGATACTCAGGACCCTTGTCCCATCCAGTACATACTGCTGACTCATTCAGGCCCCAGTCCATGAGAACACTTTAGCACAGGCCTAACTGTGCACAGTGAGTAGTCTCACATACCCAAATATATGCTTAAGGGCTTCGCTGGTTCTGGAAGAGCTTTGTTGCATATTGCATGACGCAGAGGTTGTGGGAGAAAAAGATATATATATTTAAGAAATTAAATCTCTTAATTGTGCTGAATACACTATTAATGTTAGAAAAAAAATTTCAGGGAGGGGGAAGGTTGTCAATTGCTTGGCTAGAATCCACTTTTTGCAGATTTTTATCGGTTGTAATATCTGGATGCTTTTCATAATTAGTCATTTCTAATTATTTTTCTATCTTTCTTTGTTGTATGTTGGGGGGGGTTCTTATTTTAAAATTTCTAATTCTAAATCTTTGTGTACAATGTTGGTATCACTCTCAAGAGCTGAAAATTATTTTTGATCAACAACCACCAGAGGGAGCTTTTACCTTTCTTTACTTTTTCAACTTAGCTAACTATGATGTTGTAGTGTAATATTTCTACCACGGATTTTATTATATTTCTATGGTTAGATGGTATTGTGAAACGATTACATTACCATTTATTTATTTTTATATACATACTTGTGTGTGTGTGTTTGTTTATTTTTTTATACATTTTTGTTCTCAGTCCTCTGTTTTTTCTACTTTATAGGCCCTGTCAGATAAACTCTCTGTATAGAGAAGATAGCTAGAACAGTCCCAGGTTCCACACATTCACTTTGCATGTTGCCTATCTTTTAGGATTTGTATTTAATTGATGTTCTGGGTGCTTTTTATTCTGTAAGGTGGTATGAATGTTTTCTCATAACTGATTTTTGTCACTGATTTCAAAATTACTCTCTTTTTGATTTGTTTAGGCTGTTTGTCTGTTGTGTAAAAGCAATATTCCTTTTGTTATTTCTAAAAGTATAACAAATTATGGAAAGAAAGAATACAGAGTTTCCCCATTCACATCAATTATTAATCCATGTTCCAAATAACAGTGCTTAGTTCCCACAAATAATCTTCTTTATTTCTTCCAGGCACAATTATTTTTTCTTGTTACAGTTTACAGAAATAAATTTAAAGCAGAATATATATTTGTTATTTTAAATTGGCAAGGCTGTATTATTTTAGTTTCAGTAACTAAACTATGCATAAGCATGTATGTGCTATATTTCAATAGATTATTTTATTTCACAAATCTGTCACCTCTTAGTTATGAGAGAAACAAAATGGGTGAGGTAATATCTTTTATTGGACCAACTTCTGTTGGTGGAAGAGACAAGCAAACACTTCAAACCTTTCACGTACTTCAGAGTAATGACACCAGATAGCTTGTATATATATTTTAATGAAACTTCTGTGTTATGCATTTGTTAATTTTACCCTATAAAATACTATAGTTTATTTGAAACATGCAATATTTAACCATTTAAAATATTTGTATACAGTAATGGAAGTGTATGTATAGTAATGGAAGTGTATGTTAATAATCATATATAATAATAGAGTGACCAGATATCCCGTTTTTAAAGGGAAAGTCACATTTTTGGGGACTTTTTCTTATATAGGCGCCGTTTTTTCACAGTTGCTATATGGTAACCCTATATAACGGGGTAGGCAACCTCTGGCACGTGTACCGAAGGCGGCACGTGAGCTGATTTTCAGTGGCACTCACACTGCCCAGGTCCTGGCCACCAGTTTGGGGTACTCTGCATTTTAATTTAGTTTTAAATGAAGCTTCTTAAACATTTAAAAAACCTTATTTACCTTACATACAACAATGGTTTAGTTATATATTATAAACTTCTAGAAAGGAGCCTTCTAAAAATGTTAAAATGTATTACTGGCATGCGAAACCTTAAATTAGTGTGAATAAATGAAGACTTGGCACACCACTTCTGAAAGGTTGCCAACCCCTGCTATATAATAATAACTAAATGGTAGAGGGGACCATAGGTGCTGACTTTCTGATTTCCTGGGGGATGCTCAACCCCCCACTCCACCCTAGGCCCCGCTCCTACTCTACCCCTTCCCACAAAGCCCCATTCCTGCCCTGCCTCTTCCCAACCCCACTCCGCCCCCACTCTGCCTCTTCCGGTTCCATTCTTCCCCCTTCCCGGAGCACACTCCACCCTCGCTCTGCTTCTTTCTGCTCCCAATCCTCCCCCTCTCACCCCCAGCATCTCCTGCCCTCCACTGAACATCTGATTCTTGATGGCAGAAGGTTCTGGGGAAGAGGAGCTGATTGACGGGGCCCCGGAGCACCCATAGAGTCAGCGCCTATGGAGGGGACATCAGAAGTTATCACCTAAGTATCCAAGGAGTAACATTTATATTCAAGAAGATACCTAATAAAACAAGATATTATTACACTTTTCATTTCTTCAGATGAAAAACTCCCTCAGTATTATGGTTTCTGAGAGTGCTCAAAAAAAGGGTGTAAAGGGGAAAAGAAATGAGGGTCAAGGACAGAGCCCTGGAATACCCCTGTAGACAGCAGCAGGGAGCTAACAAGAAAGAAAGAAAGAAAGAAAGAAAGAAAGAAAGAAAGCAATATAGTGAAATAGCCCAGTGAGGATAAGAGATATAAAATATTTTTGTAACCAATCATTGTAAAAATAAATATTTAATTTTATAAGGGCCAAATCCCACAGTTCTTGTGCCCTGTAGAGCCCTTCAGGGAGGTGCACAGATTTTGTGGTAGTGGGAACCTCGGAGGGAAGCAAAAGCACATGAATGGACACATAGATACATAGATGTAATGGATAAATGGGTCGAAAACGAACAATCACCCATAAATATAAAATCTCTTTTCTGTTATCCCCTGGTATTACAATATATAATAATTCTACTTTATTTTTCTTACCTTATTGCAGTATGTTACAGATTTGTGTGTTAGATTTTGAATCATCAGTTCACATCAACAGGTGGCAACTCACTTTTTCTTCAAGAAATTACTCCTTTGTAACTCTTAGGCAGTTGATAAGGAGAAAGAATATTCAGCTCTGACTGTTTTCTCTTCTTCATCCACTGAATCATATTTAGCTCTGCCAGATATTGCATGAATTCCATTGTTAACTCGTTACTTGATAGTCTTGATAGTTCTAGGAAAACCACCAGTATTTCCTGTAACAGTGAGTTTAAAAGTAAGTAATTAGTTCAAAGTATGCTATTCAGTTCAAAAAACAGCATTAGAAATGTTCAGGAGAAAAAATCATCTAGATAATTAAAAAGTCATGTATGTTTAGACTTGCTGCATCAAAATCCCTGATTCTCTCTTTTTATAATTCTTGTCTTTTCACCAGATAAAATCATAGATCCTAAAATCTGAATATTTTCAAGAAATCTATTTATATATTGACAAAGTTAAGGTTTTATCTTTACCACTGTGTCAAACTCTCTTGAAATGCCAGTGTAGTGTTGATTAAACAGGTCTTATTTCAAGTGATGTTCACACTTGTCACATGCACTAATAGGAAGTTACATCCTGGTTTCAGAGTAAAGCTGCCTGTTACACGTAAATGGTTATGAGACACACCTTAAAAGCAAATAAAAATTAATGGAGAGAAAAGTTGAAGGTTATTTATTGCTCAGAACTCTCAAATATAGAAAAAACAACGAAAAGTGCCTTTCAAATAGTTTTTTTAAAAAATACAATAAATGCTGTGTGCGCAGTAAAATTTAAAAATCCTTGCACTGACCGTTCAGGAATAAGTACATATTTGTGTCATTGCCTAGAGCAGGCACAATGTTTAATTATTATTATTATTAATCAATATAATTAATAACTAATATCTAGATCTTATAGTGCTTTTTATCCATAGATCTCAAAAAGTTTTACATAGGAGGGAAGTATCATTATCATTATTCTCATTTGACACAGAGGATTGAGAAATTTTTATGTTCTCTATAATATACATTGTTGTTTGTTTTTTAAATGTCTCTTTGCCTTCATTTAAGATGGCTTGAGTGTATGTGTCATCTTTCGGCTGAAATGTGTACTCACTTGATGGAGGTATCAGCCTGAAATAAATCAGCTGTCCTTAAGATTTACTAAAGAAGGTCAGTTTATTTCTCCGAGACATGGTGCAAAAGACTGGCAATGTATCCCTGTATAGAAAAGTCCAGTTCCTGTCAACCTCCTAATTACACTTATCTTTCCTTTTGCTTTTACAGACAGCAAGGGGAGTTGCCAGATGAGGCAAGTTTTGAAATCAAGAAATAATTTATTGGCAAAACTTCCATTGACTTAAAGGGAGAAAGATTGAATCTTAAGCACTGTCACTGAAAGAGACACTTACTAATACTGAAATTTAGGTTAGAACACTGGGTTTGGTCCTTTAAAATGGTTATTAAAGAGCTACATAGATTCAAAGGCATTTTGGAGATTGAATTGCTTTGTCATTTGTGGATTAAGGTCAGATAACTATTTGGGCACAAGTATGCTTGGTATATATAGTATTGCTTGGTATTTCTGTGTATTAAGCCAAAGGTTAGCCCTTCAAGAGATTTTCTCATAGGGATCATGATGGTGTAGAGGCAGCGAGAGTCCTGGGCCCCTTAATTAGCCCCGGAGTCCCACCACCGCTACCCCAAGGCTCCAGCAGCGGAAGGCCCTCCTTTGGTGATAGTACTAATTTACTTACTATTCCCTAAGCCCTCCTTTTGTCACAAGAAAGCATGGAACTGTCTGGGAAATAAGGCATAGTGCTATTTAAAAGGGAATATGCCTTGTAGTGTTTTGTTCATGGCACTAAATTATACACTGTATTGGCAGCAGATCCTGGGCACAATTATTATTACAATAGGAGACAGTGTGTCTTATACTGCCTGGAACAGAGACCACATGGTGCAATGGGATGGCGTTGACAGGCTCAAAAGGCACGAGGTCCAGTTATGCTTCAATCCAGGCAGGTGGGGTGGAATCTCCCAGAGCGGCGGCCCCAAAAGCATCGGGACAGGTCCGGATCAGATGTGAACGGGATCTCGGCCGCACCACTAGAGGGCGCGCCGGCAGCGCGCTACTCTGCTCGCAACGACCTCCCGCAGGCGTCGGAAGGGGCGATCTCCCCAGCACGGAAGGTCACACACTGCGCATGCGTTGTGTCCTCCGTTCACAGCCCAGGCGGCCCCTGGAGCGAGCGGCGTTGGTCAACGTGCCTGCGGGTCTGCCGGGTAGTAACGGCCGTCGCGCGGAGATGGAGTCCGCGGTGGAGGAGCTGATGCCCCGGCTCCTGCCTGTGGAGGAGCTGATGCCCCGGCTCCTGCCTGTGGGGGAGTGCGACCTCGCGGAGGATTTCGACCCCACCATGCCCCCACGCACGCCCTCCGAGTATTTAAAGCGGGTCCAGTAAGTGGGGGAGGGGTTGGCTGGGGGGCGTTGCCCCGCTGCCTTCTGGGCCAGTGGGGGAGCCGCGCCGGGCCGGGCCGGGCCTCGCCTCACTTTCCCTTGGTGAGGTGCAGGGGTTGCTGGGTCGCCTCTCCAGAGCACGCGCGGGCTGGGAGCCCGTTGCGGGGGGGCGTTGGGCGCCTCCCGTCTGTGAAGGGGCTGGGCGCGCAGGGAGTTGTGCCGCTGATCCGTGTCGCTCTCGCGCGCCGAGGAGCTGCGGGGCTGGCTCCAGCCCCCCTTGGTCCCAGCGGCCGGCCTCTACATTGCATTGTCAGCCCGGGTCTCCCCGCCTGCCGTCTCCTGTTTCCAAGCTCCCGCTTATGGGTCCGCGCTGCATCCTGAACCAGGGCTTGCATTGTCTGGACCCTGGGTCAGCCTCAGATCAGACCTCTGGGGATCCCGGCTTGAGCTGTATCCATGCTCCAAAATGACAGGGCTTGGACCTGAATCACATCAGGCTCAGACCACTGGGTCCTGTGAGTTCACAAATTTCACCCCTGAGTCCGAGCCCAGGTTTGCAGTATAGTGTAGAATCATAGGACCTTGAGATGTCATCTACTGAAGTCCAGTCCCCTGCATTCCTAACAGGATTATATTATCTAGACCATTCCTGTTTGTCTAACCTACTCTTAAAATTTTTCAGTGATGGCGATTCCACAACCTCCCTAGGCATATTCTAAGACAAGTCAAGAAATAAGTGTTGTTCAGGCACTGCACCGGGAGTTAAGAGATCTAGGTCCTGTCACTGACTCTATGCCTAAGAGGTCCTGGTCCAGCAGTGTGTAAGTGCAGAGACAAAATGCCCTGTTGGGCCTTCAGCTATAAACTGCAATCCTCTTTGGAAACTCTCAACCCATACCCTTCCATAAGAAATATTTTTTATTTTTTTTCTTTCTTTAATAGATTCTAATTCATAACTTAAGAATTGTGCAAGTATTTTTTATTTGATCAGGTACATCCTCATGCAAACCCAAGCCTGTGACCTGGTTCTGGTTCTAAGGGACACAGCTGAGGGATTTCATATACCTCCTTTTATTTCTGTTTGAAGGATTGAAGCAGCACGATGCCCAGATGTTGTTGTGGCACAAATAGACCCCAGAAAGTTGAGAAAGAAGCAGACAGTGAATATTTCAGTAAGTATTGTATATATTTTTTAAAAAAATTAGAAAAACAGACTAGATCATTAAATGAGAAGAAAAGCTTTTGGTTTCATATTAAAATGTTTGTCTATTAAAATTTTTAGATGCATGGTGTAAGCATCAAATGTCGTAGAGTAACTGAATTATAAAGTAATCTGCAGAAGTAAATGGAATCTAGTCTTGCAGATTCAGATTGTGAATTACTGGATAACTGAAGTCTTGTTAAAACTCAGCTGATCTAACTTGTCACATTCACACAAAATATTGTCTTGTATCTGTAGCAAAAATAGTTGCTCATATTTTCTCACTGCAGATGCAACTAAAAATATTTTGTATATAAAGGCTTATAACAAAGTTTGTTATAAAACTTCCCTGCAGTTGAAAGATACAAAGATATAAATAGAGTATGTTTTTAGTCTTTTTCTGTCACTAGTTTCTAAGATTTTATTTTTTATTTTTTTAATCACTCTAGTCCATCCATTCTGGTCAGCCAAACAGGATTATTCTCTACTGTATGTGTCATGGGACGTTGCCCTATCCCCTTCAAAATGGTTCAAATAATGGAGCTTCTACAATTTCTCTTCTGGAAACTCTGTTCTGATATTTCACGGTTGGAAAACATTTACTGGGATCGGGGGAAATGAAAAACAGATCTCTTGGTTGTACCACTAGTTCTTCTATCATGAGTAAATTAATGAAAAAGCAGAACACATCTTTTGACACTTTGGGAGTGCCATCCCTGTAACTGAACAATTATCTACATTCACCCAGGGTTCCTTCCCCTGTATCAGGCTCACCTGTGCTTGATTGGTTGGACTTCAGTGGAGTCAGAAACAGGTCCTGGCTCACTTGGCAGCTGGATCCTCTGGTGACCTGTCCCATACCTCTCTTCCTCATTCTCTGCCACCAGCTCTTCTCCTTTCTCGCTGTTCACACCAGGGGTCTGTGACTCTGGCTTCTCAGAGGTATCCACCGTGCTGGGGTTAGCAGGGGTGTGTCTGCCAGGTATGGCCTGCATCTCTTTGTAAAAGGGACAGGTCTGCAGCTTGGCACTGGATCGATTGCTGGTCTCCCTGGCATTCTGGTATGCCTGCCACAGCTCCTTGGCTTTCATGCGGCACTGCTGCAAGAGAAGAGACAAGCAATGTACTGGTAGATATTGATGTTTCTACAGATGGTTTGAAACTGTGCCTGCACATCCTCTTCTCTGGGCAGGCAATGCAATATCTCCTGTCTACTCCAGGCAGGAGTGCATCTGGAGTATGTAGCCAGCATGGTCAGCTGGGCAATTGCACTCAACAGTGGAAAGCTGCTGGTTGTGAACATCATGGCAGGCAATCAGGAAATGGAATTTCAGAAATTTGCAGGGCTTTAAATGGGAGGAGAGGTTTCCAGTTTATGTGACGTCTGGGCAGTGAAGTTCACAATGGTGACCAGAGTGGTCAGTATGGGGCATTATAGGACAGCTGCTGGAGGACAGTTAGGATTGCTATAAGTAATAGTGTGTAAACTCACACTGTGTTGACCTAAGTATGTGGACTCTGGCTCTGCACTGCTTGGGGAGATGGTATTACTGTGTCAGTGTAATGCGGCGCTTGCATCAATGGGAGACCAGTTGAAGCATGGACATATGCACAAACTTGGTCAACATAAGCTGCTCTGCGTGGACCTAACTTTGTACTATAGACCAAGTCTAAGTATTTGTAAAATCAAATTGGGATGTGGTCAGGCAAAATATGTTACTTGAAACTTTGAATTCAATTTTTTTTAACATGCATTACAGTTCAGATTAACTTTTCTTTAACTCATTGTATCTAGTGGAAATAATAGTGAAATTTCCTGCTTGTGTATATCTTCCAGTGAATCATTCAGAGCTTGTTTAATGCAATACAGTAGGGAGTTGGCTCAATACTGAACAGTAAAAGTAGTGGATTAGTGAGAGTTTTGAGGTTCACTTTTAATCTAGATATTTATCCTATATTCTTACTAAATTTTCATCATCCCACCTGCAAGAAGTCATTACAGAGATTTTTTTCATTATTCCTTCCTCTAAAAGGCACTTAATTACAAGAATTTTAAAATTTTCCTCTCTGCCTCCTAGATTTTTATTAAATTCATGGGGTTTTATTTGGAGATCTGGAACGGTAGTTCTTCTGATTCTGCACTGATGCCTTATATGGCTGGCAGATGCCCCTTCTTAATTGAAATGGTAGATCTGTTTAGGGCCCTAAAACAATGTATTTTTGCAGATCAGTCTTCTATTCTGTGCAAATCAGACTATCCACTTGCTTGTGATATGAAGTAAGATGGTCAATATATCTGATTGAGCTTTCTGTAAAATTTACATTTGTGCAAAATAAGCTATTTCAAGCTATACTCAGGAAAAAAAAATGACCAAAATTTTAAAGATTTTCCCCTATCGTTATGAGAAAACAATACTTCCCCAATAATAATGAGAGAGTGGGATACATCTGTCATTTGGATATCTTCAGCATCTCACTAGTCAAAACATGACATTTCTTTTGTAAAATGTGAGAATTGGGGCTGATTTTGTTTTCTTAAAGTAGAATTTTCTCTTGTCTTTCTAGTTTCATATGCACTTTTAAGTGGAAATTCTTAGTTTTAGGCTTGATTAGTTTAGGGTTCTGTTTGTTGATTACTTCTTTATAAAAAGATCCTATCTGCTTTTTTAGCTCACAGGATGCCATCCTGCCCCTGAGGGATATTCTCCAACTCTCAAATGGCAGCAGCAGCAAGTGTCTCATTTTTCAGCAGTTCGTCAGGTAAAGAACAGAGTGTTCACAAACTAGTGCAGTGTGGATGTGATGGCATTTAATGTGGTGGTGTTTTTGGGGTGGAAGGGTGGACTTTACTGTATTCTGGGGAAAGATATAGGACGGGGTAGGCAAATTACAGCCCCTGGGCCACTTCTGGCCCCCGGGACCGCCCGGCCTGGCCCCTGAGCTCCCGACCAAAGAGGCTATCCCCGGTCCCTCCCCTGGAGTCATGCCGCCCCACAGGCAGCACTCTGGGAGGCAGGGCTGCATGCTCCTGCATGGCAGTATGTCTGGCTCCGGCTGGGCGGAGCCACGCAGCTGCCAGACACGCTGCTCTGAGCGGCATGGTAAGGGGGCCGGGGCAGAGGGTCCTGGGGTTCAGTCAGGGGACAGGGAGCTGGAAGGGGGAGGGTTGGATAAGCATGGGAGTCCTGTGGGGCCTGTCAGAGGGCAGGGGTGTAGACAGGGGTCGGGACAGAGAGCAGAGGGGTTGGATAGCGGATGGGGTCCTGGAGGTGATTTGGGTTGTGGGGGTCTCAGGAGGGAGCGGTCAGGGGACAAGGAGCAGGGGGGATTTGGATGGGTTGGGGATTTTGAGGGGAGCCGTCAAGGGACAGGGAGCAGCGGGTTTGGATGGGTGGAGTCACGGGGGGGTCCTCTGAGGGGGTGGTCAGTCAGGAGACAAGGAGTAGAGGGGGTTGGATGCATTGGGAGTTCTGAGGGGGGCAGTCAGGGGGAAGGAAGTGGGAGGGGGCGCATGGGGGCTGAGGCCAGGCTCTTTGGGGAGGCACAGCCTTCTATACCTGGCCCTCCATACAGTTTTGCAACCCCGATGTGGCCCTCGAGCCAAAAAGTTTGCCCAAACATTTTATGGTAGAAAATAGTAAATAAAGTAGATGACTGCTCTGTCTTTGGAAAACTTGTTTTTTTGTTTGGTTTTTGTGGTAAGCCTAATTTATCATGACACTCCAGCACCAAAGAGGTTGTGGAAAACAGGCCATCATCCATTTAGCTGGCTGAGAACAAAGTCTTGTAAATTATATCATCTGTGTATTTAAAAGGTCTCTGTCAAGTAGTTAAGGACAAAGCTTAGGGGGTTTTTTTGGTAGCTAGCAAAAAATATTACAAAATATAGTATTAATAGGAATGTTTTAATGAACTACTAAGATCAAAATAAAAACAGTTGGGTCCCAGTTCAGTAATTGGACTCATGGACAGTACCTTGCATCCATTCAGAAACCCATTGACTTGAGTAAGATTCCATCTAGGTAGAAAGGTCCATCTGCACAGATCTGATGGTCATATCTTAAATTTTCCATACAGTGCTTGCAAGTTGCTCCATTGTATGAGAACTAGAAAGGGAAAGTGAATAGCCTTTTCCCCTCGCCTCTCCCCCACAGTCCAAGCTGAGTAAATTGCAAAAGGTTGACAAATAGTAGACTAGACTTTTATCACAAAGTTTTAATTCTCCAAGATCTTAAGTGACTTAAAACATATAGCATTCCTTTTGCAGCATGTTAAATGCTGACTTCTTTTACCTCTGACAGAATTAGCATGGAGGGGAAGGAAAAGCATTGGTATTAGTATCCATGAAAACATTCAAGAATAGTAGTCCTTTGACCCATCCTGGACTGAGAATCTAAATACATCTAATCTCTTACTCATGGTTGTTTTCTTGCTATACTTACTGTTTGTGTTGAAACAAGGTTTTGGTTCCTTTCAGCCAGCGTTCCCCTCATTTAGGATACTGCAGTACTTGTTGAGGCTTATTTCTAGGGCAAGATTATCAAACACATGATAATGCTGCCAGATCCAGAAGAAGGAGAAAACTGGCTGATGAAGGTGAAAGCTCCCCATTTAAACATATATCTCAAAACAGAAGCAGCAAGGACAGTCTTTCAAGAACTGAAAACTCTTTTTCTTAAGATTGCTACCTTAAGATTGCTTACCTTAAGTAAGCATTTTTAATGGATTAATAGCGCTAAAATTATGGTTCTGGAGATTGTCAAAGCTATCTAAATGAAGGATATTTAAAGTAAAATTTTAAGGAGTAGACTAACCAAGCAACACATTTCATCTCTTTACAGGTTATAAAATAGTAAATTCTAGCTTACCACTTCCAATACATTCATACATTTCTTTTAATATAACAATAATTTGATCAATTATTTACTGTATTTGTACAGCAACATGCAATCTACTTTTTCTAAAGAAAAGTAACCATTATAATGGTATTGAAATTTTTTTTATGGTTATGAAGGCCCAGTTAAAGCAGCTTGGAAATGAAAATCTATTTTGGCTAGAATAAAATCACTACATTATAAACCATAATCAGGCTTAATTATTTTAATCCTGCAGAGTTTGAACAAACACAGAAATCATTGGAAGGCACAACATTTGGACAGCAATGTTACAATGGTGAGTGAATTTTATAACAAATTTTGTGAACTGCTTTCTTTTACTGTTAAATTATATTATGCTGATAATGGTGTTTCATTAGTAATTGTGTTTAATTGAAAATCAGGATTACCAGAATTGTATATTGTTTGAAAATATATAACTTACTATGATTCAGTATTTTCATTACATTACATATATGAAAAGTAGCCTACTCTTTCTTACCGTTTTCAGCCAAAATCTGAGGATGAAGAAGGCTGGAAACGGTTTTGTCTGGGCGAAAAATTATATTCGGAAACAGCTATTGCAGTCTCTGGTAATGAAAACCTAGGAATTGATTACATAAAGGTAGGTATCACTTTTAATAAGAGTACTCAAGCTCCTTCTTAATTCTTGGCTGTTATGTCTCATTAGCAGCTTTCAGAAACTGTCCTGCACTGCACTGAGCCCAATAGACATGTGTTGGGCTCAGTGCAGAGCCAATCTGAATCCAAAACAGACTCTGTGGTGAACATGCTGTACACATCCCTGCTATGTTAAGTTCAAACTTGGTGAAGCAGAGAATCTAATCTTATATTTCCATCTGAAAATTATGTATCTACTCATATAAGTTACTTTTAGGATTACTATTAACTGAAACATGTTAGAGACAATGTTTTATTCTGTGTTTAACAGCATTTTCTGCATAGTCTCCATTTTTTGTTGATGGTCAGTTGCAGTTTATCTCCCGAGCAGACCACTCTCCGGGGAACTCTCATATAGTCTATTCCCTAAGCCTTTTAAGAGTGTGCTTACTAGTAGTGGTAGCAGCAAAGCTAATGCCACAAAGGCATCAGGCATGGGTGTGTACCGAGAGGAAGGAGTTCAGGTGAGAAGTCAGTGGAGAGGTGTGCTCAGGAATGTTTGTTGTTGCTTCTGGACGTGCCCAAAAGGCCCTTAGTAAACATCAGAGAGCCAGAAAACACTTATAAAAATTCAGGACCTATTTAAAGAGTCTATGCCAAACAATAACTTTAAAAAAAATGGCAGTTTAAAGAGATTCAAGTTGTGTCCTTTTAATATATGTTGCTTCTCCCAGTATTTGGTAACATTTAGATGAATAGCTATTTTTTTACTACTTTTGTTTGCTTTGTTTACTCCTGGGGGAATTTTGTGCCACTGCACAATGCAAAATCTGTGCAGAAATTAATGTTCTGCACAGAATTTCCTTTTCCCCCCACAAAAATGGGCTACAGAGCTGCCTGCTGCCACTACAGGGCACTGGACCTGACAGAGCCCAGCTCGCAAATAGAAGACACTGCTGGTGGGAGGGGGGGAGGAGGAGGAGGAAGAGGAACTGGAGGGTTTCCAGCAGCTGCATTTTCCAGAACATCCTGAAGGAAGGAGATGGCGTGCAGGAAACTCCACACAAGCCCAGAACCCAGCACTATGCTGTTTCTCCCTCTGGATCCCTGGGCTCTGGGAGGGTTGGGGTGCATGCGAGTGACTGGGCTCAGGGTTGCCCTGCAGCTGGGCTCTAGGAGGGGAAGGGATTATGGGTATCTGACCTCCCAGCTGGGCTCTGGGGAGTAATTTTTTTTTTCTGTATTGTTACAGATATAATTACTGACAGATATTCTCAAATAATTACCAAAATAATAGAAACTGGCATGATTATATAGTGTTGTTTTGACAGAATATGCAGAATTTTATAATATTGTGCACAGAATTTAATATTTTGGTGCAGAATTCCCCCAGGAGTATTGCTCTTCCCATTATTAATTGTTACTTGCATTTTCAAAATTAGTACTTAGTATGCTTTGAAAACCCAGTACAATGAAAAATATGAAGTGGATTTATGTTGTGTTCAAACTTGGTTCTAATTTAAATCTTAAAATACAAAGGTATTTGTTGAGAAGTTTACTTCATATATTACAGTTCCACCATGATTTTTCTTTTTAGATTGGTTTTCCCCCTTTTTTAAGTATTGTTAGCAGAATGAATCAGGTAAGTCTGTTTCTACTTATGAGAATAAAATATATTTTCCTCACCAAAAATATTTACTTTTTCTATAGTTTTCCTATTAATTCCATGGATATCCCATCTATTGAGAGTCATTGTATTAAAGGAAACAATGATTTATACCATAAAACTTCTTTGAGGCATTACTGCAACCTGCCACTAGAGTTTAACCTGGTAAAACTAACACATCAAACCTCTACCCTTTTCTCATTGATACTTAGTGTTTAAATAGAAATATTTTTTTTGTTTGCATGAACTACTTTTTATGATACATTCTCATACTTGTGGCTTATATGATGATAATAAAAACCATACCAAAATAATACACTCCACTGCACATGCTTCTCCTCCTGAAGAGAGAATGAGAAAACAAACACATGAAAGATGTGATGTTTGCTCACATTTCTTACTGCACCACTATTACTACTACTTCAGTGCTTAACCAAATGGTAGGCTGTAGCGATTGTTCACCATTTAGTCCATTCCTGAGTGGCTGCAAGGGTTTGATGGACAAAAAGTCCGACGTCGGAACAGACTTCATGAACCCATGTAATAGGGTGACTTCTGTAGGGTGACCTCCACACCTCGGGTGATGAAATTTTATCCCGGATGTTACAAGTCACCCGGAGAACAGCATGTGGAATGTCTTGTGGTATTCTGGACAGTCATGGAAGCCCCTCATACTACTACCACCTCTCGTACTATTATGTCCCCTGTTAATCATCTCTAAACAATTCTTCTAAACTGAATTTTTTCAGTATCTGACACAAAACTAAAATCAGAGGTGTAGAAAGACTTTCAAGTATTGTGGTCCACTTTGGGCATCATTTCATCTTCTTACTACATATTCACAGTCCTTTCCAATATCAGCAACATCTGTCCTGAAATTTCCTTTCTTCTTTATATCAAGCTTCAGACTGAAATAAATGCCTGTCTAGATGCACCATAGTGTGGATACATGAACGAGTGTCACTTCACTATGAAAAGTGAAGTCATGCTTGTTTGCTTTTGATATAGTTCTTTATAAACTATAATCAAAAATTGGTGCAATGACTGTTATGTGTAGTTGTTCTTCCTTTTCAGGTGTTTTTTTCTTTTTTCCTCTTTTAAAAGGCAACAGTAACTAGCGTCCTGGAATATCTGATAAACTGGTTTGGAGAGAAAGAGTTTACTCCAGAATTGGTAATTTTAATATATTCTATCTGCCTATAAACTAATTCAGTGAAAAGTTGTATATTTCAAATAAATATCAGGAAACTCAAATTTATTTTCATAACAATGGTAACTTGTCTCCTTTGCCTGTAGGTATGATCTAGGGAGCACACACTTGGTATTAAAACAAAACTTTGATACTTTTTTCCCTAGCTCCTCTCTATCATGACAATATTTATTAATATATGTGTGGTCTTGGACCAGATATTGGTCTCTACTAGCATTCCGTACAATCGGTGTGTTACCAATTAGTTATGATTAAAAATTGATTTGGAAAATACCACGCTGTACTACTTCTATTTAAATCCACTTAGGGCAGATGGTTTTATGCTTTGTTGGCATGTCTTGAAAAGCCTTTGTTGCCTGAAGCCCACTCCCTAATTCGGCAGTTGGCAAGACGATGCTCTGAAGTCAGAGCATTAGAGGTAAGTAACAATTTAATATGGGAAAATTTTTACAATTCAGCATAGTGTGGGGGATGACTTGACAGTATTGATGAGAAATAAAATTCTTAGTTTGCATTTATCCAAGTTACTCAATCTAATAGTGTGCGTATATATATGTAGTAGACTCACGTGAATGGAAAAAAACAAAATATTGAGAATGAACTACTGGATTTTTATGGAAACGCAACAAATTGCATAAGAATGGCATTCCTTTTCTGCAGCGCAGTAATATTAGACATATGACCTAAGACTTCATATTCCTTTGTTGCAGGAGAACAAGGATGAAGAGAAAGTGTCTGCTCTGAATTTGTTAATCTGTTTAGTTAGCAGGTATGGCAAGCTTCATTTTTATTAAGTAGAATTTAGCGTAATTTATGTACACAGCAAACACAAATCTTGACTATATGATCAGGTTTTTAGGAATATAGGCTATGATGATATTTTTGGAAAGACTTTATATACTGTGGTACACATTTGCTCAGTTAAAATGACTTAGTTTTAAAACCAGGAGAAAACGAAGCATATACTAATTTCCTCAGGAAGAGGTGAGTAAAATTTTAAAAAAACTCATCTGAAACACGTGATCACCAATGAACCTTTCGAACAAATCTAAAATTACTTGTATGAAGCCAAAAACATTCTGGGATTAAAAACTAGTGGTAAAATATAGAGCAAATACACTGTTAGCTACATAATTGGAACAGTGTCTTAACTCTTTCTCAGACTAACTTTTGTCCTCAATATATTCAAATTATGATTTTCTGATAGGTATTTTGATCAGCGTGATCTGGCTGACGAGCCCTCGTGATCCCAGATTGGGAACATTAAATGTCTGACATCGCTATAAAACCAACACCAGCATCAGTGTTAAACAGCTAAGCGAAATGCAGCTCAAAATGTACCTTCTTAGTAGTGAGCTTGAATGGTGTTGAGAAAAAGACTGCTGGTCTCACTGAATAATCCTTGACCTGAAAAGGGTCAGCAGCGAAGTACCTACCCACTCTCCAGCCTGTTTCTCTGCAGAAACAAGTGGTCTTTAAAGCAGTATGCAACTTGAGCTGTTGTAAGCACCCAAGGGTAGTTGAGCCTGAAAAATTGCTTCTGGAGAGTAAGCCCCTTTTGTTGAAACTGTATTACGCATGTGAATAAAGATTTGCAAGACTGGGCCCCAGGCTTTTTACAGATGAAAGCTTGAGGCAGTGAGAAAGCTCTTTCATGAACCCATCTAAAGAATCGGATATTAAAGGGTTTTGTAAAACTTTACAATAAATTTTTCAAAACTGCTCAGTGTGTTTGTCTTGCTAGAATGTTTCTAAAAGTTGCTTCTTGCCATTTATTTTTGCTATTTATAAACTGCAACTTTTCAGAACTGATGTTCATGTTAGATATACATGGGGACTGGGGTTTTTTATGGTCTCACTTCAGGTACTGAATTTAAATAGTACTACAAAACTATATTCCTTATTAGGGACTGTAATATATTTAACAGTTAGCTCAGTATACATAAGATAAAACAGAGGATCTGAAAATGTTGGATACTACTGCAATAAAACTGTAGTTTATACTAATTTTAGCAATAAAATAATTACACATTTACTCACAGGATCCTAATAAGTATTTATTAGTGTGAACAAGCTTGTACAACTATTTGACCTGGCTTTAATATAATCTAGACAAATACTGTAACCTTAAACCTGTTAACTTTACTGGATTTATAAGAATAGTTTCATACACTGATCAGGTATGCTTTTTGTACATTTAACCACTTCAAGCTGAAATTAGTCTCTCTTTGCTGTGTTAGTTTCTCTTGTGCTTTGACTGCCATCGATATTGGCACTTGTTAAGTCTGGGTATATACAAGAAACAAGCTATTCAATATGTTAAAAATACTTAAACATTTCAAATAAATGGCAGATTACTATACTATATAGCATGTCATTTTCACAATATTTAAATGTAAGAACACAATTTCTATTCTGTCCAGTTCTTATACACCACAACAGACTGAGCATAGCTTATGTGATACAGCCATTAACTGCTGTTAAACACTCTCCTTTTGATGAACAAAAGGTGGGATCTACAAAGAGACCTAGATATTTCAGTGCTGAGTGTCACAGTGCCTAATTTTTAGGTACCTAGACAATTACAGGGACAACATTGATCCACATGGCCTGAGTTAGGTGCTTAGGTTTCTTATATAATGAGTGGGGAGAGAGATTAAGCAGTTAAGTGTGATTCACAGGAGCCAGCATAATAGATGGGGAGCCACTTAAGATGACAGGGATGTGTGCTAAACTCTGCCTCTCTCTGAAAAAGGTGCCTAAATCCAGGCTGTGCCCATCTCTGTTTAGTAATCCATGAAAGGTAACCCAACACCTAGAGGCAGGTGGCTTAGGTACCTAAGCTGTTCCTTTAGGGGATGAGTTAGGTTCCTGCCTCAGCCCCACAAAATGGATGGTATCAGCAATTGTAGTGCCCACCTTATAACTTTTAGCTGGTTAGAGCATTTGCCTGGAATGCAGGAGATTCAAATTCAATTCCCTCCACTGTGCATGAGGAGAAACGATTTGAACAGGGGGTCTCCCACCTCTTGAGTGTTTCAACCACTGACCTATCCAATATTCTGATGAGAGATTTCCTCACCTTCTGCTGAAGCTGATCTATTGTGGATGAATCATGACAAAGTGATGAGAAAGTGGGGACTGGACTTGAGATTTCCCACATGGCTGCCATAACCATCAGGTCATAGAATCATTCCCTCTCTGGCCCAAACATAAAACTGGCAGCATTAGAACAGACACTGTATGATTTCTCTCACTGACCCTGTTACAAACTACTCCCCAAGGATACCAAAATATGACCAGAAACACCATTTCACTGTAATATAATTGTTCTTTGCTCAAAGTGGATTGTATGATGTGGGTGAAGTAACAGCAACAGAAGGGTTTGTATTCCAGGTAGTGAAGGTTTCAGGAACATCTGTTCTCAGCTGCAGTGGTTGGGGCCTGCCAGCAGAGAAGGGGTCAGGTTTATGGCTGGTGAAGCCCAGCTGATTGGTGGTAATTTTGGATGTCTCAGTAGGCAAATTGTGGGACATAATACCTACAACAGCCTAAATGGCTACTAACTTCTACCAACAACTTAACTTTTCCCATTCAAAAAACTAGGAAAGGTAATGGCAAAAAATACTTGTTAATGCAGAGTTAAGGTTGCTTGGTAGTATGTTATCACCTTTCAGAATGCTAAATTGAGCAAAACTCATACATCCCATAAACAATCATACCGTTAGTCTGTCAGCCCCCCAGGTGCTGAAATGCTCTTCATCTCCTTTTACAATCCCCAGGTGCTGATGCTTTTCATCTCCTTTTACAATCCATTCACTCTCACCTACAGGATTCTAGCTAACACTATTAAAGAACAAAAATGGAGGGGAAAAGTTGCCCACTCTACCATACTTCAGGTTTTCAAATCCAACTTTAAATATTTTTAAAATACATCTGCCATCAATCATCATACAGCAATCTAGTAACTGAAATGCATGTGTTTCAGTTAAAGTTATTTAATCAGTTGAATGTGTATTGTAGTGGATTGTTAATGTCTTAGTACAGAATTTATTAATTTCATACCAAGATACTAATGTAGTGTTAAGCTATTTTTATTAATTAATATTTATTTTACATAATGCAGGAATTGTGCTGCATGCCACTATAATTTATAAGATATATAAGTGAAGCTAAATTGATCAAGATATCTTTAGTGTACACAGGATTTTTTAAAAAGGGGAGATGCACGGATCTCAACATGTTTTACATCTTCTGTATCATCACCTGAAATTTACCTGCAAAGAAAGCAGAATTGAGTTACAAAATGTCAGTATTATCTGTAAATCCTTTCAGTGGCAGCAACTTCTCATACTTGCTTTGTTAAAAGAGCTAGCAGGAGAGAGTGCAGTCCTCTTCTTCACCAGTAAAACAAATCTAGCCATTCTACTACATTTGTTAAACCCAGTTAAAAGTATTTGTACAAGTTTGTCTGTGTTCAAAGTTGCATCAAAAACAATTTAAACTAGTGCAAAGCCCTGTGGGAACACACTTAAATTAGGTTGTTGGCAGTGAAGCCCATTATGTCACCGCCCCTTCTAGTGGTTTCATGTAAATATTGAAGAGGAGTGGAGACTGGGTAGTTTGTCAGTAACTACATAGACCATGTTAATTTTGCAGGCGATAATCCAAGTTGTACTAAAACAGGTTCTCAGACTGGGGGTTGGGACCCCTCAAGGGGTCACAAGACTATTACATGGGAGGGGTGTCACAAGCTGTCAGCCTCCACCCCAAATCCCGCTTTGCCTCCAGCATTTATAAGGGTGTTAAATATATAAAAAATGTGTTTTTAATTTATGGAGAGGGTCGCAGTTAGAAACTTGCTATTTGAAAGGGATCACCAATAAAAAAGTTTGAGAACCACTAACAAGTTAAATCCCATGGCACCTGGAATTCTACAAAAGTATCAGTCATTTTCTAGAAGTAGAAGATACTGAAACAGCAATTCTCAACCTCATTTGGTTGGAAGCTTCCCCTTCTTTCCCCTACTGCCACACCTTCATTTTCCCTGTCTTTCTTTTCTATGTATTTTTCTTGGTTTTGCTTTTCATTTTATAATTATGTTTTTTCTCAGTGCTAACCTTCTCTGCTCTTTCAATAGAAAAGCCCTTCAATAATACTCAAAATAAGCCATTTCCTGACATACACACTTAGTACAGCTTTAAATTCTAGTCCCAACTGAACACTTGAACAGTGATGAAGTAGATAAGGAAACCTATTAAATGATTTTACAACAGTTGTCTAATCTGAGATGTACTCACATGCAGGCATTGCTGAAACTTCAGCTGTCACAATACTCTTTATTCCCAGATTTGATAAGCCCCCTCTGATTAGTCCACAGGTGAATGCCAGATACTAAACATAAAATTACATTTTATTTTATGTCAGCATCATCGAAAATTAAATTTACAATAAAAGTATACTAGCACAGTATCACAATCTAACTACAAATGCATAAAAATGGCCTATGTGGTAGGTCTGGTTTTGTTTCAACATTTGAGGACATGCCAACGTTTTGCAAGACATTTGGCCAAAGGGTATATAAACTTAATACTAGAATACCCAGACCTCAGGTTATTCTTAGAAAATGGGTAAATGTTATGAATTTAAAGATATCTCCAAATATTTTTACAGAAAAATGTATAAAATAGAAAACAGTGTCTCAAGCAGACTAGACAGAAAGAGGCGAATCTCCTAAGATTATCTAGTATTTTAAAGATCCATAGTCATGTCTTCTGTTAAAAGATCAAAAGTTATCTAAGAGATATTTGAAGTATATTATAATTTAATTGAGCACTCTATTTCCAGCAACATCTCTGACCAAAACCACTTCAGAGCAGCAGAGTGTCTGCTGAGGCACTGATGTAACTTATCTAACCTATTATGTTAGCTACAGTATTTAATAAAACTAAGAGCTATTTATAAAAATCTGATGGAAGATATTTCTTATAAAAATGTATCATCATTGAAAGCTTGTTTTGAGCATAACTTTAATATAATCTCACAATCTCTTGGGAATTAGGGGGAAAGGAATGGAAGAGAAAGACAGGAAGGTACCTGATAATACATGCTTTCTATTAAATGGAAAGGAAAAAGTTTTGTGAGGCTAATGGTCACCCTCATTGCAGTATTCCCCAGAGAGCAAGCTGTGTGGTTTGTTGATGTTCCACTCACAGGCAGAGCAGAAGAGACCCCCCAGGCAGACCTAGCTCTGTCAGACAAGCCACTCAGACTTGACACTGCTAGGTTTCAAAACAACCATGATTATTTCCTGACCCACCAATCACATTCACTGAACCAAAATACAATAGAAAACATTACTGATACCTAGTCTAGCACTTAACACTTGCATAGAAAATGCTCCAAACACATTTTTGTACCTTTTCTATCCATATAACTCCAGTCATAAGAGCTTTTACAATTGAATCAAGATAATACAGATCTAAAACTGCTAATTTTCCAGGCTACAGCTGAAGAATACCTTAGGTGCATATTCTAAATACTGTTTTCCTGTAGACATCTGAGTCAAGAGACGAAATTTGTTATCCTGAAGTACATAGATACCCTATAGGAAAAGAAATTTTTCCTTTAGCAGGATATTTAGCAACATATTTAATCAACGTTTCTACAGAGAATCAGTTAATCTTTTTGTAAGAGGTAGTTACAAATACAGTGAAATGTTTTCAGATTGAAACAGAAAACTGGATTTATACTATATATAAAGAATAAAGAGTAGAAAGTTCAAACTGAATTGTTTCTTGAAGTTTTATAAAATAAAATTTAAAAACAGGAACCATAGAAAAGATACTTCAAATTGCAAGCTAATAGAAAACCACAATATTGCATTAATATATATGATCAACTTGCTGATAAGAAGTGTATAATGTTTTCTTAAGATAATTTCTTTGCATTTAGAATCCTATAATGACTTTACGTATTCAGGTTCACAAAGCACATTCATTGTTTTGGTAAATGTATACCTAATTTAATTTTGGCACAAATCTTTCAAGGGTTAAAGTTGTGAAGTTGGGATTTGCCTGATGACTTGCATGTAAATGGGAGAAGTCTTTCCAGTGCTGAAGAATAATTTTAACAGCGGTTCTGATATATTAAATTTTGTTTGTCTAAATACTTAAGACACTATAAATTTTTTCTCCACTACTTTCTCCAAAAATAATTTAAGAATGAAACGTTATTGGAGAGGATATGGACTTCCTGACATGAACAGCATAAAAACAGATTCTAATAATCCATCCCTGCACATATTAAAAAGGTGCCCACAAAACTTTATGTAACAGAAAGTATAAAACCAGCACAGGCTGACCTAAGCATGCAATGAAAATGTCTCCAAGTTTAATTTCTGGCTGTAAAAGTAAGGATGATTCTGTCAATTTATAACCTAACATTACTTGAAATGAATTTAAAGGTACATATAAAACTAATGTTATTTAAGGCTCTGCTATTACAGATCTCAAATATTTTTGGAATATAATAACTGAACAAATTATTAAATTTGAGTATGCAATTTCTAATCTGCAAGCATTTCTTGTTAAATTGTATTCGTGATAAAATACCCATTGAAAGTTAAATACTTTTCAGTTTACCTTTTGCAACCATTTCTCCCCCTTTCAAGTTTCCTATCCCCAATTTTATCATGAAACTTGTGCCATATCTTGGATTATTGGAAAGAAAAAACATAGATTTGAGGCTCTAACAATGAAAGCAGCTATTTACATGATTCTGCTATAGCTTTGAGAACTAGCTAGCTCCGCAGATGAAGGGACATGAATACAGAGCCACATCAGTGGGATGCCAATTTGCAGTGAAAGTTTGTCAGTTGTTTCATACAAAATGCGTTTAGCAGGGTGAAAGTATTTCAAATGGCAACAATTAAAAGTATACAATAATGACTTCAAAGTAAAAATGGTTCAAGGAACTCATTCCAGAGAAATATTACGAAGGCAGTTTGAGATAGCATGTATGACAAAGTGAAATTGCTTTTTATTAAATGATTCATCAGTAAAATGTGTTGTAAAAGAACAAAACAATCACAATTGCCATCTCCATTTCTGGACTGTGGACTTGCATTGGGTCTGTGGGCGCAGCAGTAATACAATGAACATTTTGGGGACTGTAGGCATTTAGGCTCAGATCCTCAAAGGAATTTAAGCAGCTATTGATTTTAATGGAAGTTAGAAGCTTAAATTGCTTTGATGATCTGTGCATTAGTCTTTTAAAATGGCAAAAGACTATAACATCACTCTAAGCTTTTATTACAGCCAAGTCTGTATTATAAAGACCACTCTAATATTTATTATAGTCAAGTCTGCATTGAAAGTAGTGTCTAAAACAATTCTTTTTTTTTTTTTAAACTAAGGACAGCTACTTTTTAAATTAAGACCATATAAAGAAAAAGGTTTTTCCTAATGAAAAGTGTATATAATTAATTTCAGACCAAGATAAACTAAAGCAATATTATTCCTTCAAAATAATAAAATGTTTATAACAAGCTCCACAAATTAACTCTTATGTATTATGTATGTACAGTATTAATACCTGATGATTGGTCCTTAGATTATCAATTTGCTTTTTGAATACAGTAGTCCAAAAATCTTTGCAGATGAACTTCATAATATCTAACTCATCCTTGAATCTGGCAGTGTCTTTGGTAAATCTAAGAGCAGAGCAGAAGTGGTTAGGCTGATTTTGTCCAAGTAAATGCAGGTGTACAATGACTTTCTCAATTGACCACATGTCAAGTAAATGACAAAAAAAAAGCAGCTATATCCAACACTAGTCCAGATTTAAGTGTATAACACAGAAAATTCAGACTCCGTTGTCTACTGTCACTCATGTATGCATAGTATTGTGTGTTGCTTTTATGTTTTCTTAATACCTACGCATGATGTGGCAAAATTATGATGGTACCAATATCTTTGAATTTACTAACTTAACCCTGGGGAATGAATAGCTGACAGCAGTGCAGGATGGATTCAAAGCACTGAGTATTAAGGTAGAGCAGACAAGCCAAGTTAATGTTGTTTGCGTATGATGCTTTAGATGTATGCACCAGAGACTGTGTTAAAATATTTGTCAGAAGACAACATACTGTGCACACATGGCATATTATTGGATGCTCACTATTATTTTCCAAACAAAAATTACATCAAATATGACAAAAGAGGCAAATACATATCCTTTCATTTGCCGCACCTTCCTAAAAAGAGTGATCTTGGGGGCGCTTATTATTTTTAATAATTGTTTTTCCATCCCTCTATATAGTTTACCTCCAACTACCCCTCTTGCTAGCATTATTTGTTCTATATATATATATATATATATATATATATATATATATATATATACACACACACACATACACACACATGTATACACACATACATATATATATACACACATGTTTAGGAAAGGGGATTTTTTAAAAAAACATCAAAGAAACCCAAAAAGTGAGGAAATTAAAATCTTTAGGTTCAGCATGGAGTTCACTTGAGTAAACTAAGTGAATCATAGAAGGAACGCACATTCCTAAAGGAAAAAACAATCAGAAAGACAAGAAAAAGAATACAGTATAGTTAAATGGCAAGGTCCAGGAGGTTCAAAGAGGCATCCTTAAGAAATGGGAAATTTGACCCTACTGCAACCAATAGCAAGGAGCGTAACCTGTGGCAGATAAAATATATGATGTAAATTAGGAGGGCTAAAAGTAATTTTGTAAAGCAAATACCAGAAAAAAACCAAGAAATTAATGAAGTACTGTATATCAAAAGTGGTAAGCCTATCAGAGAAGCAATATGTCTGGTGGGCTATAAGGGAATAAGGCCTTGTCTACCGACCCTACATAGTTTTGTCCACAAAAGGTAGCTTCTGTCAAAAAAACCATGGAGGTATACACACTAAAACGTTCCTCCTGCCGACAAAACTCTCCTGCTTTGCTGACAAAATAAAACTGCGTCAATGTGAGGCATAGAGCTTTTTGCAGCAAAGTTAGATCAAAAAGCATCAATGTAGATGCTGCATTCATTATGTTGTTGTAACTGCTCCAGGAAGTATCCCCCAATGCCCATCATAACCACTCTGCTCACTGTTTTGAACTCTTCTGCCCTGCATCCAACCAGCTGACACAGGTACACAGCCATCCCCTTTAAAGCCCAGGAAGTTTTGAAACTGCTCAGCGTAGAGAGCTCACATAGCTACTGCCCAGCTGAGCATGCTGGTTCCGGGCAGCAAACTCACTCCTGCCTGGACTACAGGGAAGGGGGTGGATCTCCTTAGTCTGTGGGGAGAGAAGGCTGTGGGAGAATTCAGAGGGAATCACTGAATCAAAACATTAATGCGGAATCCTGCTCTCCCTGGCACTAGGACCACAGTGGCAGGCAGGCAGCTGCTGCTATTGGGGGGATGGGGGAAGAGACTTGTGCTGTGCTAAACCAGGGAGCGAGGTGGGGGCTGATGTCAGGGTGTCCCTTCCCCTTGCTGGTGTACTGGTCTCTGCTGAGCTGGGGGATAAGGGGACACCAGCTGTCTGTGCACCACCAGTTCTGCCTCAGGACTGGTTGTTTCTGGCTGCTGTCTGAACTTAAAGAGACAGCATGCCAATACACTCTCTCCCAACACACACAGTTCCCCAACATACAATCTGTCCCTCTCTCTCACATGCACACTCCCCAACATACTCTCTCTCTCATACACATACTCCCTCCCCCCACCCCCACATATACACTTCTGTGTGTTTCTTGTGTTAGTGTTTAGCAATGTCAGTTTGATTATATTACCAAATGCTACTTTAAAAAGTGATTTAAAATGTGCTACTTTTAGGGCACATACAGCAATCATTAGATGGTTCATAGAAAGATGCAAACAAACAATGCCAGGCTTAGCACATTACAGCAACACACATGACTGTGGATCAGTGTTAATATGCTCCTTCAAGGCATCCCTCAGCCAAATAGCCACCCATTGGGCTCCTCTTATAGCCTTGTGTTCAGAACACACAGCACAATACTGAACAGCAATGCAGGATCCATGCTTTCTGACAGAGATGGCTAGATTGCAGGTTACCAGGGCAATTGAAAAGCAATTAGCAATCTAGCAGGATGCCCACCAAACAATGGGATTGAGAAACTTTCATCATGTGATGCTGTACCTGCCCCCATGAAGCATTGCAAATCTTTCCCAAAGCACCATGCAGCCAGTTGCACAGTGGAATAGCTACCCACAGTGCCCTGCTCTCTGTATCAATGCAAGAGCTGCCATTGTGGATGCGCTCAACTGACACAAGGAATGTAGTGTGTATATACCACAGCAGTTTAATTACAGCAATGATTGTATGTCGATGTAACTTGTGTCAACAAAACTCTGTAGTGCAGACAAGGCCTAATAGGCACAATTCATGAGGAAAAGGACATTAGAGTAACTATGTAATTTGTTTGCCTCAGTCTTTACCACATTTATCTCCCCTGCACCCTTCTTTGGGTAATAAATATTAACCATAAGAGAATGAGGTGTCAAAAAAGAAGGTACTAGAACAAGTGACAATTAAAGAACTATAAATCCCCTATATTAGATTGCATTCATCCAAGAATTATGGATGATTTTAAGATGAAGTGTTTGGACTGCTAACAAAAGGATTCAATCACCCATTAAAGTCAGCTACTCTACCAAAGGTCTGAAGGTAAGCTGACGTCTTATCTCTCTTTAAAAAGCACTAGAAGTGATGCTATAAAGTACAGTGCTGGTAACCTTACTTAAATACCAAAAATTCATAGAGGGCTCCAGTCCACACAGTATTCCTGGGGAAAGAGTTGGCAGGGAGGGACATCAAAATGAAATGCAGTGGGTAGGAGCAATGCTATAAGATGACATTTTTTTAAATCTCACCATTCTTACCTTTCAATTAATCCTTGTCCTACTCTAAACCCCATATTTTCCAGTTTAGTGATGCATCGTCCATTTTCCTAGAAAATACAAAAAAGTGTCATTTTCATATTCTGTTAATGCCAGTCTTGTAGCATGGGTGTACAGGGAAAATAATAACACATCCCTCCCTAATGGCCTCTAGCTATAGACTCTGATATGCTATTTCAGCTCCTGCTCCTCCCCTGCAAACACATGCTAACAGTAAGATCCGGTCAGCCGGCTCTTCTGAAAGGTTTTACAAAAGAATCAGCTATTTCGAGTTCAGGAGATAAACGTGTTTCATGTCTTTCTTTCTCTAGCTTTGCCCAGGACCGCGCCAGCCTGAGCTTTGCCCCCCGGTGGTCCTGGCACCGAGAGGCCCTGGCGGGAGCGGGGTTTGCTCCGGACACAGGCATCGTGCCAAGCCGGAGCGTAGGGACTAGCTGGATAAGGAACCCCCAGGAGATCGCCCCCAGGCCACGGCGTGCGAGTGCCTGGGAATAGGGGTCTCCGCGGCCCCTCGGGATCTCCCCCCGGCAGTCCCCGCCTCACCCCCTCGCCGTGCTCCGCGGCCCGGTACAGCCCAGACACCATCTCGTTGTGCAGCAGCAGGAACAGCGTCTCGTCCGCCATCTCCGGCCTGGTCATGCCGGGGGCTGGAGGTCAGGGCCCGGCCTCGCGCTGCCTTCCCTCTCCACCTCCCTCCCCGGCGCCTTCCTTCCCAGACCGGGCCCCGGCAGCTCCGGGAACCAGCGCGGCCTCACTGCCAAGGCAACGGGCCACTTCCGGGCAGGGGCGGGGCTTCCCGCTGTCAAACTACAAAGGCCCCGCCTCCCGGGAGAAAAGCAGGTGGGAGGGGGGAAGGAGCGCGCTGCGCGGTTCTCAATGCCGGGCAAAGGAGGAGAAGGAGAAGGAGAAGGAGAAGGGGGAGCGGGAAGGGTTGCAAAGTTAGAGTGAGGGGATTCAGTCCTGGGTGCAAAGGATGCTGGGTGTGAAAACTGGGGTCTATTGGAATGTCAGATATTTAAACTATTGAGGTCTGCTTGAAATTCAGTAAATTCCCTTTTCTCCATAAGCCCCAGGTATAATCTTGTCCCTTTATACCCATGCACAGCCCCTAGTCTCACTCATGTTTTAAACAGCCACTAGCTTTCCCAGCTCTAAAAGCTGTTATAGACATTCTGCCAATATCCCTTGGGCAATGGCATTTTACCTTTTTTTAAAAAAAAGCTAATGCCAGTAACACAGTTCTCTTTGTGGCTGACATTCATTATAAAGGGAAAAAATTACAGTCTACAGGAGAAAATCTTCTTGACAGCTCCGGGGGATGTGTGGGGTGAGGAAGGATACAAGTTGGATGTGAGTTTATAATGGTACCCTCTACCTCTGCTGATACATCTGGAATTAAACTAAGGATGATGTTAGAGATAGGCAGTAGAAACTTACTTTTTTCTTCGCATTTATTTTATCACCTGCAAAAAAAGTTAAACAGAAATTAAAAGGTACAATGACTAAAGTGAAATCCCTGCAAGATACATGGACACTTTAGAGTCCTAAATGTATATCCCAAATGAAAAAAAAACACAGTAAAAGAACTAAAAAAGAGACACCGTGGCTTAACAACCATGTAAAAGAAGCAGTGAGAGATAAAAGGCATCTTTTAAAAAGTGGAAGTCAAATCCTAGTGAGGTATATAGAAAGGAGCATAAACACTACCAGATTAAGTGTAAAAATGTAATAAGAAAAGCCAAAAAGGAGTTTGAAGAACAGCTAGCCCAAAACTCAAAAGGTAATAAAATGTTTTTTAAGTACAACAGAAGCCTGCTAAACAACCAGTGGGGCCCCTGGATGTTCGAGATACAAAAGGAGCACTTAAAGATGATAAAGTCATTGTGGAGAAACTAAATGAATTCTTTGCTTCAGTCTTCACAGCTGAGGACATTAGGGAGATTCCCAAACCTGAGCCATTTTTTGTAGGTGACAAATCTGAGGAATTGTCATAGTCTGAAGTGTAACTAGAGGAGGTTTTGGAACTAATTGATAACCTTAACTCTAATAACTAATTGATAACCTTAACTCACCAGGACCAGATAGCATTCACACAAGAGTTCTGAAAACTCAAATGTGAAATTGCGGAACTACTAACTATGGTTTGTAACCTGTCCTTTAAATCAGCTTCTGTACCCAATGACTGGAAGATAGCTTATGTAACAACCTTTTAAAAGGGCTCTAGAGGTGATCCCAGCAATTACTGTACAGACCGAGAAGTCTAACGTCAGTACCGGACAAATTAGTTGAAACAAGAGAATAAAATTGTCAGGCACATAGAAGAACATAAATTGTTGGGCAAAAGTCAACATGGTTTCTATAAAGGGAAATCATGTCTTGCTAACCTATTAGAGATCTTTGAAGGGGTCAACAAACTTGTGGACAAGTGGAATCCAGTGGACATAGTGTACTTAGATTTCCAGAAAGCCTTTGACAAGGTCCCCCACCAAAGGCTCTTAAGTAAATTAAGTTGTCATGGGATAAGAGGGGAGATCCTTTCATAGACTGAGAACTGATTAAAAGTCAGGAAATAAAAGGTAGGAATAAATGGAAAATTTTCAGAATAGAGAGGGGGAACAAGTGGTGTTCCCAAGAGTCAGTCCTCAGACCAATCCTATTCAACTTATTCATAAATGATTTGGAGAAAGGGGTAAACAATAAAGTGGCATAGTCTGCAGATGATACTAAACTGCTCAAGATAGTTAAGACCGAAGCAGACTGTGAAGAACTTCAAAAAGATCTCACAAAACTAAGTGTTTGGGCAACAAAATGGCAAATGAAATTTAACATGGATAAAATTGGACACACATTGGAAAAAATAACCCGAACTATACATACAATATGATGGGGGCTAATTTAGCTACAACTAATCAGGAAAAAGATCTTGAAGTCATCATAGATAGCTCTCTCAAGGCATACACGCAGTGTACAGCAGCAGTCAAAAAGCAAACCGGATGTTAGGAATCATTTAAAAAAGGATAGAGAATAAGACAGAAAATATCTTATTGCCCTTATATAAATCCATGGTATGCCCACATCTTGAAAAATGTATACAGATGTGGTCTCCTCATCTCAAAAAATATATACTGGCATTATAAAAGGTTCAGAGAAGGGCAAATAAAATGATTAGGGGTTTGGAACAGGTCCCCTATGAGGGGAGATTAAAGAGGCTAGGACTTTTCATCTTGGAAAAGAGACTAAGGGGGGATATGATAGAGGTATATAAAATCATGAGTGGCGTGGAGAAAGTGAATAAGGAAAAGTTATTTACTTGTTCCAGTAATATAAGAACCGGGGGCAGGAGGGGAATGAAATTAATAGGCAGCAGGTTTAAAATAATTAAAAGGAAGTTCTTCACACAGCACACAGTCAATCTGTGGAACTCCTTGCCTGAGGAGGTTGTGAAGGTTAGGACTATAACAGGGTTTTTAAAAGAACTGGATAAATTTAAGGAAGTTAAGTCCATTAACAGCTATTAGCCAGGATAGGTAAGGAATGGTGTCCCTGCCTAGCCTCTGTATGTCAGAGAGGGGTGATGGATGGCAGGAGAGAGATCACTTGATTGTTACCTGTTAGGTTCACTCACTCTGGGGCACCTGGCATTGGCCACAGTCAGTAGACAGGATACTGAGCTAGATGGACCTTTGGTCTGACCCATTTTTATGCTCTCACTCTCACTATATTAGTTATAGAATTTAAGGCCAGAAGGGACCAGATCATCAAGGCCAGGCCATTAGCACCACCCAGCACAATGAACCATCTTTCATTCATGTTTACTTGCGTGTTCACTTCAGATGGGTAATTGGCCCATTTCATAAACAAAGCCAAATCAACATCAAGTCCCTACAGAGTGAGAAAGAGATGTATTTTCCTTTCATGCTAAGTCTGTGAGTTGCTCATCATGCTGTAGAGCTGGATGCATTAAAAGAACCTAAATAGCAAGAAACCTAGATTAGTAAATAAGAGGAACAACGGAACCCCCATCCCAAAGGAATTTTACAGCCAGAACAGACACTTGTCTACCCAGCTCACAGAGTGCTACAAAGCCCTGGGCCATGAGTGGGGTCTGAGTATGGAGCGCTCTACAGGGCCAGCAGGACTAGAAGAATCATAGAAGATTAGGGTTGGAAGAGACTTCGGGAGCCCATTCAGTCCAAACCCCGTGCTCAAAGCAGGACCAACCCCAGCTAACCCACAGGAGTCACAGAACTGAGCTGCCCCCGCCAGTTATGCTGCAAACGGCAGGCTCGCCTCAGAGCGAGGCAGGCTGTGGAAAGGCAGCGCTCTGGGGCCAGTAGGGGAGATCCCCGCACAGAGCCGGGGAGGATGGGACAACAGTGCCAAGCAGGCAGCTCGCTTGCCCCGCAAGTAGGGTGACCAAAATACCAGGACTGTTCTGATTTTATATGGACAGTCCTGGTATTTGGGGATTTTTCTTATAGAAGTGCCTATTATCCCCCAACCCTGTCCCGATTTTTCACACTTGTTATCTGGTCACCCCACCCGCAAGACTAGCAGCCTGGCCAGCTCCCCGCTGCTCTACAGCAAGTTCGCCCCTTAGAGGAGCAGCAGGGCAGGAGCTCGGGAGAGGGCGCCTGTAAGAGGAAGAAGCAGGCAGCGCGCGCAGTGACTGGCACGACGCCAGGCCGTGCGGCAGATCGCTCTTGTTTCCAAATAAAATGCTTTGTTATTGGGTCATTTATAACAAAGTAGGAGCTGATTGGCTACACCCCAGACCCGTTAGTTCTGCCGCTTGGCCTCTAAGGTGCCTCGGTGGAAAAAATAGGATTAGTTCGAGATGGGTGGAAATGGGCAGTATTACTCCGTTTCTGATTGGTTAATCTGAAGGAAACTAACTGTGCTGGTTGGTTTTAAGTGGTGTCAATTTGTTTGTCCGTTTGGTATTCGCCGATGTGGCTGGCAAAAGCAACTGGTGATAGGCTGTGGGGGTGTCACTCCGACATGGGGCTCTTTAATTGGCAGATGCGTCGGGCGCTGCTTGGCTGTGGGTGGTGTCGTTCTTCGTCCGGGTTTGGGGATTGGCGGGTCGATGGTTGGCTATTGGTGTCACTCTTGCTCCGAGCTCTGTGATTGGCGGGTTAAAGGGCGGGTCGTGTTGTCCGTAGGCGGGGCGTCTCTCCCCGTTACCCAGCGGTGCTTTGCGCAAGGCTCCTGGCTAGGCCGCGCTGGTGGCGGGATGGCGGTGGCGGTGCGCGCGCTGCAGGAGCAGCTGGAAAAGGCCAAGGAGAGCCTCAAGCACGTGGATGAGAATATCCGCAAACTCACGGGCCGGGACCCCAACGATGTGAGGTGAGGCGAGGCGAAGCGAGGCCGGGGCTGGGCCCTGGCGCTCAGGGCGAGCCTTGCGGGCTCCTTTTCTCGGGAAGCGGTGGGGCCGCGCATGCCTGACCCTGGCAGCAAACCCTGCCGACTGTTCGCGGGTTTTCGGGCTCCCCGGGCCACAGCCCGACGCCCCTTCTCGCTTCGGGTGTCTGGTCCGACCCGTGAGCGCGGGAGACCCCCCGGGGCGCCTTGGCCAGCGCTGCGCCCTCCCCCTAGTGTGCAGGTGGGGGTTCCCCGCCACTTTCCTTGCTGCTCCCGGGGAGTTGCTCGGCCGGGCGCTGGATCGACTCTCACCAGCTCGTGATTGTAGGGACCCGGTGCGTGTGATTTGCCCGCACGGTCGGTAAGGTGTTTAAGGGGGACACAAAGAGTCTCCTTTCTGCAGTCGTCTCGTCCGTCAGGCGTGATCCTGCCGAGGAGGCCCATCCGGGTTGGGGTGGGGTCATAGGGTTTCCAAAAGTCCCTTTTTTTTCCCCACGAATGTAGGTGAGTGGTGCTCGCTTATTATTAATGATATTGAGAGGAGGAGTCGGGTGGGAAAATAGCCTCTTATTAAAAAAAAAAATACAAAGTTGGTGATCCTAAGTAGCAGTTGCGTCCCTGTGCACCTCCCCAAGATTTGTGCTGCTGCTCCAGGGCCAGGGTTTTCCAAGCAAAGCTCTGATGCTGTCACAGTTCATGTCTGGTGTGTGCAGCCATGCAGGTGTCTAGAGAGAGCATGTATTTTCTTACCCTGCTCAAGTTCTAACACCTAGTACATTTCTTCCAGGCCCGCTCAAGGTAGATTATTGACCATCACAGGCCCTGGTGGAGGTAGAGGACGTGGTAACATATTGCTAAGGTAAGAAAGTGCAAAATGAGATAAAATAAAGTTAGCGCATGTTTGTGCATATATTAGCTTTAATTATGACTACATGAGACACTTATTTATTTTGTGGCCAACTGTCTGCTTTGGCCAAATGATACTTTCCCATAGTAAAATGTCAGGTATTGGAGGGTCAGAATTCCAGGATTATTGTGTATGTTATGCCACTAATATAGGCCAGTGACTTAGTGTCTGGAGGGTACGATATAATTTGGCTGCTACCAAAATATAATTATTATGGTTATTTTCTGCAAGGCAGGCAAGCATTACTCACACAGGCAGGGGGATTGATTTACCTAGGGTCACAATTGAATCAGTGACAAAACTGCATTGGGAACTCTGGAGCTCCAGCTTCCAGGTCTCTGTTCAGACTATTACTTATTTGTTGTATTTCCTGTTTTAAGTCTTGTGTGGTGGTTGTTTTTTTGTTGTTGTTGTTGTTGTTTGTTTTTTTTTCAGGCGTGGATTCTCAGATAGTGGAGGACCCCCAGCCAAACAGAGGGATCTTGAAGGGGCAACCAGTAGGTAGGTACAGTAGTGGACGTAGAAATTTTACGTGCGTAACAGGTCATTATGATTTAGCAAATTCAAATTCTCAGAACTGGTAATTAAGTCTGTTGGCTTTAAAATTACTTGCTTAAAGATTACTCATTCCAAACTTAAGACACTCTTGTCACTAATGTTTTCGGACGATCACTGTTGCTCTGGTAAGGGTATGATGCCCTGTCTGTATTAACATGTTCATCTCACCTCTGATGAAATTTTGTCTCAACCTCTTCACTATAAAATGCAATACAATGGACCTGTAAGGTTAGTATTTGCTTTCCATTTTAAGCCACTGGTTTCACTACTGATCTGTTCTATAATTGTGAAGGAGTGCAATCAGATGTAGAATTTGAGTGGTAACTTATATGCACACACCTGTTAATATTACTTCAGAAACATACAGGTGTAAACTGCCCCCTCCGCTCAATGGGGTGTTAACACTGAAGTCTAAAATGCTTAATTGTCAACATTAACTACTGAACATACTAAGTGAATGTTTTTGCTAGTATTTTTATCATTGAATACAGTGGTAGACATTTGACAGTGCAGGCAGTTTGAGTATCTGTTTGCTGGAGCAGAGAACTAAGGCTTCTACACATTAAAAATGCAGTGGTTTAACCCCGTGGTGGCCAACCGGAACCTCAAAAGGAGCCAGAATTTACCAGTTTACATTGCCAAAGAGTCACAGTAATACGTCAGCAGCCTCCCACCAGTTCCCAGTGCTTTCCATGCACTGTGCCTCCCTCTCTTTCCTCCTGCTTCCCAATCAGCTGTTTCATGGCATGCAGGAGGATCTGAGAGGGAGGGTATGGAGTGAGGGCATGGCAAGGTCAGGGGAGGGTGTGGAAAGGAGAGGAGTGTGGGGCAGGGCCTGGGGTTGAGTAGTGAGCACCCTCTGGAACATTGGAAAGTTGGCGCTTATAGCTCCAACCCCAGCGTTGGTGCCTATACAAGGAGCCACATATTAACTTCTGAAGAGCTGCATGTAGCTCTGGAGCCACAGGTTGGCCACCTCTGGTTTAACCAAACGGATTTAAAACTGATTAAGTTAAACCAATGCAAGCCCCTATGTAGACTAAACTAAGGTCACAAACCCATTACTGTGGCCTTTGCATGTACTATTCTTGATTTTCAGTGTCAGAGCTGCACTTCATAGTTAGGTTGGAGTACTCTCATACTGTCTGCTGCTCTTCCCCTCATTGACTTACATTTTGACCAGTCACTTATTTTACTAGTGTTCTTTTTCACATCTCATGCACACTCAGGAGAATCAAAACTCCACACATTGGTTGATGAAAGAGCACTGACATTTTATTTAAATCCCCTGATCTCTCCATGGCCTTAAAAGACAATAGTAAAGGTGAGGTTATTTTCAATGCTTGTCTAAATGGATTAGGCTCTGTATTTGAGAACTACAAACTACCTTCTGTCCCTCTTCCTGCAACATTAAAAGACACATTTCACTAGGCTAAGGCAGCCTCTTTGGCGTGTCTTAAATGTGTGCTCATTGAAAACTGCAGAGCTGGAACTTGGAGATCTGTACACACATTCTCTAAACATTACTCCCTTGATTCAGCATCCAGATGTGCTGCACAGTTCAGTAAAGCTATACTTCAGTCAGTGTTTAAGTAGGACTCTGTGTCCCACTTTCCTCATTTCACAGTACTACTCATCAGACTGTCCCAAGAGTGGGAGTGTGTAGGTGCCACTCGGAGAAGAAGTAGATTACTTGCCTGTCACTGGAGTTCTTCAAGATGGACTCTATGCATCCACGCTTCCTACCCATTGTCTGTGAAGTCTTTATTGCAGTCACACCTGAGAAGTTGGTGAAAGGAACTGATCTGGCCAGAATGCCACACTCACTTTTATAGTTTTACCCTCAAACAGTCAGGCACGGTGAAGGAGAGGGATGAGATATTAGCACACTTGGGTGACACTGCAGTGAACCATTTGACCACTGGAACTGCAACAGTAGTGCAACCCAAGAGGGTGAATGTGTAGAGTCCATTTCAAAGAACTCCAGTTACAGGTGTACATGTCCTCTATTTTTTTCTTTATAGGTCACCTTTAATAACATAGGGAATGCAGCAATGATTTTATTTCTTAGTCAGTTCAGTAGACTTTCTTGCCTCAGAATGTAGTATATATCACTGCCAAATTCAGTGTGTGTGATTGTTTGAGGAGATTGCTGCTGAGTTCATGGTTTTTGATAGGGACTTTTTCCTCTTGAAATCTTTTCTGTGTGATCATACAATGCAGATATGGTGTAGAACTTATCACACTGCAACATTCTATAGCAACAATTTTATTACCTAGGTTTGACTTTATAGAAGGCTCAAAGAAACTGAGTTGTGAAGGAGACATCTTAAATAAACACAAGCAACATGCAGGAGTAGAATCTCAATTTTGTTTAGCTTTTCCCAAGTTTATTCTTGTGTAACTGATTTTCTTTAATCAGAAACACTTTTGGCTGCAGTTCAGCAATAAGGTCTCAGTTGGTTTTGTTTGTGGCATTTTAAAGGAGTTTGATAGTTGTTCATTGTGTACTTGTTTAGAAAAACAAGATCTGCATTTGTTTCAAAAGTATCTTAAAACTTCGCATAAATGTATGCAGTCTGTCTTGAGGTATGAAGAGTTTATACTTCAGGTTGTCCTTGTGATACAGAAATACGAAGAGGTAAATATTGGGAATAGCTCTGTTGTTAATTTGTAGGCTTGTTTGTTCTTTATAGGACCTGGATTCATCAAAGCGCTTAAACGCATACTTAAGTGCTTTTCTGAATTGGTGCCATATTCTTCTCAAAAGTAGTTAGAATTTACTCTGTTTTAAAGCATTTTGCTGCTTAATCATAAATCATTATTTTTTAATAAAAATCATATTGAAGTACTGTACTAATCTGCTTCTTCTAAGGCCATCTTTTAGGGTTTTAACTTTGGGGAATAATTGTTCTGGGTTAAAATCTGTTATAAAATTAACACTCAATTCTGCAAAAAATGCTTATACTGAAATATTGATCCCATTATCTGGAAAATTGCAGAGTTTCAGGGATTAATATATTGTGAGGATTTCATCCATTTTAGATAACTTCAGTAACATTTTCTTCTGAAATCTCAAAACCAGTTACAAATTCTGAAGCCTTTGAACTCCACCCTGAAGTGTTGTATGTAAATACTTACTTATACCTGTTTTACAAATGATTACTAAACTTAAGCACAGAGAGGTTATAACCTGGGAATAAAACCAAGGGTAATAATGTATTGGGTGTACAATAAATAGCTAAACAGGCAGTCCTGTCTCTTACCTTAAATTGCTTTAATCAGTATCTAGTAAAGTAACATTTGTAAACTGTAATACTTTCTTCTCTGACACTGGAGTCCCATAGGCAAAACTATAGCCTGAGCACTATTTATTGGCCATCTTCTAAACCGATGAGAGTTTATTGGAAATCTTGAGGAACTTGGCTGCAGCAGACTTGAAAAGTGCTGTCTTTATTGGGATGTGAACTTTCCTTTATACTTGTTTCAGTCTCAAATAATGTTTGACTCTTGTATTTTCTCCTCAGGCTGGGTGGGGAACGTCGGACAAGGAGAGAATCACGCCATGAAAGCGACGCAGAGGATGAAGATGTTAAAAAGGTAACAGTTGCAAGAGTGGGCATTTAGCACACAAGTGCATAGATGGAACACAAACTGATTTGTTTTGTTTTTCTTGTAGCCAGCGTTGCAATCTTCTGTTGTTGCTACCTCCAAAGAGCGAACACGTCGAGACCTGATTCAGGATCAAACTATGGATGAGAAAGGAAAACAAAGGTACCTATAAATCTATTTTCATTATGCTTATGAAGCACCTTCACATGTTCTGTCTCCTAACATGGAACATGGTATGATTTTTACAATTTTCCACATGGTTACTGAAGGCAATATTTATGCGTCACAGGTGACTTTGAAGGGCTACCTTGCAAGTAAACGTAGCCTAAATACACTTCTTAAAATGGATTACATGATAGAAAATGCGTTGTCGGATCTCACATGCCTCTCCCCTCCCTACAAAGACTGCAGGACGCTGCTCCTTTTCTCTTCCTCCTTCCTGCCTGGCTTTTGCTGCTCAGGGTCAACTCCGTGGCTCCATGCTAAGAGGAGTAATTGCTTCTGGTACCCATCTCTTCGAGTAAATGCCCAAAATGAGTCTGGTGGAGGAATTTTCTGTTGGGAGGCAGTATTTCTTAAAAGGGAGGGGCATAGTTCCTAAAAGTAAGGGACAAGGGGGAAAATCCTAAAAGCAGGGAAAAGAGGTATTAGGTATTGGGAAGCTAATTAGGTATTGGGTGGGGAAGAAGAAAATGGCAGTAATGGGAAGCATGGAAGAGTGAGTTGATGAATAGAGGAAGGAAGTAAATGTATTTACTTTTAAACAAGTCTTTTATAATTGCCAAGCACATTATGCAGTTGGACAAGATCACAACTAGCCTGTTGTCAATGAACTTTTATTCCCAGCCTCTAGAATCAAGTGAAAGAGAGTCAGCCCATGCCACTGAATATGTGACACTCCATTGTATAAGGTTTTGTGCAAACACATAGTGATAAATGGTCCTTTCCCCAGCTGATAGACAAAGGATGGCTGGGGAAATGGAGATCCAGAGAAGTGAAATGACTTTCCTAAGTTCACACAGTGAACTTAGGAAAGAATCCAGACTCTTCTAGTCCATGGATCACCCTATTAGACCAAACAGTTGTTCAAATTTGGTCTTTCTGCTATTCCCTGCACTTGGAACAGTCTTTTTGTTTTTAATTTATGTCCCCTTTTCTAAATCCTTCCTTAAAATCCACTTTTTCCATGTATGTATTTTTACAATGAATTTTTCATTAGTTATTTTTCCACACTGTTACCGGAATTGTTATCTGTTAGCATAAAATCTTCTGGGCATGTAGCTCATGTCTTAGTCTATTTGGTAAAGCAAAGCATACGCTTACGTGAAAGTATACATTATTAATTATGTTCTACCCTGTTGGCATAGCCCATACCTCCTGTGGCCATGGAATGTTAGGAACCCTTCAGAAATAGGTGTCATTCATGTACAATTTCCCTCAGTGTTTATGCAAACAAAACCCTGTGTGTTAAACTGAGTCTCAAAAATTGTTTTGTCTTTTATTCAGGAATCGACGTATATTTGGCCTGTTGATGGGCACTCTTCAGAAATTTAAACAAGAATCCACAGTTGCTACTGAGAGGGTACTTTTTTCTCTTAATATTATATGCTATAACCTGACACAGTTAAAGCAAGTGAGGCAAAATTAGGCAGTTACTGCTTCAATGCATGGAGTGAAAAATTCCCATGATACATGCATTGCTTATAGTGAAACATCTTGACCCCAGGGGCCCAAGAGTTTAAGAAAGTCTTAAATTTGCTTTGAACTGAAAAGCTAAAAAAACTAGGTAGGGACTCTTCTTTCTTTTAGGAGTTCAAACTTCTGAACTTTGTCCCCAGTTGTCATGAAACAAGTGATAAGTTGTATATGTCATAGGAAATTTTAAGAGAGCATCCTGTTCTAAAACACTTGCAGAGCAGGAAAAGGATAACATTTTCCTCTTGGTGTTGAGTACTTGGAGTAGTTTCAAAGTTAATGTCACTTGTTGCCAACTAAAGGCTGGCTATGATATCTAATCAATCAAACAAGTGGCCTGTTACTGTGAACAATACAAAATGAAACAGTTGTTAAAGATAATCACTGGCTTAGGATGCAGTGATTCTGTTTGTTATGTAAAATTTAGGCAACTGTGCCAAAAGTGCATACGAATGTAATTGTGATAGGCTACTTACATGCACAAGTTAATGAGTTTTCCATAACATGTATTGTAAACCTTCCCATTTTCAGTAAATAGACGTGAGAGTCTCCTGTGATATTGATAAAGCTATTGTTAGTATAGCTGTAACTTATCACTGGATAACCATTTAAACTAGAAAAGCATTTCTGGTGCTTGGTCAGGCTGATCCCAAATGGATGACAATTAAAAAAAAAAAAATAATTGCTTAGTTAATTATTATTAACTATTTAACAATTATTGACAGGTTGCAGTTCTGAGTTCTTTCCTATTGAGACAACTGTTTGGTCTTAAACTGAGGTCAGAATTTTTCTTCAGATTGCTAGCTAGCTTCTGAATTCTATCTTAATGTGTTTTTAAAGGAAGAATATATATACTTCATTTCATAGTGTATCTGCATCTAACATTCATGTTTGCATAACTCTTTTATACTTAAAAAACTGATCAAGAGTACCTTTTCAACACTAGAAGAAAATGCTAAGATAATACTTTATGTACCTTCAGCAAAAGAGACGTCAAGAAATTGAACAAAAGCTTGAAGTGCAGGCAGAGGAGGAGAGAAAGCAGGTTGAAAATGAGAGGCGAGAATTGTTTGAAGAAAGGCGTGCTAAACAGACAGAACTGCGTCTATTGGAACAAAAGGTTGAACTTGCTCAGCTGGTTAGTATTCTGATTCTTACTCTCAGTTCTTCTTTTATGTAAAGTATACTTTTGTGTATCTTATACTTTTTCATTTGTTTCTCAGCAAGAAGAATGGAATGAACATAATGCCAAACTAATTAAATATATAAGAACCAGGACACGGCCCCATCTCTTCTACATACCAGGCAGGATGTGTCCCGCTACGCAAAAGCTAATAGATGATTCACAAAAAAAAATGAATGGTAGGTGGTATGTACAGGAAAAGGAGTGTGAGCATACTCCCCTCCCTCAAGCAAGATATATATTTTCTTTAACTTTTTGAGTGTCAGTATATTAATTCCATTATCAGAACAAATTTTACATTTCTAAACAGTGGTTGGTGGAGAAGTGGGGTGAAATTTTGTCACTGAAAGCCTTTTTTTAAAGAAGTCATTATCTAGTGCAAAATTAATTGAGAGGTGGTGCATGCATATAGTCTTTTAAAGGTGTGTGAGTTGTATTCTTTGCTTCATGTTGTTGCTGTAGCCATGTCTCACCTGTAAATGCTAATGAGGCAAGAAGGTAAGGAGGCACATTCCATAGAGAGAGCATGTGTGAAAATGTAAGTGTTACCAAGGAGTCAGCAACTTGTGTGTTCTGAGGAACAGAACAAATTAGCTCTTGTGTGATAACTTAAGCAATTTTAAAAAAATTATTGATCTTAAATATATATACACACACACCCTTTTACTCAGAATAACTATCTAACAGAATAACTAAGTTTTTTTTTTCTTCCAAGAAACAATTTAAAGTAGATCATTATATGTGATACTGAGCATCTTATGGGTTTTTTGAAAGGGGATAAATCAGTTGAGAATTTATCAATTTTCCTTGAATCTTCTTAAACATGAGATCTCCCTCTCTCAAAGCCTTTTTTCTATGTTGGTATTTATATTCTTCTGACTGACCTTCCTAGCTGAAAGGAACGCTGTCACGTTAAATTCTAATTTAAAACCTATTTCACATGTACAAATACCTTTAAAAAAATCAATTATATTAATATCTCATTTACTTTTTGCCGTTTAGGCTCTTACTACTTTCATTTCATCTAGTTTAGACCATGGAACCTAGTCAGTGCCAATAGTATGGGTATCAAAGTGAAAATGCTTTGGTGTTAATCTTGTAAACCAATCCAAACTTGACAAGACCCAACTACAAGCATTCGGGTTGAGTTGAAAATGGCCTGACACTCCTGGGCTTAGGTTAGGTAGTCTCTGATCACTTTCTCTTGCTCATTGGGTCGGCATGGCAGTAGTTGCATGCCCCTTTCCTGCCTTCACCTCACTGCACTGTGTGCACTGCGGAGTGAGTGTGTTGATGAGTTGCAGTGGCTCTCCATAGCGCACACAGCGCAGTCCGGAGGCTAACAGGAGCTGGGCCCCAAAGATGGTGTCAGCCCTGAGCAAAGGTTCAGGGCATCGGCCCAGGGAGAAGCTGGCACCCTCATTTGTGGGGCACTGGGTTGAGGTGGCTTGAGGGGTCGGTGGTAATTAGCCCTGCTGGCTCCATGGAGGAAACAAAGTAAAGAAAATAGAGTTCAGGTCAGTGGCTAGACCAGGGGTGGGCAAACTGTGGCCCGGGCCCGCGGACTCTTCCTAACTGGCCTGTGAGCTCCCGGCTGGGGAGGCTAGCTCCTCTCCACACTCTTCCTCCCCTGCACGTTCAGCGCACTGCGCTACATCATGTCTGGTGGCGTGGTAAGGGGGCTGGGCTTGGGGGTTGGATAAGGAACACAGAATCGGGGGGGCAATCGGGACAGGGAACGAGGGCGTTGGATAGCGGGTGAGGTCCCGGAGGGTGATTGCAAGGGGGATCCTCTGGGGGCGCAACTGGGAGACAAGGGGGGAAGGGGGTTTGGATGGATCAGGGGTTCTGAGGGGAGCACTCAGGGGAGTGGATGGGGGTGGGGTCAGGCTGTTTGGGGAGGCACAGCCTTCCCTACCTGTCCCTCCACACAATTTTGAACCCTGATGTGGCCCTTGGGCCAAAAGGCTTGCCCACCCTTCCAATCTGACTGGAATACAAGTATTTGTTTCAGGTATAAAAACAACCCAACATGCTCAGGTTGGCTTTGGATTGGCTCTAATCTAGTTTGGTTTGGTTCAGGCTTTAAAATTAGGTCCAAGGAAACCTATATTCTGATGTTATATTTAAACATTAATAGCTTTAAAAACTAATCAAAATTCTTCATTGGCATTCTAGAAATGTTGAACATCCAACTAACTTTTTGGGATAACTTTTCATAAAACCTAAAATTTGGGCTTAAATTCACCTACCTCTGTCCCCTTTTACTTTCTTGGTAAACTGTTGCCATCTTTTGGATTACACTTGAATGGCACAACGCTTCAGAAAGATAACAGGAACATAGTATTTTACTATCCGTAAACACATTTGGGAGTAAGTAAGATTTCAGTTTTACCTTTTGACAAATTATTCTGAAATTTACTCTTCCATATTTGCCTCTTGTTCTCCAGCAATATTTGAACATAGGCGCAATGAGTTTGCAGAACAAATTAACAAAATGGAGGCCAGGCCCAGAAGACAGTCTATAAAGGAAAAAGAACAGCAGGAGGTGCACAATGAAGAAAAGAAGGAAGAACAGAACAAGGAACAGGAAGAGGGTAAGGTGGCTCAGCAGGTGGAAGAGATGGAGACAGGTAACCAGAACAATGATGTAGAAATGGAAGAGGTAGGGGAGGAAAAGGTGAAAATAGGGGCAGGTCATAGTGATGCAGAGAGAGAACAGGAGGAGGAGGAGCAGAAACATGAAATGGAGGATAAGGTAGAAGAGAGAGTGGAGGTGAAGGAGAATGACAGGCAGCAGGATAGTCAGCATGAAGAGGTCATGATTGTAAGAGAGGAAGGTCAGAGTTCTCAGACAGTGGATAACGAGCAGGATATGATGGAGATGAATGAGGCTGATAGCGTAGAACCATTAGAAAATGAAAATAGCAAGGAAGTGGAACCAGAAGCTGAGTGTGATGCTCAGCCAGCAAAAGAGCTTAACACTGATTCTCCTGAAAAGGAGAAAGCTAACAAACCAGAAATTGAAGCTGAACCTGAAGAGAAACAGGAAAAGGAGTCCGAAGCCCAGCCAGAGCCTGAGGTAGAGATACAGCCCCAGCCAGAGTCTGTGCCACTGCCACAGCCTCCGCCATTGTCTCAGTCCATTCAAGATCAAGAGCCTCAGGCAGACCAGGAGGAAGTCGCTGTGGTGTCTGTAAAGCTGGGTGAGTTGCAATCAGATCTGATTCAGGCAACAGGTGTAGAAGTTAAGAATAAAACTAGGAGTAGAAGCAGAGGTAGGACAAAGAACAAGACTAGCAAGAGTCGAAGTCATAGCAGCAGCACTAGTACTAGCAGTAGTAGCTCGACCAGCAGTAGTAGTGGCAGCAGTTCCAGCAGTGGCAGCAGCAGTAGTCGGAGTAGTTCCAGCAGCAGCAGTAGCACAAGTGGAAGTAGTAGCAGAGACAGTAGCAGCAGTAGCACTACCAGCAGTGAGAGCAGAAGTCGAAGCAGAGGACGGGGCCATAATAGGGATAGAAAGCGAAGGAGGAGCTTGGATAGGAAGCGAAGGGATGTTTCAGGACTAGACAGAAGTCACAAGTCTTCCAAAGTTAGTAGCAGAGATACAAAAGGATCAAAGGATAAAAGTTCAAGGTCTGACAGAAAGAGGTCTGTGTCAGAAAATAGTCGGTCAGGCAAAAGAACTTCACGGAGTGAAAGAGACCGTAAATCAGACAGGAAAGACAAAAGGCGTTAACAGAAGAGACTAAACTTCCTTAGCCTAATCTTTGCAGCAGAAGATTACTTGATGAGTAAAAGGATTCTTTATGAGGAGGAGAAAGCTGCCTTAACAAATGCATGCTGTAAAAAGTCTTTTGGAAAAATGCAGATCGTTTACCAGGCATCTTGTACTTTTTACATAATTTTGTAAAAGGTTACGTATCGAAATTATGTGAAGTTCCAGAAAACTGTAAAAATAAAAGAATTAACCCCCCTTTGCATCTTTTTTAAATATCCTGTACTCATTAAGAATCTCTGTATATTTTAATAGGTAAATCTTTAAATTGGTGTGATCACTTCTACTTCTGTATCATACGTCTTTTTTGTAGAAATAAATGTGCATTTTAAATAAATGGTTTGAGATGTCCTGTTGACACTTAAGTTTTCCCTTTCAGTCTACATATTTTAGGAACTTTTATAACATTGTTGCCTAGCATAATTACCATTCTGCTATCTCCTCCATCCCTGGTAAGAATGGGAATTCAAAGTCCCGCTAAAGACAGCCTCAACTTCCCAAAGCAGGACAGAAAGGGGAAGTGAAAAATATGTTTTCACTCCTTTACTTTCTTCCCCATCCTAACCAATTCTATCTAGCTTGATTTATTTTTCCATTTTACAAATGTCTCCAACCCACATATGAGCAGTAGTTAAATAAAAATGTTAACATGGACCAAGACAGAGTCAGAGAGTCTGGAATGCTACTCTGTCCTCTGCAGGTGCTCAGGTTATGTTTACAACTATGTTCTAAAAACAATGTCTGTTTAGTGATGCTCCCTGCTTTGTTGGCCAGTGGTGGAAAAGGGCAAGACCTCTGGTCATTTTTAACTAGGATCTTATATTTGTTCACCACTAATTAAGCTTTGATCCCCATGTGCCACTATAAATATTATGTTGGAGTTATCGGGGACTAATACCAATATTGTGTGTGTTTAAGGATACTTTTTGAATGTATTTGATAGGGAAGTGTGTAAGTTTCAAATAAGGCAGTATGGTGATATCAAGGTGACTTTGTTTTTATAATTTTGTATGAAACGATGACATACCTGTTGATCTGTTCTGTACATGTGCAAATAAATGTGGCTTATTAGACTACTGAATGAATGCTTAAGATTATTTCTGTTTCTACTCATACTAATCTGTAAAGGCTAACATTGAGAGAGAGAAGGTGGGAGAGGTAATGTCTCGTATTAGATCAGCTTTTGTTGGTGAAGAGAACAAGCTTTCTATCTTCTTAGGCCATGGTTACACTGGCACTTTATAGCGCTATAAAGCCCCCACGAGCGCTATAACCTACTCCCCGTCCACACTGGCAAGGCACTAATAGCGCTATAACTGCTGAGTTATAGCGCTATTATTAATCCACCTCCGCATGGGGAATAAGGGCTGTAGCGCAGCTGCTGTAGCACTACAGCAAGAATGTGGACACCCACTGCGCTACAAGTAATCTCTGGAGATGCCTAGAGCCATTTAAGGCAATTGACGTCTCTTCCCTTTGTTTTGAACTCGGCTGGAGGAATGCGGAAGTACCTCTTTAGAGTTTCTTTCTTAACTCGGCAGATAAGCAATGCAAATGTTTAAGGAGGGAGCCTGTGTGAAAACAAAGCCTTCTGTGAACGGAGGCTCGCTGACAGGCTTTCAGAAAAACCACTCTCTCTCTCCCTCCACATACACACAATGCGTCCCCCCTCACCCCCCTCGTTTAAAAAGCACGTTGCACCCAGCTGAATGCTGGGATACCTGCCCTAATGCGCTGCTCTTAATGCCGCATTAAGTGCCCCAAATGTGGCCATGCTATACCGCAGGAGCATCTGAGTGTAGACATACAATAGCGCTATACATATTACTGTATAAGGGGACCGCTATAACCTATAGCGCTATAATCTTGTAAGTGTAACCATACCCTTAGAGCTTCACTTCAGGTCTGGAGAAGGTAACCAGAGTGTCCAAACTAAATACAAGGTGAGAAAGATGAAGCATCAGGTCCTCTTCACAAGGTGTAGGAGACCTCTTAAAATGAAGTGGGCAGTTAACACCTCTGCAGTTACAGGATAATGGAGGCAGCCAGGTGTGATACTGATGTTGTAATGGACCATGCAATCAGTATCCCTGTTAAGTTAATGGGTTTTAGTGTCCAGTAGAATTATTAATTTCAATTTCCAGGCTTGCCTTTTGAAGGTGGTGTGCAGGTTTCCAAGAGTCCTATACAGGCATATAACAATGTAGTATACCTCATCCACTGCACCATATTCCCTAACAACTGTCTCATTTCACACAATTAATCACTATGCACTCAGACTTGCACAGAAAAATAAGACACCGGTGGGTGAACACCTTTTCCCAAGGTGTTTACTTCATATCTGACCTCTCAGTCCTCACCCTTAAGAAACCAGTACACCATTTTCAAAAGATAAGCCTGGGAACTTAAATTCATAACCGAGAACACTAAAAACCATTCACTTAACAGATACTATGGCTTTATGACAGTTACAACAGTTCATAAAAAGAATGAGGAGTACTTGTGGCACCCTAGAGATTAACACATTTATTTGGGCATAAGCTTCTATGGGCTAAAACCCACTTCATCAGATGTATGGAGTGGAAGATATAGTAGGAAGACAAATATACACACAGAGAACATGAAAAGATGGGGGTTGCCATACCAACTCTGAGACTAATCTATCAAGGTGGGCTGTTAGCAGGGGAAAAAAAACAACATTTGTAACTAGGATGGGGTGTGACAAGAAGGTGGTGTGAGTAACAGTAGGGAAAAACTTAGCATGGAGAAATAGTTTTCAGTTTGTGTAATGACCCAGCCACTCCCAGTCTTTATTCAAGCCTAATTTAATGGTGTCCAGTTTCCACATTAATTCCAGTTCTGTAGTTTCTCATTGGAGTCTGTTTTTGAAGTTGTTTTTTTTTGTTGAAGACTTCCCACTTTTAGGTCTGTGTTATTGAGTGACCAGAGAGATTGAAGTAGTGTTCTACTGGTTTTTGAATGTTATGATTCCTGACGTCAGATTTGTTTCCATTTATTCTTTTGCGTAGTGACTGTCCAGTTTGGCCAGTGTACATGGTGCTGGCACATGACATATATCACATGGGTAGATGTGCATGTGAATGAGACCCCGGTGGCATGGCTGATATGATTAGGTCTTATGAGTGTGTCACTTGAACAGATATGTGGACAGAGTTGGCACCAGGCTTGTTGCAAGGATAGGTTCCTGGGTTAGTGTTTTTGGTGTGTGATTGCTGTTGAGTATTTGCTTCAGATTGAAGGGGCTGACTGTAAGTGGGGGCTGGCCTGTCTCCCAAGATCTCTGAGAGAGTGAGGGATCGTCCTTCTGGATAGGTTGATCTTTGATGATGCGCTGGACAGATTTTATTTGGGGGCTGAAGGTGACAGCTAGTGTCGTTCTGTTACTTTCTTTGTTGGGCCTGTCCTGTAGTTGGTGACTTCTGGGTACTCTTCTGGCTCTGTCAATCTGTTTCTTCACTTCACCAGGTGGGTATTGGAGTTTTAAGAACACTTGATAGAGGTTTGGTAGGTGTCTGCCTGTGTCTGAGGGATTGAAGCAAATGTGACTGAATCTTAGAGCTTGGCTGTAGACAATGGATTGTGTGATGTGTCCTGGATGGAAGCTGGAGGCATGTAGATAAGTATTGTGGTCAGTAGGCTTCTGGTATAGGTTGGAGTTTGTGACCATCACTTATTAGCACTTAAGTGTGCAGGAAGTGGATAGCTTGTGTGGACTGGTCCAGTCTGAGGTGGTTGGTGGGATGGAAATTGTTAAAATCAGGGTGGAATTCCTCAAAGAGCTGCTTTTCTATGGGTCCAGATGATGATGATGTCATCCATGTAGTGCAAATAGAGTTGGGGCATTAGGGGATGAGAGCTAAGGAAGCCTTCTAAGTCAGCCATAAAAATGTTGGCATACTGTGGGGCCATGCAGGTACCCATAGCGGTGCCGCTGAGTTGAAGGTATACATTGTCCCCACATGTGAAATAGTTGTGGGTGAGGACAAAGTCACAAAGTTCAGCCACCAAGTTTGCTGTGACGTTATCGGGGATACTGTTCCTGATGGCCTGAAGTCCATCTTTGTGTGGAATGTTGGTGTAGAGGGCTTCTGCATCCATAGTGGCCAGGATGGTGTTTTCTGGAAGATCACCAATGGACTGTAGTTTCCTCAGGAAGTAGTGGTGTCTCTGAGCTGGGAGTCTGGTAGCATAGGGCCTGAGGGGAGAGCTTACATAGCCAGACAATCCTGCTGTTAGGGTGCCAATTCCTGAGACGATGATGATCAGGATTTCCAGGTTTATGGATCTTGGGTAGCAGATAGAATACCCCTAGCTGGAGTTCTAGGAGTGTGTCTGTGCATATTTGGTCCTGTGGTTTTTCAGGGAGTTTCTTGAGCTGATAGTGTAGTTTCTTTTGGTAATCCTCAGTGGGATAAGCGGGTAATGGCCTGTAGAATGTGGTATTAGAGAGCTGCCTAGCAGCCTCTTGTTCATATTCCAACCTATTCAGGATGATAGCACCTCCTTTGCCAGCCTTTTTGATTAGGATATCAGAGTTGTTCCTGAGGCTATGGATGGTGTGTTCTGCATGGCTGAGGTTATGGCACAAGAGATGCTGCTTTTCCACAATTTCAGCCTGTGCACCTCGATGGAAGCACTCTTTGTACAAGTTCAGTCTGTTGTTTCAACCTTCAGAAGGAGTCCATGCAGAATCTTTTTTTCTTTTCTTTTTTGTCTGTAGTGTTGATAGGGAGGTTTCTGTGGGTTAGTATGTTCAGAGGTGTGCCTGTAATATTCCTTGAGTTGGAGATGTCGAAAGTAAGATTCTAGGTCACCACAGAACTGCATCATGTTGGAGGGGCAAAAGGAGAGGCCCTGAGATTGGACAGATTCTTCTGCCAGGCTATGAGTATTGCTGGATAGATTAACAATATTATTGGGTGGGTTAGGTATTGCTCACTTCATTGTAAGTGGTTTCTTCCAGCAGGTGTGAACGTCTTACGGGTATCAATCTGTCCTATCTTGTGTTTAGCTTGGGCATTCTGGTTACTCTTCTCTAGACTTGAAGAGCAGCTCTGTAGGGCTCTATAGCTTATCCTCTACCAACAGAAGTTGGTCTAGTGAAAGATATTACCTCATCCTTGTTGTCTTTTATATCCTAGGAGTACCATAGCTCCAACAACACTACAAACAAAAAGGCCCTTATGTTATCCTCTGGGCAGTATACATGGTATTTGAAGGTGCCTGTTCCCTCTATAGCCTGTAAAGTTCTATCCAAAACAAACAAGGTGAATGGCAAAACTACTATACAAGTTAAAACACATTTGTGCTGCATGCCCTAGGAAGAGAGGGTGTGACAAGGGCTTGGTCAGATTAATCTGAGAATGATTCACCCATAAATATCTTCAGGAAATCCTAGAACCATTTCAGAAGCAAGACACAAATCCAACCGCCATGCTTGTGCAAAACTCGCCTTGTGCTTAAAATCCATCTTTCAGTTTAATTCTGCAGATCCACTTCAAATCATTCAGCCTGACCCATCATTTTAAAGGAGTGTAGAACAATGGACTCCGTTGCTTAAAGAATACTTGACTCTCCAGGAATGCAATGAAGTGCTGAGAGTGGATGTTATGCAGTGGTGATGCTGCTGAAGTTGCTGCCTTGCACTACTCAGCTCACATTCCTTTCTGTGGGGATCTTCCATCACATTTCCCTTCTGTGTGCTTTCTGCTTTTGATTCTCTGGAATTGCTCCTGCTTTACTCTTTTTGCCTGTCACTCAGTGCAAACTCATTTCCCCTTCTGATTTTTCTTTAAACAATGGCTCAGAGCTGAGATGGGTTAATCTAATACCTGCAGAAGAATTGATACATAATCTGCATTGGGGACTCTGTTTTGCAGATTATAATTAGATGTAGGGGTGACAAAGTCAGCTATCCCTGTCTCGTATTTAAAATGTAGCACTTTCCAACTATCAGCAATTTTGTTGTTTATAGGGAAGCTATTAGCAAGCATGTCCTTGGCTTCCTTAATTTGGTTAACTCTCTAGTTCAGATTCCATTTTTGAAAGCCATTTTAACCATCAGTTGCAAAATAGTGAACAGCTTCTTAAAAAGCTGCCCTTTATTCTGTCAACACAGTTGAGCGCTTTGCTTATTGTCCAGGAAATGTTGAGCAATGGTGCTTTTGTGATATTAGTCTACGACACATACTTAAATAGCAACAAGCATTATTAGTCATTTATTGAGTCCTGGATAAAAAGTGAGCTGTGCTAACCAGACACCATAGTACATAAGCCTGAAGGAATGCACTGTTTCAACATACAGTAGCAATGCAATGAATTCTAGTTAGTCAATTAGACAGTGGATTGATTACATTTAATTATTTTAGGTTTTGACGAAAGGAAAAAAAGGGAAAGTTTATTAATGACTGGTTTTAGTGTAAATTAGAGAGGTACTTGGTTAATTGGTTCTAGTTTTGCAGAGTAATAGTGTAGATCAGGGGTCGGCAACCTTTGAGAAGTGGTGTGCCGAGTCTTCATTAATTTAAGGTTTCGCTGGTAGTACGTTTTACAGTTATAGGGGCCAGCGGAGGGAACTCCAGACTTGCAACGCGGGGGGCAAATGGGAAGGAGTAGAAGGGAGTGGGGAAGGTGCAGGGAGCAGATGGAAATGGTTGTAAGGGGGCAAACATGATGCAGGTATAAAGGAGTGGGGGAGGCAGTGTGAGGAGCCAACAAGAAGAGGGGAGGTAAAAGGGAGATGTGGAGGCAGATGGGAAGGAGCAAGGTAGTGGAGGAGGTCGTGGGGCAGATGGGAAGGGAGACAATGGGAGTAGAAGGGAATGAGGGAGGCGGTGGGGTAGACAGGAAGACAGAGTTGAAGGAAGAGGGTGGCTGGGGCAGCTGAGGCAGGGTGGGGCGCAGATGGGAGTGGAAGATGGGAGAGGCAGTGGGGCAGACAGGAAGGGGGTGGAAGGGAGGCAGTATAGTGGGTAGACAGGAAGGGAGTGGTACAGTGGTGGGGGTAGACAGGAAGGGGTAAAGGAGTGGGGGGGTAGATGGGAAGGGAGTGGGGAGAGGCGGGCGGCGGGGTTGCAAGGATTTGGGGGGAGTGAGTGGTTGGTTTTCGGGGACAGGCCGCTGCTCCTCCCGTATATAGGAGGACCTAGGTGTGCAGCTGAGGAGCAAGGGAAGCAGGTTTCCCTTGGCCCCAAAGGGCTGGACCTGAAGTGTGGCTGAAAGGACAGGCGTTCCGGCGGGCCCTCCCCCGGCATTTTGGTGGCGGCGGCAGGGTGGAATCGCCGTTTTCTGCGCACATGGCTCTGCGCCATTGTAATTCTGCATGTCCCCTCCCCTCCGCTGTCTCCAGGAACTGCACCGACACCCACCTATAGGGGTGGCAGGGGGAGCGAGCAGGCGGGGAATCCAGCAGCAACTTCCTCCACTGCACTCCCCCCATGGTATGGGGGCATCATTCAGCAACTCCCGGTCTCTTGGTGGCTTGGGGAAGGGCTTGGGCGGCGGCAGCAGCCTGCAAAGAGCCGCTCCTCCCGCAGCACACGTGCCACTTCCTACGCGGAAGGCGGTGGAAAATGCCAGAGAGGTTCTGTCCTCCCACAGCCCTAGCTCTGTATACCCCATGCCCCCTCCTGGCTGCAGGTGGAGGTGCCCCAGGGCTTGATCCGGTGGGTGGGGGATTGGCTCCTGCTGGATATGCAGGGTCAATGCTGCGCTCCCCAGGATAGAAGAGGGTGCGCTGCTGCCAGTCTTGGTTTCCCAACCCACCTACCCTGCTCAGTCTGCTGCGTGCCACTGAAAAGCAGCTCACGTGCCGCCTTCGGCACAAGTGCCGCAGGTTGCCAAACCCTGGTGTAGATAGCTTAATATTTCAGATGCAAGAGATTTTATTATATTAATGGCCACTATATAAATACAGTGAGCTCACATTGCCGCACTGTTCACAGCCAGCCTTATTAAAATTATCCAGTCTATTTGGACCAAGACATTTATGTATGATAAAAACAGAGCCATGTATGTCAGCAGCTGTAAGTTGTTTTGTAGTCTTTTTCAGTAACTTCTCTAAAAGCTGAAGTCCCTCCCTCTCTGCAAAACACGTTCTGGACCATTTAACTGTGAGATGTCTATTCATTAGTTGTTTTATACCTGATCATCTTTAAATTCTTCAACATAAATCCTTAATGCCACTAACATAACCCAGGGGTTTGAGGAATAACAGCTCTGTGTGACTTGAAAGCATGTCTCTCTCACCAACAAGGGATATTACCTTGCCCACCTTATCTCGCTAATATCCTGGGACCAACACAGATACAACAACATTGTCCACCATATAATGGGCAGCTTTGAAAAATAACAAAATTCAGTAACTTTTTTGTTTTCTATATAATATATTTAATATTATGTGCAGCTAATAGCACTCAAAATGTCAGCCTATGTACAAGAAATCTTTATTGTCTAGCACAGGGGTTTCCAAACTTGTTCCACGGCTTGCGCAGGGTAAGCCTCTGTCTGGCCGCAAGACGCTTTTTTTTACCAGAGTGTCCGTAGGTTCGGTCGCTTGCGGCTTCCAGTGGCCGTGGTTCATCATTCCCGGCCCATGGGAGCTGCAGGAAGCAGCGCGGGTCAGGCCACCACTTCCTATGGCCGAACCTACGGACACTCTGGTAAACAAAGCGTCTTGGGGCCAGGCAGGGGCTTACCCTGTACAAGCCACGGAACAAGTTTGGGAACCCCGGTCTAGCATCTTGTTAAAAATAAGCCCTAAGTCTATATATTTCTGTATGTCACATGGCAGAAAGATGCACAAATCTTATAAATAAGTCTTGAGATTTGTGAGCATGCTTCTTAGGTTTGCATATTGAACATTTCTATAAATAGCTCAGTCAAATCTACATTTCCTATGTTTTCATTAATATTCCTGTGTCTTTGCATGTACACCAACACAGTCCATGCTTAATTACTGCAAGAATGTGTCGGGCCTTTAACTTGCAAAGTGGAAGTAAAATATACAGCACATTTTATATCTGCTAAAAGTTTTCAACTTTGTCCTTTGGAAGCCTATGATAAACTCCATTAACTATTACCTTTGAGCTCAGTTCAAAGATAACTAAGAACGATGGCTTCATAAAAACTACAAGTCTGGGATTTAAAATTATAAACAGGAAAAGAGAATAATTAATCTAAATTTGATTCATTACTGAAATCACACAACAAACAGTAATCCATACAGAAGGGGGATCATGGTGCTACCAAATAGCCTTTAACAGCTTCAGATATAAAAAGTGGATAATAAGATCATAAACTATACAAGAAGAATAGTCTTATCATGGATGTCTGTGGTCAGGACATTCTTGTTCCATACAGAAGGCTTGAAAATTATGCACCTTGTCTTTTTTTTAAAAAAAACAATAATTACTGTAAGATCCCATACATATCACCCAGAGTCTCACAAAAAAGCCCATATCATACCTCTGGAGACTCACTAGATATTTTTGCAGTCTATCAAAGTCCATAGTAAATGCCAAACAGAAAACATTGGAAAACTGTAGATAGCATAACTTGAATAGCCATGTTTAGTTAAACCCTTTTAACACATCCATTAGTAGATTCACATGCTGACTCTAGAACTGGTTTAGACATGCTTTGAACACAGTAGCTCCCTACTGGTATGAAGCATAAATCAACCACTTTCGGATAAAGTTTAACAAATTTTTGAAGTAACATGGTCTAGAGATCTAAGCTTGGATCTCACTATTTGGCTTCTTGATAGAACTACACAGTTTACCTAATTTTAGGCTAAAGTGCCTGGTTTTACCTTTTTTAAGCATAGCAATTGCATGTTGTACTCAGGAATAAAACTCCAGTTTTCTCAGGCCAGTCATTAGTTTCTACCCTCTGGTCCAGGGATTGGCAACCTTTCAGAAGTGGTGTGCCGAGTCTTCATTTATTCACTGTAATTTAAGGTTTCGCTTGCCAGTAATACATTTTAACATTTTTAGAAGGTCTCTTTCTATATAAGTCTATAATATATAATTAAACTATTGTAGTATGTAAAGTAAATATGATTTTTAAAATGTTAAAGAATTTTCATTTAAAATTAAATTAAAATGCAGAGCTCTCCCCCCCCCCCCCCCGACCGGTGACCAGGACTCAGGCAGTGTGAGTGCCACTGAAAATCAGCTCGCTTGCTGCCTTCGGCACCCGTGCCATAGGTTGCCTACCCCTGCTCTGATCCATGCTAGGACTTAGGCATACCACAGAATAGAGGAACAGAGAAGCTGGAAAGTGGACAATTCAAGAGTCCCACTCTTATCCAGATTGAAATCTCTTTGGGACAGATATTCTGTCTTCTTTTTTCATTTTGGGCCTAGATATTTTGATCCACAATACAAATAATAGTAATTAAAGTCAGGAATAGTCCTGATTTTTTTTTAATTAAAATGCTTTTTTGCCATTCCCCATCTCCTGAATGGCAGAAAGAAACTATTACCCTAGAGAGGGGAGAGAATTTAGTGAAGGGGAGGAGATCAGCTGAGAGTAAAGTCTCAGATTTTGAGTTTCCTGTTGTAAACGGATATGTTCTGAGGTCTTTTCCTTTGACCTGTTGCATTACCTGTGGAAGTAAGAAAACTGGCTGCAGTTTTCTCCTCCTGTCACTAGAGTCCGCATCTGCCTGTCCTAGATCTAATTTCACTGCTGTGACTGCCGGATGCCCCCCATTCAATGTTCTGTGCTTCTGCCTGCAACAAAACTGGGGAAGCAGGGGAGGGCAGAAGGCAGCAGCCATTAGCATTGGCTGTCTCGCTCACCTTAACTCTGTCACCTTCAAAACAGCGGCAGGTACAAGTGAGAGAGAAGAGATAGCAAGTAGTATGCATACCTTGTGGTGGGGAGCAAAAAGAGGGGCACGCCTTGGGGACTGTTGAGAGAAAGCTAGGGGCACTAAGGAGGGAAATGGATGTGGACACTATTAGGCCAGGGAGGAATACTATGGGCTGGGGACAGTATGGAGAAGGGAGAGAGACTGGGGTTACCAAACAAGGTGCAGGTGGAAAGGAAGGCTGACACCACAGAAGGGAGACTGAGGCAGACCCTGACAGTGGGGAGGTTGAAAAATGGTAGAAGAGAGGTCTTACAAAGATGCTCCAGGACACAGTAGAGGGGAAGCACACCTGCTAACTGCCCTGGTTCCCAGACACAACACATTTGGATAGCAGTGTCCTAAGAAGATAACAAACAGGTTGTGGGAAAATAGGATTTGTTTAGAGGAGGCATGAGAGACGGTCTGAAACCTGTTGGGGGCCTCAATAGTTGCTGAGTGGCATCCATAGAAGGCTTATCAGAACTTGGTCTAAGTCCTGAATCCTTGAAGATTTCCTGTGACTGGTTTTATGTCTGTTTTTCCAGTGCTGATTATTGTGATTTGCATACTGTTAGATACTTTTGCATCATGGTGTCATTGTGACAGACTATGTACTAATGGCTAAGGAAATACCAGAGAGTATATAAAAAAATGTGAGATGTTTATTTTTCATTGGAACCATCATGCTCTATGAGAAAGGTACTCATGAAGTATTGATGGTACAAAATCGTACATTTGTAACCCAGGGTGCGAGCCTTTGTACGATGATTGCTTGAAAGCACGCTCTGGGTTGCTAGTTTTGGGTTATTAGGTACCAAACAAGGGATCTCCCTTAAAACACAGACAGGTCACTTTAATACTGATACATCAGTATGTAACATGTGAGCCAGGGAATGTAGGTTTCTGGTCGTACGAGTTTATATTTTATCCTCTCAGGATACGTCTATGCTATATTGTAAACCCAGCTGTGTGGGACTTAGACATTTGGAATTAGCATTTCTAAGACTGCGTTTGAGCATCCAAATTGCATTGTAAACCTGCGCTTACAATTGCAGCTGTGCTAAATTTCTATACTGCACAACGCAGATCTTCTGACTTGGGTCTGTGATTTGAGCTGCAACTACACTGCAAAATCACACGGCTTGGACTCGAATCTCAGTGGGACTCAGAGTAGGACCTGGGTCCTGAGTGCTTGCTGACCTGAGTAATACTGATTTGTGTGTGGACAGAAGGCAGCCTTGGGCTCAAACTTGAGTCAGAGCTTCGACTTAGTGTGCATTTGTGACAAAGTGGGAATTATCTGTAATATTTGTATGAAGCCTATGTGTGCTTCAGTTTCCCCTACATGCTGCATTGTTACCTAGTGGGGGGAAAGGACAGTTTGCTCTCAGAGCAGGCTAAGAGACATAGGTATGGATGTCGCATGGCTGTCTCAGCCTTAGTTTCACTATCAGCGGAGTAGCTGAGCAGCCAATGGCAAATGCAATCACCAAGACAGTGACTCCTAGCAACAAATAACCCAGAAGGATATGAATTTCCCTGCTTCTCCTCAGGGCCCCAGGAAGCGGAGCACAATCCCCAGCCCAAAAACAAAGGACTGGAGTAGTGAGGTGTGGAAAAAGAGTTAGCTGGGAAAAGGAGTCCAGGCTCTCTCCTGGAGTCTGACCAAAGACTGGAGGTCAGACTGAGAGACAAAGCTTGAACAATGGGGTTCACTACAGCTTGTCTGGGCTCTGGGCTTATCAGAATGGTCTATGCTTTAACCTTCAGTTCTCTCTGCTAACCTAGGACTTCCTATGCTGTGTTCCAGTTGACGGGTAGTGATCAATGGCTCCATGTCTAGTTGGCAGCCAGTATAAAGTGGAGTGCCCCAAGGGTCGGTCCTGGGCCGGTTTTATTCAATATCTTTATCAATGATCTGGATGATGGCATGGACTGCACCCTCAGCAAGTTTGCAGATGACACTAAACTGAGAGGAGTGGTAGATACACTGGAGGGTAGGGATAGGATACAGAGGGACCTAGACAAATTAGAGAATTGGGCCACAATAAATTTGATGCGGTTCAACAAGTCCAGAGTCCTGCACTTAGGACCGAAGAATCCTATGCACTGCTACAGAGTAGAGACCGAATGGCTAGGCAGCAGTTCTGCAGAAAAGGACCTAGGGGTTACAGTGGATGAGAAACTGGACATGAGTCAACAGTGTGCCCTTGTTGCTAAGAAGGCAAACAGCATTTTGGGCTATATAAGTGGGGGCATTGCCAGCAGATCGAGGGACGTGATCGTTCCCCTCTATTCAACATTGGTTAGGCCTCATCTGGAGTACTGTGTCCAGCTTGGGGGCCCACACTACAAGAAAGATGTGGAAAAATTGGAAAGAGTCCAGAGGAGGGCAACAAAAATTATTAGGGGCCTGGAGCACACGCCTTATGAGGAGAGGCTGAGGGAACTGGGATTGTTTAGTCTACAGAAGAGAAGACTGACGGGGGATTTGCTAGCTGCTTTCAACTACCTGAAATGGGGGTTCCAAAGAGGATGGATCTAGACTGTTCTCAGTGGTACCAGATGACAGAACAAGGAATAATGGTCTCAGGTTGCAGTGGGGGAGGTTTAGGTTGGATATTAGGAAAAACTTTTTCACTAGGAGGGTGGTGAAGCACTGGGATGAGTTATCTAGGGAGGTGTTGGAATCTCCTTCCTTAGAGGTTTTTAAGGTCAGGCTTGACAAAAGCCTGGCTGGGATGATTTAGTTGTAGTTAGTCCTGCTTTAAGCAGGGGATTGGACTAGATGACCTCCTGAGGTTCCTTCCAACCCTGATATTCTATGAATAAACCCTACTGTTTCGACAACACAGTTGAGTGTCAGTGCAAATGCTTGCTGAGATGCATTAATCCCTGAAAAGTGTACAAGTCTCTACCAAAAGCTTACCTCAAAAAATGTTGGCAGATATAAAGGCAATTGTGCAAATAAATTTACACAAGTAATTGAGCCAATACATGAGAGGCTGTCTCGCTCACATTGTGCTGAAGAGATGTATTTTAAAAATATTCTTCAATAATCAGGAAAATGAACCATAATTTTCACTAAAACTTGCCCCACAATTTCCCATGTCACATATAGTACAGTATAACCCACTTGCTTATTAGCTTTTAGAAGATCTAAAATCTTCAGTCTGAATAGAGTTCATTGCTTGGTATTCAAAATACTAGTCCAGCTATCAAAACTTAGTTAATTATTAAACCTTTGTGTTTAATCAGGATACCTGACTCTGCAAATTGTGGAAATCTAATGCTCTTCTACTTAAGCAGATTCTGAAGCTGGAAGGAAAATGAGATCTTATTTTCAACGTTTGGTTATGTTAAGTACAATAATACTGGATATTTCTACTAACTGAATAGCAATCCTACTTGCGCAGTTTTGCTAAAGTCTAGATTTACACTTTGCTTTTCCAGTATGATGAAGTTTTTGGATCACAGAATTCTACTGTCAGTAATTTTATTTTTAACCAGTCTGCAAAGTACAAAGCTATTGTCAGAGTGGAAAAAGTGTGGTGATCAGGAATGTGAAAGTAAGTTTTTAAAAGTTTTTATTTTTAATGCGTCTGGTAAATCCATATGTAGTCATTTCAAATCAAAATGTAGAGGCCTACAATAAAAATGTGAAAGAAAATTTGGGAACTGAAAATACTTTAATATACTGTTGTCAAAGTATTAGTCTTAAGAAGGATACTCCTATATATTTTCATAAAGGAAGAATATTCCTGGAAAATCCTCCTGTGTGATTGTGTTAGGAAATATGCAAAAGGGCAAAGTTCAGAGGAAATACTTCTTGTTACCAATACATTAGAAACTTGGAGCTAACGCCTCATAGTTTTCTATTAGTTTCCTCAAAATAGTCTATGTTAAGAAACATCTAATTTATTTATTTTTAATGATTCTTCTCTGTATACTGAAATACTTTTAAAAAAATTCTAAGCTGATATATCTGTAAATGTAAAATGAATATAAAAATGTTTACAGAACACATATTCTGGTTTAGCAAAATGTTCTTTTTTTCCATTATAAGTTCTTCTTGTGAAAGATACTGCTCATTTGCTCTTTATTTATTTTTCCTGCTGTGGTGTGAATTAAGGGCAGCAACTAGTTAAGGAATAGGACAGAAAAACCCTATATAATTTTGGGTGAATCGTCTGTATAAATAGCTGTCCAGGTTTGCTGCAGAATCAGAAATAGCAGTGATACAAAATGGATACTTTGTAGAAAAGCCACCTCTCCGATTACCACTGTGAAACCTGTTTTTGTCACATACACTTGGAACCCATTTTTCAGCTGCCTCCTTTGATTTTGCACTTAACAAATTTTTGCACTTTCAAAATTGAGAGCCTATTCACCTTGCAAGCTGACATTTCCACACAGAGTTCCCAGTCCTGCAAGTTGCTCTGTGCAGATGGATCCTTGCACCTATGTGGAGCCCCACTGAGTTCAGGGGCTCCACGCAGAAGCAGGTGTCTGCGTCTGTGGAGCAGTTTATGGGAGGGATTGGGAGTCAAACTGAGTATAGTATTTAAAAAGTTATTGAAAAGGAAATTGAAATAAAAGCCAGACACCTAAACTTTAAATTTCCTGCTTTTGGCAACATGTATATTCCTTCCTGCCAGGGTTGGCCCACAACATTTTGGCACCTGAAGCGGGGAGCTTAAATGATGCCCCCATGTCCCCTTGCTTGGGCCAAAACTTTGAAAGGTCTCAATTCTGCCTTTTTCCTGTTCTGCTCCTCTCATGGTACCGCTCTGCTACCTACACCAAAAAAGGAGAACTAACAACTTGAAATGGCTTGTTCCAAAATTTTAAGCAACACTTAACTGTCAAACGCCTGAACAGCAAATGTAACTTTTCTTGTCTGCATAGTAAACACTGGCATTTTTATCTGTTTGAATAATCAAAGTGGTGCTTTCTATGTTGCAAAGATTTGAACTGCTTCCTGAAGGTCCACAGTCTGGGGCAGCTCATGCTCTATTGAGATGGTTGCAAGGCCTACCACCCTCTCCTGTGTCATTGTAGAGTGTAGATGTGTCTTTATTAACTTCAGCTTGGAGAACCTGTGTTCTCCACTGGCAACTGTTACAGGAAGCGTTAGAAGTATGCACAGAGCAACAAAAGCATTTGGAAAGAAGGTGGTCATCTTATTTGTGCACATATATTCCAGAACAGCCTTTAGAGTTGATCCTGCTGAAATGTATCTTGAAAGGGCTTTCAGTTCATCACGTAAATCACTCGCATCAATATCATACATGTAATCATGTGTCAACTCTATTTTTAGTGCCCTGCATTGCTGGTGTAGGTGTTCTTTGGGTATAATGAGTTTTGGAATACCATGCAACATCCCAAATATACTTCTGTGTTCCTTGAGCTGCATGAAACGTTCTTCAGCTGGCTGTATTGCACAATCTAGTACCTGGTTAAAGAATTCAACATTGAATTATTATTGGGGGTCTCTTATGGGATTATCCTATGCCTTGGAAGTCAAAATGTCTTCTTTGGTGACTCTTGTATTCTTGAATTGGTGGGAAAATAGCTTCAGTGTGAAGTTCCTCTGCCAACTTCTATGCACTCTTCAGAACGTTTTGAAATCCCTCATCTGACCAGTAAGACTGTAGGTATGACTTCGCTTTGTCCAGTTGTTCCACTGCTCCAGATATATCAAGGTCAGCACCTTGGAATCTCTTGTTTACAACATTTATTTCAAACAGTATGTCATGCCACAACACTAGGCCACACAGCAATTTGGAGTTATGGATGTTTCTGGTGATTTAATTTCCCTCTGCCACTATTCTCCCAAGAACAGTTCCTGTCATAGCATTATCTGCCATAATGGCAACTATGGCAACATCTATCTTCGCAATCTGTTGTTTGATAGGCTTTATCGCCTCCACTAGACTTTTCCCATCATGTGGCACTCAGTGGTTTCAGTATCAGAGAGGATGTTCCCAGATGTTGCTTCAAAATTTGCCATTGATGAGTTGATGCAGAGAAAAATACATAGATGTTTTTACATTAAAAAAATCAGCAGCCTCACTAGAAGCTCATGCTGCATCACTGGCCACCAAGTTCAATGAATGAGGACTACATGGGACAAAAAAATCTCGAGGGTTTAACTCTTGGATCAGTGTCTGCAATCCTCTGTTCTTTCCTCTCATGTTGGCACCATTATCATAGCCCTGATCTCTTATGTCAGATATCACAATTCCCCTATCTTCCAGCTTTTTAAGAAGCGCATTTGTCATACCAGCTGATGTAGTATCATCAATGTCAATAAATTCTAGAAAATGCTCTCTGACAGTCACCATTGCAGGGACATTTTCACTAGGTTCTTTTATTGTTACAAAACGTACCATTAAAATAATTTATTCCGTATGGCTGATGTCAGGTGTGCAGTCCAGAATAACAGAGTAATATCTTGCTGACTTCAGATCTGCCACAATCTTCTGTTTCTTTTGTTGCCAGTTACTGTATGATCTCGTTTTGAATTGTTTTTCCAAGGTGTACATTTCTTGCGTGGTGACTTTTCTTTCATGTGCCGGGAGTACAGCATCAAACGCTGCCATCAGCTCCACAATTTTAAGGAAGTTTCCATTGTTTGGCACATACGGCTGATCTGAAGTGCCACGCAGTGCTAGGTTTTGGGTAGCAGCATTCTCACAATGGCAATGAGCCTTTTCAGAACATTTTGCCAGTAAAGAGACTCTGATGCAATCTTCTCTTGGTGGCCTTTAACCTTAGTCTCATCTCAAGCTCCTTCCACCTATATGGAATGCTCTCTGGTGATTTGCTGCCTCCTCATGGCATGCCAGATTTCTAGCCAGATTTTTCCAGTTCTTTGTTCCAGTAGAACCCAGTGTGGCTGGAACATTAGACTAGAAGAGTTTACAACAAAAACAGTATGCAGTACTCTGGTTTTTTGAGTACATAAGCCTTGCCCTCTCCACTTTGTCACCATTGGGGATTTCATACCAGTAATGCATTGGATGGAAACTTCTGTTTTCATTGTCTTTGGGGAACATGAAATTTTTCACTTGCTGTGGCCATGCAGTACAAGAAAGTCCCTCAGGCAACTGCTCAAGAGGGTCCACAGTCCTGGATCATCTAGACTTAAGGAACTAAACTCAGCAGCAGCTGTTTTTTGCACCTCCACCACACTCTTCTCTGATCTACACTTTTTTTCAAGAATGTTCATGGTTTCATCCATTTGAGATGGAGATATGGGTGCTGCAGTAGCAGCCAGGTCACCTGCACTCTGACTAACTGGAAGAACAGCCATCTCCTCACCACTCACATCTCACTGGGTCCAGAAGGCTCACCATGTACATTTGTGTCTATGTATCTCAGGAGAGCACTCTCCTGCTTAGATAGGAAAGCTTCCTTTGCTTGCTTTTTTTTTCTGAATGCTGCCCCAGAGGGGTGTTTTCTTCTTTCACTCATGACTGCTGTTCTGTGCCAGCTATAGTGGCTCTCAACACTCAATTGAAGGGGACAAATAAGCAGGCTGGCAGAAGGGCCAGAGTGAGGGAAGATATCAGCATCTTAAGGGCTTAACTGGCTCCTACTACTTCAGCTGACTGTCTGTTCTCCTCAAGCAGGTTCAGAGAAGCAGCAGGAAACAGGAAGCTCCCTGAGAAGCTGGTGTTAATCAGCCCAGGCTCCTGGGGGTGCTAGAGAGGTACCTAAGAGGCTCCTCATCCTCTCTCTCCCTGCAGCTCCTGCTGCTTTCTGTTATTCCCTCTCATCTTTCTCTTGCCTGTCTGTTATGTCTCTTGTGCCAGTCTTCCTCCAGCACAGCACTGCACCATCTCTGTACAGCTAGCGCAGAGACAATACATATGTCCCAGCAACAGACACAATGTTCTACATTCCGGGTCCTAGTGGCACACACACACACCAGTCTGGCACCTGGGGCAGCTGCCTCAGTTTGCCTCATGGTAAGGCCAGCTCTGCTTCATGCTTATATTGTTTAAACTTACCTTTTTTGTCTTTAATATTACATTCAAATGACATGACTAAAATAGCTGAAAAATAAGTCAATGAAAATGTGCAATATTTAAAAATCAAACAATCAAAATACTTGGAAAATATTGTCTTTGGATCTTCCTGTTGTTTATGGACGTATGTAACGCCTTACCCTGATGCTGCTCCACGTGTATAACTCCTATTGAAGGCATTGGAAGTTTTGTGTGTGCCAATACTGAAAGATGGTCTGCACATCTAGGACTGGGATCTGTTCTCACTGATGTCAGTAAGATTTTTGCCATTGACTTCAATGAGAACGGGATAGGTTCCAAGGAATATTCCAGTTTGAGTAGCTTTCTACTTTAGAATTTAAACAGTGATATTATCATAAAACATATTTTATTCATATGTGAACAATTTTAATGGTTTTTTTATATACATCTACTTTTTCAGAGTTATGAATGGTTTAAGAAAAGTAGTTATTTGCTCCCTTTTTACATATATTTAGCCGCAATGAGCAGAGTCCAAGGCGCTAAAGACTACGTGGGGCCTGACTGCCGATATCTGAAATTCAAAATGGGGGAAGAGATAATCGTATACTACAAACTTTCAAGAAAAAGGGAAGATTTGTGGGCAGGAAGTGTAAGTATTTCAGTCTACAATAATTTCACTATGAGCAAGCCAAATAAACAAATAATACAAAGGTCGTCAAACTTTACCCTCTGAGCCGCATACAACAGTCTTCAGAAATCTTCCAAGACCCTTCTCCCTGCTGGACAGAAACCAGAGATGCTGCATAGGGGGTAGGCGGTGTCATGTGTCCCCCAAGCTTTTTGCCCGAGTTTTCTGGCCCTGCTTGGTCACATGGTGTCACTGTGCCCCTTCCCTGCATGGCAGCTGCTGGAGCCATCAAGTTGGGAGCTGCGGCTGTGGGAAGAGGCAGTGTTAAACAGCTAGGAGCTGCAGGGAGAGCCTCTGCTTTTGCTGCTGCCTCTCTACACAAAGCTAACACATGTGAGCTGCTGGGAGGGGCCGGTGAGGGTAAGGGGTGGCAGGCCTGGGGCAAGGGCATGACTTAAGCTATTGTGGGTGGGGTGAACATTTAAACTGTGCTCCCCACTCTCAGCAGGCACCAATCATCTTTGGCAGAAGCCTCTAGCTCAGGGGTGAGCAAGCTTTTTGGCCCAAAGGCTACATCGGGGTTGCAAAATTGTATGGAAGGCCAGTTAGGGAAGGCTGTGCCTCCCCAAACAGCCTGGCCCTTCCCCCATCCAATCATAGGCGCTGACTTTACCTGGTGCTGGTGGGTGCTCGGGCCCCCCAGCTCCACCCCAACTCTGCCCCTTCCCCGCGCCCATTCCAACCCTTTCCCCAAATCCCCGGCCCTGCCTCCTCCCCCGGATACGCTGCATTTCCCCTCCTACCCTTCCCTCTCAGGCTCGCTACACGAAACAACTGTTTCATGGGAAGCCTGAGGGGAGGAGGAGAAGCAGAGCCGTGGTGGTGCGCTCAGGAGAGCAGGGGAGGTGGAGATGTGCTCGGAGGGCATGGGCAGCTGCCGGTGAGTGCAGAGCACCCACCAATTTTTCCCTGTGGGTGCTCCAGCCCCGGAGCACCTACTGAGTCAGTGCCTATATATCCGACCCCTCCCACTTCCCAGCCCCTGGCTGACCCCCCATCCCCAAGCTATCCAATCCCCTCTGCTCCTTGTCCCCTGACTGACCCCTCCTGAGACCCCCTAACCAACCCTCCTGCTCCCTGTCCCCTGACTGCCCCAACCCCTATTCACACCCGTGCCACCTGACAGACCCCGGGACTCCCACGTCTATCCAACCCCCCTCGTTCCCAGTCCCCTGACTGCCACCCCAGAACTCCAGCCCATCCAACTGCCTCCTGGGACTCCCTATCCCTTATCCAACCTCCCAGCCCTGGCCCCCTTACCATGCTGCTCAGACCAGCATGTCTGGCAGCCATACGGAGCTAGACATGCTGCCCTGCTAGGGTGTGCAGCCCGCAGAGTGCTGCTCACATGGTGGTGTGGCTCCAAGAGAGGGGGGAAGGCGGGGGAGGGGCCAGGGGTAGCCTCCCCAGCCGGGAGCTCAGGGGCCAGGCAGGATAGTCCCACGGGCCAGATGTGGGCCGTAGTTTGCCCACCCCTACTCTAGCTCCACTGCCCTGCTCCAGGGCAGAAACCCTGAAACACCCCCCACTCCACCTCCCCCAGTCTGGTAGGCAGAAGATCGGGCGGGGATAGGGGACTCTGTGAGCTGCACGTTAACTGTAAAAGAGGCATATGCGGCTCACAAGCCACGGTTTGGCCACACCTGTAATAATACATTTGCACATCTTCTATAATACCTGTCATCTGAGGATCTTACAAAGCTTGATGAACATTAGCTAATTAAGGCTTATAGCATCTTTGTGGGGGAAGTAGTTATGATTTCTATTTTCCCCAGATAGGGAAAGTTAACCACAGATTTTCCCAAGGTCCCATTGGGAGTGATAGAGCTGAGACTGCAATCTTGGTCTTCAGTCTCATAGGAATAATGCTATAGTCACTACCATATCATCTGTCTTTTAACTACCTGTCTTACTTAGAACAGTTCAGGTCTATTGGGTCAAGCATCCACAGACTAATTAGAATGTAGGTAAGGAGTTGTTAAAACTATCTAATCAAAAATCCAATTTTGATGTCTGATCCTGAAATCTTTGTTAAAACAAAACTCCCAAAGAAGTAATTGGGGATTTTTCTTGAGCACCTTCAATAGAATGGTCAAATGATTAAGACAGTAGGGGACTTAAGATACAGTGGACATACGTTTGCATGAGTTCAAACCTTGTAGGTGCTCAAATACCAAGTGATGTTTACAATTGAAGAACGTGATTGCTTTACAAAAAATAAAGTTAACCAAGACAGTCTATCAGTCAAATTTTATGCATTTTGAAAATTTGAACATGTCATAAAATATATATTTATCTACTAGAGCAGAATAATTTCAAAAGTAGCACAGGTGATCATTGTTGTCTTCTATAATATAAAAATGTAGTTCTTTTCCTTCAGTTAGGAGATTGGTAGCTCAGATTACTAGATAACCCTGTATCTCCTGTTGACATGGATCATAATTTCTCATCTACTTCCCTAGCACATCCTATACAGAGAAATAGTTTAGGGTTGGTAGTATACATTACAATATATGCATTATATTTGTGAACATAAGATATATGGAGGAGTATGGTTCACATTTGTTACGAGGGAATGAATTTGGTCTGACTTCAGTCACTGGGAGCTTTGCCACCGATTTCAGTGGGAGTGGGATCAAATCATTAGTGCATATAACGACACATGAATTGAAACTGTGTCCAGGCTACTGTTTTGATACTGAACCAACACATGTTCACAACAGTAATGTGCAAGTGTAAATTGTAAAACATAGCATGGGGTAGATAGTGTTATATGCTTCAAAAAGTGCTGGAGAAAAAAAATATTTGTGACGGAGAAGGGGTTCCATTGACCAAAATGGGTATGAAGATCAACTTTAGAGGGCTCTGCTAATCTAAGTATTTGTCGGATCATAAGTTCTTAACATGCAAAGATACACACATCATCTGTATATATAACAAAATGCTAAATACTCTCCTTCCATTTTTATTTTTATAGAAAGGGAAGGATTTTGGATATTTCCCAAAGAATGCAGTTCAAACTGAAGACGTTTTTATAACACAAGAAGTAGAAGTGCCAACCAAGGTAAACTAATATCACCAGCCTTCCCTGTATACTGATGAACAGCTGAAATCCTGTTCGCCAGGTGATACATGGGTAGAAACTCAGATGTCATTGCAAGTCTTCTTTGGAGTAATTCAGTATGTGTTTTTCTTGTTGTTCTACCATTTGTCTGTGTATAGTGCTCAGACACAGATCTCTTTTAAGAAGTTTAGATCCACACCAAGTAAGCCAAACAGAGTCATGAGGAATATCCAGATTACCTACATTTCCTCATACAAGGCTATACACACATACTATTGTACAGAAGCAAAAATGTAGATAAAATGGGTATATTTTATTACAAAATACTTTAAAACATTCATGCACATAATAAAAAGATGAATATTATTTTTTTAGGAAACTGATTTCCTTTGTCTTGATGGAGGTGAATACCTTTTCGAAAATAAAGATAGTCTATTGCATGATCATAATGAAGAAAGTGAATATCCATTACCTTACACAGAGCCAGAATCAAAGATGCCTGAAGGTGAGCTCCAAAAACAGACAAGTATTTCCTTCCAGCGAGGACATGGAGTGGAGTCAGTTCCTGAAAGTGATGAATTAAACAGAAAATTCAAAGACCTTCACACTCAAAAGGAGACTGAGAGAGTCCTGCAAGATGCTGAAAGCAGTCACCCATTGAAACCAGCTCCAGTACAATCTACATGGACTGTTTCTGGTGTTGTAGAATGGCTTGGTCTAGGAAGCAAACAAGATGAGGAAGCTTTTGAAACAGTTACCGAATCTCTAGAAGAAAACACATTCAGAAGCAGAAAAATAGCAACTGATGAAAATGACATGAAAGAACTAAATGATGAGGATAAACCAGAGCCTTCTGGCTGGTTTCAGGGTAGACTGACTAATTTACTACGTCTCGGCAGAGAGAATTCAGGCCTTGGTTTACTGTCCAAAGAAAATAATCCACAAGTCCATTATAGTTCTAATAATGCTGAACATTTTGATTTTGAACAAAGAAATGCAGCTGCAGAAACATCAACAGAAGAGAAGCAAAAGAGTGACAGTGAGGTATCCAAATCAAGCTGGTTTAATTTGGGTTTAAGTAATGTTTTAACATTTGGGCATGCTAAGAAAGAGAACACTATAACAAAAGAGGAGAAAAGCAGAGAAATGAAGGTTGCAACAGATAAGAATGAAGAAATTCAGACTTTGAGCCCGCAAGAAACTGAATCTCAAATGGAACTGAAAAAGGAAACAGCCAAAGTAATGATAAGTGAAGAACAAAATAACAAGAAAAATAATGTACAAGAAATATTAGATTCAGACAATAACACACCAACTTCTGGGGAGCTTCCAGTAAATGGAGATAATCCTCTCAATTTAAAGAGCACCAAAAATGCAGAAGAGTCATCTTTTACTACAGATGTTGCTGACAAAGACCAACTAATTGAACCTTACAGTTCAGAACAAGACCCTGTATCAGAAACTCAAGTTATGGAAAACACTGAAGTTAAAGAGAGAACTCAGGAGTCAGAAAGCATGAATGGCCAGTCAGGTTGGTATGAAAATATATATAGTAGCTTCATTACTTTTAATAGGGACACATCAGATAATCCACAGGGGCAGGAATCTGTGGTTGCTCATGACACACAGAAACCAGTTGCATCTCAGCTTCACTCTTTTCCCAGCTCACCTCAAAGCTTAGACTCCAGTGTTGCTAAAAATTCAGAAGAAGAAGAGCATGACAGGTTTGAAGAATCTCAATCTGTCCTCTCACTTAGTCATTTTACAAACATATTGAGCTTTCACAGTTTAACAACCAAAGTAAAGGAATATGTGCAAAGTGCACAGGAGGATTTGAACTTTAGAGAAGAACTCTCCCAATCTGAAAATAATAATGAAATATTACAAGGAAGTAAAGAAACAGCAGTGAAATTACAAGCACATCAGAGGGTTACTGAGAATGTGCAAGAGAAGGGAGATGTGGCAATGTTCCAAGAAAGTGTTCTGTTATCCCCTTTAGCACTACAAGGTAATGAACAAAGTAGTGAAAAAAATATACAAGATGCCAGATTAGTAAAAGATAACAATACTTCACCTCTTTTATCTGTAGAATCCCAATTAGAACCTAAAATTTCCCAAGGTCAACATTCACAAATATCTAGATATTCAAACCCTGAGGAACCTATTTCTGATGGTAGTAAAAGACAGGAATTTTCTAATATAAAAGATAACAGTGATGTCCCTATCTCCAAAGACCAGCAGCATGTATCTTTAGATTTAAAGTTAGAAAATACAATAGATTCACCAGTACAAAATGAATATGTAAGTGAAGATTTTTTTTCTAGTGAACAGCGTGTGTTACCAAAAGAGGAACCAATTGAACATAAAGAGGACAGAACAGATAAGAATGAAGAAATGCATACTTTAAACCTACAGGAAATTGAAACTTACATAGAGAAGAAATCCAGAAGAGAAATAGCTGAAATTATGCAAGATGAAGGACAAAATAATCTGAAAACACATAAACAAGAATCAGTAGATTCAGAATATGACACACCAAGTTCTGGTGAGTTGCCAACAAATTTAGATAGTCTTCTGAATTTCAAGAAAACCCTAAATGAAGCTGAGTCACCTCTTACTCAAGGAATATCAGACAAAACCAAACTAACTGAGCTTTACAGTACAAAACAAAATTCAGCAGCAGAAAGTCAAATAATACAAAACAATGAAGTAAAAGAGATAACAGAGGAATCAGAAAGCAAAAATGACCAGGCAGGTTGGTATGAAAATATCTCTGGCAACATAAATTTTAATACGGACATATCAGATGATCAAAAGAAGCAGGAATCTATAGTTTCTCAAGACGCAGGGGAATCAGTTGTAGCCCAGCTTTTATCTTCTTCCAGTTTATTTCAGGACTTAGACACAGCTGATAATTCAGAGAAAGACAAGCAAAACCAGTTTGAAGAACCACAGTCTGTCTTTTCTTTTAGTCATTATAAAAATATTCTGAGCTTCCAATGTTTTGCAAGCAAAGATGAGCATTCTCTGCAAAGGCTACCAGAGACTCTGAGCTTCGATGATGAAAATGGCCAGACTACAAATGGCAAAGAAATTGAACTGAAAGGCCAAACGAATCAGAAGATTAATAAACAAGAACTAGAGAAGAGTGATGTAGACATTTCCAAAGAAAGTGTTCTATTTTTTCCCTTGACAGTGCAAAATACTGAACAAGATAGTGAAAACACAATGAAAGATACTAAATTGGTAAAAGATAGCCCACTTCTTTCATTTACAGAATCCCAGTTAGAACACAAAGTAGATCCTTTATTTATATATCCAAAATGCAGGGAACACAATTCTAAAAGTAATGAAAGAGAGGTATTTTTTAATATAAAAGAGAAAAGTGAAGTGTCTATTTTAGAAGATGAGCAGCAGGTATCTTTAGAATCAAAATTAAGTATAAAAGATTTATCAGAACAACATGGATACTTCTGTGAAGATTCTTATTCTAGTCAACTAAATATTAAAAAGGGAGGAAGGCAGGGTTACTTAGCTGAACATTTTTCAGAGGATAATGGTCATGAACTTGGCATTGATCACATTGCTGACACAAAGAAAGTTCAAGTTTCAGACAAGTTATCTTCTCTGGAATTTGATGAATCACTATCAAAACACGATGTAAATAATGAAGTACAGGGACAACATATTACTTTGGATTCTGAAGAAGAAAGAGAACTCATAGACGTGGAATATACTGAAAATTCTTCTGACAAAGGTTTGCATGATGTCTCACAAGATTCTAGAAAAGATGGAATTTCCAACTCAAATGTTGATGATGTTGTATTAGACAAAATTGTAGTGAATGGCAAAGACATGAGTCATTTTTCCCAAGCCAGAACAAAACAGCCAGAGATGTTTTCACAACATGTTTCAGAGTATGGTGAAGATAACCTAGAATACAGTGAGCAAATGATAAAAAATTATGAGCCAAATAAACCCAAAAATGAAAAGGGAGCAAATATTTTGGCTAACCAAGAAACATCTTCAGTAGATACATCTGAGGAAATAATACAAAGTGAGAATGTAATTCTTGAGCAAGACAGTCACACATTAAATTATTTACTGTACGGCTTGCAAAACGAAGGCAATGAAGTTCCACAATCTTCTGTGCCATTTCCACAGGAGCAAATAGATGAAGAATACAATAAAAGGGAACATATTTCAAATCCATCTGAACAGCATTCTGATAATACTAGAATTAGTGAAGATTCATTAACAGTAAATGTTCTTGGTGAACAAGTCCTACAAGAACTAATTATAGCACCTGATGCTACTGCTGATACTTTTTCTGAAGAGGAGCTTCAATCTCAACAAATTTCCATGAATATGCTACTCCATAAGAAAGATCCAATAGAACTGGATGATTCATCTTCCCAACGTGAGCCTCTGATATCAGAATGTAGGACTGGGGATAATACTAATTCAGATCCTGGAAAGAAATATAAAACTCAGATGCTACATAATACAAGAAAAGAGGCCTCCATATCATCAGATTTAGAAATACCTGAGCCCAGCAATTCAAGTCAACATGAAGTTACGGAAAGCATAAATACAGAAAATGATTCTGAATACCAGAAAATATCATCATATCCTCATTCAAATGACAATGTAACACCAAAGTTACAGGATGTAGCAGAATCACAGAAAATGTCTGAAGAAACTTTAGTTACAACAAAAACAACTGCAGAATCCAATCATATCCTACTTTCTGAACACGAACATTTATTCCAAGAACAATCTAGTGTAGCTGAAAACTCTGAAAAAATAAACCTAGCATCACATTTAGAATCTTATGAGTCTACTGAATTGCAAACCCAGGCACCAATTAAAAATCATGGTGGTTCTAATCCTAACAAGCCTTTGTCACATATTCCCGATTATTATAATTTAGAACACAACAACATAGAACATGTACCTTTGCAAAGTGAGCAGGGCTTGGATATACTCCATTTAAATGCTGTGAAACATAGAGATCTGAATGATAAAAGACACATTAACAGGGAAGATGCTCTTCCAACTGAAAACATAAATCATATAGAAAAATTAACTACTTCTGAAAAAGAAAGAGAGAGAAAGGAAAAAAGCAAAAAAGATACTGATGATCAGAAAAAAGACTCCCAACATATAAATGATAAAAATGATGTCATGACAGAGGGGGTGATGGCTAGTATTTTTACCAAAACTTCACAGGTTTTTGGAAGTTTGTTTAGTAAAAATAATAATGGAAACTTTAGAAGAAATTCTGAACACAAAAGTCCTGTCCTCAACCCAAATGAAAACAGGGATGATATTAGGATAAACCAGATAAAGGTAGAATTTAATAACGTGGAAAGGAGAGAGGCTGAGTTAAAGGAAAATGAATCTGAACAAGAAAAAGACACAGCTGAGATGGCAGAAGCTACAAATAATTTAAATATAGATAATTTTAAAATGCTAAAAGATAGATCTGAGGAAGGACAACTTGGCATTCAGGAAAAAAAAATTACATCAGAAACAGGAAAAAACAAGAAGGAAACTGATAAAACCATAATCTGGGAGACAGAATTTATGTCCCATAAAACAAGGACAGAAGGCCAAAGATTAACTGAAGGGGACACAGATATATCCAACCCATTCATTGCATTCCAACAGCATTATTCAAAACTGTCTCAGGAAATGAAGCAACCTTTAAAGAGTCTATGTGAAAAAAACAAACTCTTGGTGCTAGAGCAACAGTTTAAAAAGGTTCAGCATGATATCACTACCTTTACATGTAAAGACAGTTTCATGCAGAAGAAACAAGTGACTGCCTCTGTGGAAGAGGAGCATAATCTGGACATTGGCTTTGAGAAATGCATAAAGGAGAAAATGAATTTTCTTCCAGAGCTACAAGATCTTCTATCAGCCATCAGAACAAAGTGTGAAGCCCAAAATGCAGAATCAGGTACTGGACTACTGCTTTTCTAATTAAAGGTGATAAAACAAGAACAGTACTTGCTTTGTGTGAGAAAAATGTAAGACGGTTTACTTTTAGTGGTTTAAAATCAACACTAGGGAATTTAGCTACTACCTGTTAATAGGTGATTATAGTGTAGCTATTTAACACTTTATTTGAGGAACATATAACTCCCTTATGCCACACTACTTATAGGTTATGGACACCATTATGTAAAATCAAATATATGGACATGGGTAAAGTACTTGTAAAAATCAATGGTAAAGCCAGTAAAATTGTTAAGAGATAAAGAGTTCACAGTTATTCCAGAGATAGTTCCTCTTCTTTAGGTTCTCTGGCCTGATCCATAGCTCATTGAAGTTAATGAGCGTCTTTCCATTTACTTCAGTGGTCATTAGACCAGGCAATCTGTTGTTCTACTTCATGCCATAGCCTGTTATTTTACTCTGGTGAGTAAGTCCATTGATTTAAAAAAGTCAGACTTAAGACTACCTTACCATGATTCTTTTTATAATCAGTTCCATTGTAATCAAACTCTTGATGCCACTGCATATTTTGGTTCCAGTACTCACTGATGGCATCATAAAGTAACAAAGTGTGTCATATTTGTGTGACTAGTGTCACCATCATTTAAATTATCATTCTCACAATGTAAGTAAAATAGGAATGTAGTTGGTAAATGTTTTTCTAATGGGAAAAAATTATCCCTGATATAAATCTACTGAAGCCAGTTAAGTTATACCAGAAATGAATTTGGCCCAAAGGATCAAATATTCTAAATCCTCTAAAATTATGCCCACAGTTTAACACCTATAATATTTCTCACTCAACAGTGCACACATTCTGGGTAGTTAGAGATATATAACTACATATATACATACAAATCTAAAGTTTTGGGTTATGTAAAAACTTAGGCATAACATGGACATAAGCATGTGCAGTTTCAGTAGCCAGACTGAGGCTTTGAAAATATGGCCCACTTAGAGTATTTTCTAATAAATAAAATTTTGCATGAACAGATTTAATTTTAATGGTAACCCTTTTTCTCTAATAAATTGCTAATTCTTCTTAGCTCACTAATTGTGACTGTATTGTATCTTTTTATAGTACTTGTACTTCCAGAACTGCCATGAAAAATGAATTACAGACACTCCCTGACTTACGCAAGCATTCCATAATGGAACGTCTTGCGTTAAGTCGGAAAGTATCTCCAACCATTACATGAAAAAAAAGTCTTATTTCTAGCTTACGGAACTTTTTCGGATTTATGTAAATCAAGTCTTGCATAACACAGGGAGTGTCTGTAATGCTTTTTTCCTTTTTGTGGGTGGAAACATTTTGCTTTCTGAAGCCTTCTGCTTGTTTAGTCTAAATCACTGAGCTAACTGAAGAAATAAAAATTTTGAATGGCACAGATAACTACAGTCATTTTTGCTCTGTCATCGTATATCTGTATATATGCAGAGTGGTGACATACAATAATTTCACAAGATTATGAAATTTTCCACAAAATTGAGTTAATCTCATATAGTAGCATTTTTTGTTAATTATATGAGCTCTTGTGATATTCTTATATATGTGAGGTTCTGTGTGCTTCCATTCATTACTCACGGACAAACATGTCTATGTTTGTTCTTTGTGCATATAACATTTGCAAGGAAACTTGTTAGTTTATGGAAAGCTGATCATCTTTAGTCCTGTATGAATTATTTTTTTCCTGGCTATTATAGCTCTCTTACTTGAGTTTTTCTCTCACATTTCTGAACATGATTTCATAAAGAGACCTGGCAATCCTGGAAGAGTACTCCAATCAGTACTGATCAAAGACAAAACATAATTTTTTCTAAATAGTGAAGTAAATTCTGGCCTTAATTACATCTGGGCAACACAAATTGTTCTTTGAGTGCTGCTCATGTCTTTTCCATTCTAGGTGTGCATGCGCCCACGTGCACGGTCGTCAGAGATTTTTGCCTTAGTCGTATCGGTGGGGACTACAGTGGCACCCCCATGAGTGCTGCCCTTATGCGCTGATATATCAGGCGACACCAACCCTATGCCGTCTCAATTCCTTCTTACTGCCCATGGTGGTTAGTTGGAGTGCCTTCCCTTGCACTGCAAGGGCTATCAGTTTTTTGTCTATTGACTTTGAGCCTTAGGGCCTTGTAAATAGTTGTGTTTAGAGTAGTTAGTGTTAAGTAGTTGTTAAGTGTAGTTAATAGTTATCAGTTAGGGTCAAAGTAAGGACTTTGCCACAGGAGGGGCATGCCCTGGTCCCCTGGGGTTTAAGCCCTTTATGGACTGCAACAGGCCGATGCCTGTAAGTGACCCCTATAGCAGCCACCTCAAGTACTTAAGGGAGTCACATGTTAGAGCAGAGGTGAGGAAACTCTGGGGCTCATCCTCGTCATGGGTGCCACGTTCACAATCATCCTCTAGGTGCAAGTCCTGGTCGCCTGCATCGTGGGAGCGCTCCCCATCACATCTCTGGTTCCCCTGGCACTGGCACTGGTCCCCTCGTTACCAGCACTGATCACCTCGCTCTGGGCATCGGCCTCCGATCGCGATGGTCAGCAAACAGACCCATGCATCAATGGTCCCACTGTGTTCACTGGAAGGGGATTCCTTCAGCATGGAAGCCCAGTTCAGCCCCTCACCTAGACTGAGCTAGCATGAATGGGCACTCGAGGCTGTATTGATGTTGACGGCACCAACTTAGCAGAATGGCCAGTGGCCGGTGCAGTGGCCTTATTAGGGTGCATGTGGCATGCTGGTTGTGGTGATGCTCCCTTCTCACCGTTCATCAGTCGCCACCTTGGAGCAACAGCTGGTGTCACTGGTGGCTCCAAGCTTGGTGCACAAGGCACTCTCACTGGTCGAGGCAGAGGGAATGGCGCCCATCTCTACACCTCCTTCCCTTGCAGGGGTAGATGCCCCGGAACCTCCCCTGGTGGTGCAATCATCATCCTCGTCCCCAGATGAGACAGTCGTGGGACCCTCGAGGGCCAACCCAATGGACGATTTCAAGGAACCGCAGGCTCCGCTTCATTGGGTGGCCAAGAGCTTGAGCCTGGAAGAGCAGGAAATGGCTGAGTAGGTGGACACCTTGTTTAATGTCCTGTCAGACTCTATCTCAAACCCGTGGTGCGCTACCCGTGCATGACAGTATCCTTAAGATTGCCAACGGTCTCTGGGAAAACTCCTTCCATTTTTCATTCCTCCCACCTCAAAGAGGGCCGAAAAGTATTTTGTCCTGGCCAAGGGGTTTGAATATCTCTATATTCCTCCTCCCCTGGCTTGCTGGTGGTCTTTGCAGCCAACCTAAGAGACAGGCAGGAGCATACCAGTTTGACCTCCAAGAATAAAGAGGCCAAACAGTTGGATCTGTTTGGAAGAAAGATTTACTTAACAACCAGTTTGCAGTTTGTGAACCATGAGGCCCGTCGCTGACTCTGGTCTCCGATTCTTTGGACCTAGTGCTGGGGAGCACACCTGGGTGAGCTGAGCATCCAGGGCTGATGGTTGTGGGAGAATCTGGCCCTCCACATCAACATCAGGGAACTCAGAGCAGTTCGCCTGTCATGCCAGGCTTTCTTGCCTCCCCTGAGGGGCAAGGTAGTTCAGAGCCTCATGGACAATATCGCCACAAAGTATTACATCAACAGATAGGATGGAGCCAGGTCGTCAGCCCTCTGCCAGCAAGCTCTCAGCCTTTGGCACTTCTGTATGCAGCATGCCATTCCTCTGGTAGCAGAGCACCTTCCGAGCACCAAGAATGTGCTAGCAGATCGCCTCAGCAGGACCTTCTCGTTTTGCCCGAGTGATCTCTCCATCCGGAGGTGACATGTATGATCTTCCGGAAGCGGGGGACTCCCCAGATGTACTTGTTTGTGTTCTGCCAGAACAGGAAATGCCATGTGTTCTGTTCACTCCAGGCGATGGACAGGAGTTCCCTGTCAGATGTTTTCCTGCTTCTGTGGTGAAGAGTCCTGATGTATGCCTTCCTGCTGGTGCAGTTCATCCACAGAGTCCTTGTAAAGATCAAGCAGGACAGGGTGCAGGTTATCCTGATAGCTCCCTAGTGGCCTCACAAGCACTGGTTCAGCATGCTGTTGGACCTTTCAGTAGTCGAGCTGCTGAGACTCCCTCTCTGGCCAGACCTGCTGTCCCAGAATGACAGCAGTCTCCTGGAGGTGCTGTACTTGACAGGATAGCTTTACTTGCTGCGTAGATGTTGCATGGCTGAATGCAGAGAGTGGGAGTGCTCGACCCATGTGCAGCAGGCCTTGCTGGGTAGCAGAAAGCCGTCCACCAGAACGACCTATTGGGCAAAGTGGAAAAGATTCACATGCTGTGCATCGAATTGGCACGTCCGGGCTAAGCAGGCCTCGCTGCAGGTGATCCTGGACTATCTCCTGTACCTCAAGGTTCAAGGTGTGTCACTGTCATCATTCAGAATCTGCTTGGCTGCTATTTGGGCTTTCCACTCTCCATTCTAAGGCAAGTCGATCTTCTCTCACAATATGACGGCCCAGTTCCTAAAAGATCTGGCGTGTCTTTACCCACATGATGGGATCCTGTCTCTCCCTGTGATTTGAATCTTATGCTGTCGAGGCTCATGGGGCCTCCCTTCAAACTTTTGGCTTTCTGCTCTCTTCTCTTTCTCTCCTGGAAGGTGGGGTTCCTGGTGGTGGTTATGTCTGCCTGCAGAGTGTCTGAGCTCGGAGCACTTACATCAGACCCACTCTATACAGTGTTCTACAAATGTCCAGCTGCCTGCGTTCCTGCCCAAGTAGTTTCCCAGTTTCATACCAGCCAGGATATTTTCTTACTGATCTTCCTTCCAAAGCGCCATCAATCCGAAGAGGAGTACAAGTTACATGCCCTGGATGTCAGAAGGGCACTGGCCTTCTATATTGATAGAACACAGCCATTCCCTAAGTTGACACAGCTGTTTGTGGTGGTGGCAGAAAGGTCACACTGTGTCTGCTCAGAGGATTTTGTCCTGTATCACAGCCTGCATCTGGTACTGCTACGAGCTGGTGAGCATGCCTCCACGAGCAATAGTCAAAGTGCACGCGACTAGAGCACAGGTGTCATCTGCAGTCTTCTTAGTCCAGGAGATCTGTAGAGCTGTTACCTGGTTATCTGTACACACGTTTATATCCCGTTATGTGCTGACATTGCAGGCCCAGGGCTTCGGCAGGGCAGTGCTGCAAGCTGCAAGACCTTGAACTCTGAGCCCATCTCCATTGGCACTGCTTGTGAGTCACCTAGAATGGAATCGACATGAGCAAGCACTTGAAGAAAAACGATTACCTACCTTTCATAACTGTTGTTCTTTGAGATGTGTTTCTCATGTCCATTCCATTACATGCCCTTCTGCCCCTCTGTCAGAGTTGCCAGCAAGAAGGAACTAAGAGAGTATATGATCAGCGGAGCCTAATATACCAGTGTATGAGCGCAGCACTCAAGGGGGTGCTACTGCTGACACTACGGATACCGCAAAGGCAAAAATCTGTGACAGCCACGTATGTGGGTGACCGCACACTTAGAATGGAATGGACATGAGCAACACATCTTGAAGAACAACAGTTATGAAAGGTAGGTAACCATTTTTTTTTTGCCTGAAGTTACAGCCATGCAACCCCATTCTGAGACTAGAATTTGGCCCAATATATTTTAGAATATACATTTTACATTAATATAATATACATTATGTAAATACAATCCTGTCATTATATTTCTGCATGTCACTTACATTGTCTTGTCACATGGCGACATCAGAAGAGTAACCCTTTAAATCGATTGTCCATTTGTTTAGGGTTTGGGTTGTGTTTTTTGGGGGGAGGAGAGGAATTCAGATTCTTTTTTTGGCAGTTGCCAGTGAGAGTATGACTTTGAAAATGAGGAGGAATTCAGAAACCAACTTAGTAACAGTGGGAAATAATCTTATAAAATTTCACATGCAGAAAATATTCTTGATGAAAAGGCTGAAAATAAACATGATTCCACTTCATTTGTTTGCAGATATATCTGATGAGATAAAATTATCAGAAAAAGCTCCAAAAGAAGACCATCACATGCATACAGCTTTGTATAAAGAACATAACAGTGGCCAACGTTCAAAAGTAATAACAGTTGCTCCAGTAAATGCTCAGGAGAAAAGATACAATTCAGTGAAAAATGTTCAATTAGATGCTAAAAAACCTTTATCACAGATCTTTTTCCTGATTCAAAGCTACATTCCCAATAAAGGTAAGTGTGAAGTTGTTTGATCTGAAAAAAAGATTGCAATCTTAAAAAAAAATGGAGCTATTAACAAGATACCTTGATAATGCAAAACATTTTCTTTCCTTATAAATTAACAGAAGAAGACTGGATATATCAGATTCTCCTGCATTTTGATGGTCTTGACACTGGTGACTTTGTAAAATCTGTATTTTCAGCAATGGCAACTGTTAGCAAAAAGGTAAGATTTTGTTTCTTTAAGGTTTTAACACAACCAGAGGGAAACTGAGACCGAATCTGCTGTTGGTTACATTCTGCAACTGATCTGGAGTTGGAGCTGGAACTGATAGCAAAATTGGGGTAGGTATCTTCAGTGTGGCCTCTGTTTTTATGTTGAAGAAGCATTTAAGGAGACCAGAATTTTCAAACTTGGCCAGGGGGAGACTTGATGCCCAACTGGTGAGGAGAGAGGGCAGGAAAAGCCACATTAGCAGCTATTTTCTTCGGCCTCTTGCTGCTCCCATTGCTTCTGCAGAATCCTCCCTTGTGCATTTAGTGACTGTACATTCAAATGTGTGTTTATAGAACAGCCAAGAAAACACATTTGTCAAATACACCAGCATCTTTTATCTATTTTTTTAAATATATATATATATATATATATATATGTATGTATAATTTTACACATACAATACCAGAATCAAGAAATTTAAACTTTTGGTTCCCATAGCAACATAACATGGTCCTCTTATGAACATATTGAATGTATAAAAGTTAGTACAATATATAAAATAACATAAAATGTGAAGCACAGTGCATGTGGGAACTATAATTTTGTATTTGCTGCAAAATCTACAAATGTAAAATCTTCATCAAAAAGTTGTGTTACCATAGATTTTGTTTTCTTCTTTCAATATATAGATTAAGTCAACTGTTTTCAAACTGTGATATAAGTACAACTGAAAGTACGCTGGCCACAGTTAGATCCTGTACTAGTGTTATACCAATAGAAGCAAGCAGGATCTTATGAGGGGGATAAGCTACATAGTACAATTTTAAGTTACATGACCTAATATTAACAAATTATATTTTAAAGGGGCAATAATAATAAATTTAAACATTTAACAATTTTAACAAATAATAATAATAATAATAAATCTAAACACTTATCAAGCTACTTTTACTTAACAAACTTATACTATGTAGACTTTCAGTTGTGGGGAACAAATTATGGGAAGTCACTTCCACTTGGGGAATCATTGTTAATACTTTAATATGTCATCCCTACACTAGATGATTTTAAAAAATTAGTCTTTATAACCTAGGGTGACCAGAGAGCAACTCTGAAAAATCAGGATGGGGGTGGGGGAGTAATAGGAGCCTATATAAGAAAAAGACCCAAAAATCGTGACTGTCCTTATAAAATCAGGACATCTGGTCACCCTATTATAATCCCTCAGTAAGATGTGCACAGTCAGGCAGAAAAGACAAGCTGGGAAGATGCAGCTGCAATGCAGCTGCCTCACACTGGGGCCACTGTGTCCCCATGCAGATAGACTTGAGAGCTGGCTCAGCCTCCTCCCTGCCTGGACACCTTCCTCATCCCCTGCCAGTTGGTGTAGGGGACAGGCAGGGAGGCACCCATGACCCAGCAGCAGCAGCAGCAGCAGCTCTGTTACTTCTCCTCTGGGGAGAGAAAGGGGAAGAGAGGCCAGGAGTGGGGGGGGGGGGGGGCCCAAAGGGGACATTGGAAGGCTGAACATGGAAGCCTTGAATGGGGGGAGGCATCTTGGGAGGGGGACTTGGGGAGCTTGGGAGATCTGAGAAAAAGGGTGGAGAGGGGTACCATTGGGGCAACGGGGCAGGGGGTACAGAGAGAGACATGGAGACATTGGGTCTGATCTTTGGAGAGGGAGAGATTGAGGAATTGGGAGACAGGTTTAGGGGGGCTGGGGATTGGGGACAAGTCCAAGGAGTCCTTGGAGAGAGATAGAATGAGGGAACAGTGGGGAAGAGGTGATCTGGGGGATACAGATACAAAAGGGAATTTGCTTGGTGGGTTGGTACAAGGTAGACTTTGTGGAGCTGATGAGGCACTGGGGACAGAGGGATCTTGTGGAGTGAGGGGAGGGCACTGATACAGAGAGGAGTGTTGGGGAGAGGAGATGTGAGGAACCAGTACAGGTTGTGCCTTGAGGTGGGGGGACGGTACTGGAGGGAACAAATACAAGTGAGGGCTCTTTGGGAGATGGAACATGGGAGAAGCAAAGGGGGTTGGGGGAAGGGAAGAAAGAAAGTATGGGGACATTTGCTGTGGTGGAGATGGAGAGAGAAGAGAAGGTGGGAGAGTAGAGGGGAGACTTGGGGGAAGGAAGGTCTGAGAGTAAGGGAAGGCTGGGAGCTTGGTAAGTGAAGGGAGCTGTAGTGCAAGATTCTAAAGCAGTGGTGTCCAATACCTTCGCACTAGCCACATGTGGCAAATAGGCTATTGAATTGTGGCTAATGCATGTGGCTTTTTTATAATGTGGCTAAAAAGAAAAATTCAAAACCACAAGAGTGGCTAGCAGTGTGGCTAGCATTGAATTTCTGTTGGACACCGCTGTTCTAAACATAGCAGGGAAGGTGGGACAGAACCTGGCTGGGAGAGGCTTGAAAAGGGAAGGTGGGAAGGGATAGGCAGAGACAAAGGGCACTTAGAGAATGATGTCTGGGAGAAACAAAGCAAAGGGGGTGAAGACAGGGATAACTGAAGGGATGAAAAAGGGATGAGGCAGAGGATGTGAAAATTTGACAGGTAAAGGGAAAATATTGTGGATTGAAAGATAAATGGGATGGGGGAGCAAAGTAAGGAGGACATCATAGATGTAAATTTCTAAGAAACCTTGGTGGCAGAGGGGTGTTGAGGAAGGCAGAGATATTGAAACTCTTGATGCAGAAATAAAAGAAGCATATCTGAAGAGATCATATGCCAAGAACTTTTGAGGTTCAGATGTGGTATAATCAAGGTCTTAAAGTTTGAGACACACTGGGATTAATTATTACATGCTTATAATTTATCCCAGTATGTTCTGGCAAATACATGAACCATGAAAGGGAAACATGAATCATTTGGGTTTTTTAGAAATTAAGACTTTAATGGCTAATTGGGATACATAGAGTATTTATGCTTTACAAGCTATGTTACTATTCAAATTTGTATTGTTCAGTACAAATAAAATGGCTACTTTTAAATTCCCACGTATATCATTAGGTACCAACAGCTACCTTGTATTACATTTTTCCTTCCTCTTAGATTTTCACAGTAAAAGATGCAAATTGCATATGTTGCTACATACAAAGAATGATGGAGTCTACCTTTATAAAAGCTGGGATTTACAAACATAATAATAATGAAAAAAATCCCAATGGAACATAGAAATCAAGTTACAGAAATAATGAAATAAATAAATTTACAATGCCACGTAGCTAGGATATGGCTTATCAATGTTTTCTGCAGCCTTTGTGTTTCAGTGTGTAATACCAACATGTGGTATTACGGGCCCACAATATGATCAGTTTTTTAAAAGGTATACTTTACCTTTTAAAAAAAGTAATGTATATATTAGACTTCCTAATACAACATTTATTTGGTTAGAATATTAAAAATACATAGTGTCAATTAATTTATATTTACAAAGGAAAGGAGACATGATGTGCCATGAAATGAGAAACTTTGTTGCTAGTCGTTAATCCACCTTTGGCCCCCCCTCCCTTGACTGCAGAAATGTCAAAACAGGATCTCTGTCCATTTGGAAACACACCAGTGCAGTATGTCTCTCTGACTGGATTAGGAACTTTCCTTAAGAAACTAGGGATATTTTTATATTCATATTTTAATAGAAATATTTGATATGTGATTACAATATTTGATGAACAAATGGAAACATCCAAAACAAAGGAAGGGGTAAGTTTCTGTACAAGTTAAAGTCTAGCTAAGAAGAGATTGATTCTGTATCCACTGAGTACTACAGAATATATGTCAAAATGAAAGGATTGTGAGATTGCCATGGAAATACTTCTAAACCTGTACTGTTGTGTGATGATCTCTCCTTTGTTTCTTTAATTATTTTCTATCTTGCTTTTATTCTGAATTGTATCTCTTTAAATGTTTGAAAGGTGAATGGACTATATTAGCTTGTGAGGAAAGGATTCTGTTTACATTGTAAGTTATAAATACCAAGCCAACTGTATTCAAACATTTCCACCTGAAACAGCAGTTTCCAACAGTCTCTGGAGTTAAGAGTAAAGAATTTTTAACATCTGTCTATAAAGGGATCTTTCGCACTAGTTTGAGATTCTAACTGTCCAGAGTCAGCATTTGGTAGAGTTTAGCGTTCAAACATGTGCAGTAACTCTGCTGGAAAGGAAATACTGTATTTTCAGAATTGGGTGTTCCAACTGGGTTCCTCCATTTCTTCTTCACTTTTTTCTTAATCCTCACACCCTATTTGCTTAGTTTAATTGTTGTTTTCCCCCTTCCTGTATATAAAGTTACAGTATGCATTGGGAGAGAGTATTCTCCCCAAACTCTCACTGGCTGACACTAGGGTTCATTTCCTGAAGTTCAGTAGGCAAGATGAGTAACAATAGCTTGGATAAAGCAGGGCCTGGGCCTTGTTTTGCTTGTGAGGGAGTACATTTGTGTGTGAAATGTTTAAATGACCAAATTTTAGGTTAGGCTAGCAGTCTAGTTAACAGAGTATTTTCCTGTAAACCGAGAACTTGAGCTCACTGCCTTTTTAGGCTAGGAGCATGGTAGAGGGTGAAGTGTCTTTCAGTGCTCTCAAACGATTTATTTTAGAAGAGGCTAAATATTAGTTTGATAGGCTCTGAAGAGAACTGCATGTAGCCTTCCTAAATTGGCTACTGGGGTGTGGGGTTATTGAAGATATTAGTGGGGAGAAAAAAGGACAGAGGGTAAGACCCCAAAAGCCCTGTTAAGATATAAATCTAACCCCCTTAGTCCCTAGAAGGAATTTGTTATAGAACAAACTGCAAGTAACTCAGGGGGCATCATCTTGTGAATGACTTAGTGAGTCACGAGGCATGGTCTCAATGGGCCCCCATGACTTGGAGCGAAGACTTGTCACAGGTTGTTTGTTTCCCTGCACCTGCCCAGCACAATCCTGCTAACATGACTTGTGCTACCCCCGGGGCTGCCAGTGTTTTGCCCACGTCGGCGTCTCCTCCGGGGCCTGCCGCCCACTGTTTTGTAAAATGGAGGCTAAACAACCACCTCTCGTCTGACGTTCACAGGGGTGGCCCCTGAGTCTGCAGGTCCCAACGTGCGGTGTGTCCTGGTGGCCGTGCCCCGCCCCCCGGCTGCGCTGCAGATGCGCACAATGGCGGGGGGGGGGGGGGGGGGGGGCCGCCGGGGGAATAGGGGGAAAGCGGGGTGGGGCGCGGGGGGGTTTGGGGGAAAATTTGGCCCCCCCCCCCCCCCCCGCCAATCACATAGTGGTGCCGCCGTTCCCTTCTTTCCCCTCCGTTCTTGTGGTCTAGCCGTGCATCCCCACTCCCCGCCCCCCTTCGCCCCGGAATGGTGGCGCCTGGCTCGGCCCGTGTTTTTGGGACAGTGGTGCAGTCCCTCCTGCTGAGTTCCCGTCGGTGGCAATCGCCCCCACCCCCCGCAGGCAGCCATGGTCTCGCCCCACTCCCCTCTCCGGGGCGGTGGTACGGCCCGCTTGTTTGTCAGGCCGGCAGGAAGCTGCGTGCGCGCTGCTGGGGTTGCTGCTCCAGTTGCCGGCGATGGGCCTCGAGCGCCGGTTGTCCCCTCGCGCTGCCTCCTGCCGCCGCCCAGAGCGTGAGCAGCCGCTGCCGCAGTAAAATGGCCGCTGGGGAGAGCCGGCAGGATGCTCCGGAGGCTGCAGCCGCCGGCCTGTGGCCCGGCTTCCGAGAGGCAGCGCAGCGGTTCTGCGGGCTGGCTCTGGAGCGAGCGCGGAGCGTGAGTGCGGGGCCGGCGGCAGCGAGTTCTTCGGCCCTCCGTGGGGGTGCCCGTCTTGTGGGGCTGGGGCCCCGGGGAATCAAGGGACGGTGCCGCTTTGCGGCCTGGTTCCTTGCCTGGACCCTTTAATGTGGGTAGGAGGGGATAGCTCAGTGGTTTGAGCATTGGCCTGCTAACCCCAGGGTTGTGAGTTCAGTCGTGGAGGGGGCAGTTTAGGGATCTGAAGCAGAAATCTGTGGGTGAAATTGTGTCCGGCGTTGTGCAGGAGGTTAGACTAGAGGATCATAATGGTCCGCTCTAATCTCTGAGTCAGCAGGCTTTGGCCCTGTTTTTAAAAAAAAAAAAAAAAAAAAAAAAGGAACTTCCCGTGGAAGGTGAGATTTGTGACTAGCTGGAGATCTCTGAGGGTGGGAGGATTTTTCATAGCACAAAAGTGGCTTCCGTGCATTAAGCAACGTTACTCTGAACTTCAGTGACCCACTAACCAGACTCTGTGTTTTGTAGTTTACATGAGGCTAATCTGCTGCAAAACTTGTTTCCTGATATCTTCTTACATTTTGCTGTAAAAGTCAGGTGTGTGGGTTAGACCCCATTCGGCAAGTTGCCCCATGCAGGGGCCTCCCAGTGAGGAACAGCTTGCAGAATGCAGGGTCATGACAATGTTTAGGGAAAATCAAGATAAGAAGTGCACAATAATGAATGGAAATATAGTGAGGTTTGGTTGAGAGGAGGAATAGGACTTGTTAAATTCAAAGCATTCTTAATGTCTGTGAAATTAGGAAATATAGCTTCAAATATGGAGGGAAAACATGCTTATATTGTCATTTTAATAGTATCAGAGGAAGCCTAATGATGCTCTTTCCAAGTGCAGACTGAGCACCTCAGTTTGAAAGACTCAAAGTTTAAGACTTCTGTGCTTAGTGAATAAAATATTATATATGAATAGTTGTATACGGAAAGGTGAGCTGCATTAAGCAGGTTGCATTTTGTTTTGTTTAGAAAATAATGTATACATACCTATTTACAAATAATGTAGATCACAGATTATGCCAATAATGATCTTTTATGTAGCCCTGGTCTACACTGGAGGAGGGGAGAGGGACAGATCTAAGATACACAACTTCAGCTATGAGAATAACATAGCTGAAGTCAATGTACTTACATCCACTTACTACAGTGTTTTCATGATGGGGAGTCAACTGTTGCTGCTCCCTCGTCGACTCCACCTGCACCTCTCAGTGAAGTACCGGAGTCGATGGGAGAGCACTTGGGGATTGATTTATCGCATCTAGTCTAGATGCAATAAATTGACCCTCAATGGATCGAATGCTACCTGCCGATCCCGCAGGTAGTGTAGACATACCCGTAGTAAACTACGCTGAACCAATGGTTTTATAAAATAAAAGTATATTTATGCTATATTTTAGTCAGTCAGAGAAATTATTTGCATCTCTTTAACTGTCACTATAAATTGTCCACCAACTATGTTGTAAATGTTTATTTTAATGTTGACACTTATTTTACATATAAACTACCTCAAAAAAAGAACACTTCCCCTAAACAAGTTCAGAAGGAAAACTTAAGCTGTGTCTGTTCTGATTCAACGCACCATATGTGTCTTCCTTTATATTATATGCTGATTTCTAAATAAACAAAAGATTTAAAAAACAAATAAAAAGCTTTTGACATCTGCTGCTTCTCAAGGTTTTGAAAAAGTAAATATACAGAGTCTTCTAGTCTCACCGTTGACTCAGTAAACAAGTAATACCTGTATTTGTCAAAAATAATAAGTAATCTTTCTCGTGTGTGTGTGTGTTTTTTTTTAAACCACTCAGACTTTGCTGCTTGCTTGATTTATTTTTTTTTTTTTTGGAAGGTTGTGGCAGCTTTGCCTGAAGATATGAGACCTGGTCCTGATCTTTATGGTTTCCCATGGGAAATAGTGATTTGTGCTGCAGTTATTGGAGTTTTTACAGTCTTTCTGTTTCTGTGTAGGAGTTATCAATCAGTAAGTATCCAAAATGACATACAGAGTTATGTAATTGGTTTGCATTTAAAAAAATGAATTAAACTTGTCATTTCATCAGTTTGAATTTTTTAAGTGAAATAGTGCCATGCTGTCTGGAGTGGCTCACAACTGTGAGTAGTATCTCAGGTGGTGATATGTTCTATAATTAGATTTCACTAAACCAGTAACAAGTGTGAACTCCTGGATCACTTTATCTGTCTTAACATTGAGTCACAGACAGTCCCCTAGGCTCTCCAGTCTGTCTTACCACCCAGACAAACTGAACTTGTGATAAAAGATTATTTAAACCTAAAATCATTCCACATCAAGTTTCTTCCAATCCCAAGAGGCCAGTCACTTACCCCAGATCAATTGGTTCTCCAGACCTTAAACCAAAGAAAATGCTGGCAGCCAATTCTGTAGTAAACTAATTATTTAATTCTTTTTTCTTTGCTAATAAAGTTATTGAGAGGTTGAAAAGCAGATAAAATATAATGAGTAAATCAGATTTGTCACTTCAAATGGTGTCAGTGATGTAATAAACTGTCGATTTCCCCAAAGTCCTTCAAGACTACCCAGAATAACTCTGGGATTCTCCCTCTTCTAGTTCAGTTATTCTGCCCTGTTAGAATCCATACAGTCCAGAGATGAAGGATCTTTCCTTGAATCCATCTTTTATATCTCCTTTACTAGGTAGCTGACAGTGTCTGGACCCATGTGTTTTTTTTCTTTGATGATAGTTAGTGAGGAATGCACTTAAAGTCCTTGACTTGCTTTGAAATTAGCATATTCTGTTAAAGTCCTCAAGTCAGAGGTGAGCAAACTATGGCCCGTGAGCCACATCTAGCCCGTGGGACCATCCTGCCTGGTTGGGGCAGCTAGCCCTTCCCTCTCCCCTGCAGCTGTCCCTCCTCCCCTGCAGCCTCAGCTAGCTGCGCTGCCAGTGCTCTGGCCCTTTCTAAGCCCTCCTGCTCTGTTACACCTGACTGTCCCCTCATGAGACCCTTCCACCCTAACCACCACCCCCTGGGACTCCACTACCTAAACCTCTCCCCAAGCCCTCCTCCCCTTGCTTACTGTGCTTAACTGGGTGCGGGGCCCCGTGGCTCACCGTGCTCAGCCCGGCACCCTGGACCGGGGGTGCGGGGCCACTGGCACCATTCCCCTGGCCCGAGCTTGCGGGCCGGATAAAAATGGCTGGCAGGCCACATATGGCCCGCAGGCCCTAGTTTGCCCACCCGTGTTTTAGAGGAATATAATACGGAGATTCTTGGTCACACAAACGTATTGAAAGTCTAATGATACTTTTGTGCAAGATTTGTCCTTTATGCTGGTCATATTCCAATCAGAGTAATAACATCCTAAATTTTCTCTCCAGTTCAAAATGGATTAAATTTTCTTAACTTGCTGACCTAAACTACTGTGTAGTGTCTCTTTGCTTTTAAATAGTTGCAGCACTGTGCATAAGAAGTAGCTGCATTTCAGTGGTAAATTTAGTGATTCCTGTGTTTTGAAGATAAGGTATAAAGTGTTAATAACTTCCGTTATTTAGGTGAAGCATCTTTTTTTGATTGAAAAATATCCCTTTAATCCTAAAATAAAATATCATCATTTGATGTTTGTGTGTTAAATGTAGGTCTCTTTGTTTTGCATCAGTGAGGCAGAAATTGTTTGTGAAAAAGCTCCTGTGTGTGTGTAAAACCTACAATATTTTTAGTTTTGGACATTAGTCCATTCAGCATCCTGTCCAGTTTTATTGATTGACACAGTTATCTCACTGGCTTTCTTAGAAACTTCAAGTGCAAGGTTTTGTGCTGTAATAATGGATTGTTTGCTTGCTTGTGTTTCCAAAGCACACATGTCCAATGTCAGTAGTCTTCGCTGGCCTAGAGCAGTGATACTCAATAGGTGGCATGCGGGCCAAACGTGGCCTGCCAAGGTTTCCTGTGTGGCCTGCCAGCTCACCTTAAAAAACATTTATAATTAAATTCACAGACTGTGATATGTTGCCTGTCGTTTGCCTATGACTTTTTAGTATTCCAGCTTTGAGGGCAGTGCCACTGCCAGAGGCAGCGCAGAAGTAAGAGTGGCATGGGTTGGTATCAAAGTCAACAGCAAAACCTTAGCTTTTAAACCAAACTGGACAGCAGATTTTCTTTTTCTAATGCTGCCTCATTTAAACACAAAACCTTTGTGCTTAATATGCCAAACCACTGTGTCCATCTGTGATGTTGTCAGTGTAAAGTGCCTCGTGAATCAAAGCGCAGTAGCTTCAACACAGTCTATTCTGCTGGCAGTGTTGCAAGACATGACAAAATTGAAAATCTGAAGTCTTCCTATCACATGTTAAATGCCATACTTATAACATCAGGGCCTGTGCAGGAAAAAGCAACAGCTGCTTCTCTTAGAATAATGTTGGTACTAGCTGAAGAGAAAAAGCCTTTCCTGGATACTGAGTTTGTGAAGAAGTGCATGTTGGAAATGCTGGAGGACCTTTTTGCTAGAGATAAAAACAAAGATGACGTTGTGAAACAAGTTATCCTGTCAGATTCCATGGCAGTGTGAAGATTATTGGTAATTGACAAGGATTGTTTGTCAGCTCTGCTTTTGATTTTAAAAAACACTCTCTCTTGCAGTGGACAAATCAAGTGATTTAAGTGACAACCGCCCAGCTAGTGCTGTCTATTTAAAAATTTCACCATCATAAAATCTAAGGAAGAATTTTTGTGCTTAGTACCATTAGAAAGCTAGAGCACAAGAGAGATCACGTTTGAAAAGGTAAAAGGCTTTCTGAGGGGGTGCAGGAGGAGGAGGGAGAATGGCTTAGATCTGCAGAAGGTAAACTTGCTTGTTACAGATAGAAGTTTCTCCATGTAAAGGAAAGAAAAGGGCTTTGCTTCACAGTTGGCAGTGATACATCTTTAATTAAATACACTTCACTGCATCATTCAGTGTGTCCTGTACGAAAAGTTGTATGGAGACTTGGAAAAAAAAATGAGTGTTGTGATGAGAATAGTGAACTACATATGCTCAACTTCTAGCTTGCAACATTCTTTTAAAGCTGTTTATAAGACTTTTCAGCTGAATACAGTCCTGTTGCAGCACAACGACATTTGCTGGTTAAGTAGGGGTGCATATTAGAGAGGTTTTGTGTGTTTCAAAAAGAATTAATAGAATTTCTTTCAAACCTCGAGATCAATAAGGCTTGTGAGTTTCTGGAATTTATGAATGATGTCCCCTCTATGTCACAGTAAGCTTTTCTGTGTGATATTACTGGTCACTTGAATTCCCTCCAGGGATCTGTTTGAAAAAGCGTGTGCCTTTCAGAGGAATCTTGAAATCTTTTGACAGGAAAGATGTTGCACTTCCCCACAATATGCGTTACTGCTACAGCTAAAACTTTGATGAAAACGATGCAAGAATTCCTAAGCAAGCTGATCAAAAATTTTAAAATGCTATTAGAGAATTTAAAAATGTAAGAGGATTTGCTTTTATTTGTTTGTGATCCGTTTGTCTCTGCCGATGGACTGTGCCCTTCTGAAGCAAAGAACATTCTTGATTCAGTTAATGAAACTGCCTTTCAATTACAAATTGTATGGCTCTAGAGCTCAGATGTCTTGAAGGCAAAATTCAGAGAAGTGGGACTTTGTGATTTGTGAATTAAATATGCTGACCCATTCCAGAATAGTCAGAATCTAGCCATCTGTCTTTTAAGTGTTTGGATCAACATACCTGAGTTTTCTACCATGAACATTATAAAAGGCCAACTCCACAATCACCTGACAAGAGCCTCTTCACCAGTGCATGCGCCTTGCCCTAACCTACAAACCACTATTTACAAATCTTGCTAAATATTGTAACAAACACAGGTAATCTTTGTTAAAAGGTAGAAACACTAATATTTATGTTGCAATCAAAGTCTTTATTGGCAGCTAAAATGTTTTTAATTTCATCAGCCTTCTGGACCAATGGGCTGCCTCTTGTAATAAAATTCTGAAATTGGCCCACTCTAATTGAGTATCACTGGCCTAGGGGGTCTCATCTCTCCTTGATCCTAGCTGTCCTGCCTGCTAACAGCTTATCAACGTAAGGATATTTGTTAGAGTATGTGACAGTGTAAATCCCACTTGTGGGTGGTGGTTTGTTTGTTTGTTTGTTTTTTTTAAATAGTGTCTGTTAACACTGTGCTCCTGTACAAGGGCATTAAGGGCAGAGTGACTGCAACCCTCTCTGTTCCTTCTAATCTCTGACTGTCTAACCCACTAGGTTTTACTGAATCTTCTCAAAATCTTCTACAAACCTTCAGAACTCTTCATCTGTATTGACCCATCTGTACTGAGTATTTGCACTGAGACTCCACCTGAACAGCTCTCCCAGTACAGGGCTACTTAACATGTCATGAAGGTCTCGTCAGACCCTGAGGAGACAAGCTACGTAGTATTGCTAACAGACAAGCCAGTTTTATCTATTGCCGCAAGCGATCTAGCCACAGGCGGTGCCAAAGACCAGTGCAGGGAAAAGAGTACTGAGAAAAGACTCAGTACTTATCTCGACACCTCCAGTACCCAAGTCTCAGGACTGAGAGAGGGCACTCCAAACACAAAGTTGTGGACTCTGTGCAGAACTCAGTGTCATTCCACAAGAACAGACTCCTACATCTCCCAACCTGTCTGGACATATCGTCTCAGAACCAGGGTCAGATACTGCATGCAGATTGCAGTCATTTCACTTGATGCGCTGGATGTCGGCTGACTAAGCACGTCTGACAAAAACTGCTGCCTATAGATTCGGGAAGTCCTCATACAAAGTGGGAAACCTTCCATTAGGAATACTTGCTCCTCAAAATGGCAAAGACTTTTCATATGGACAGCCCAACATGATCTAGACCCAGTAGAGTCCTTTATATTGAAGCTCCCTGACTACCTGCTGCACCTGAAAGGTGCTGCACTAGCATTTAGCGCTAGCACTCTCTCTCTCTCAGTGTACACCTTGCAAAAATACAGGTGTGTCATGCTCTAGTACAGTCATTTGGGATCTCACATTTGATAATATCAAAATTTCCTCAAAGGCCTCCTTCACATTTAGTCTCGGGTTAGACTGACTCCCACATGGGCCCTCAACATTGTCCTCCTAAAACTCGTGGAGACTCATAAAAACATAAGATGGCCAGACAGAATCACACCTATGGTCCATGTAGCCCCATATCCTGACTTCAAACAGTGGCCAGTGCCAGACGCGTCATAGAGAATGAACAGAACAGGGCAATTATTGAGTTATCCATCGTCTATCATCCAGTCCCAGCTTCTGGCAGTCAAAGGTTTAGGGACACCTAGAGCATGGGTTTCATCCCTAACCAGCTTAGCTAATGATGGACTATCCTCCATGAACTTAGCTAATATATAATATTTATTTTAAACCCAGTTATACTGTTGGCCTTCACCGTATCCACTGGAAAGGAGTTCCACAGGCTGACTCCTTTAGAACCGCTGTCAGATTGCTCAGTGCTTTTCTTTACCATCAAAACTGTCTTACTGGTTGCCGTCACCTCAGCATGGGGAGTCACTGAGTCCAAGCCTTCATGGCCATACCACCTTACTAGGGTTGCACCTCTAAGGTACAAAAATACAGGACAACTGAGATGATCCTTTGCCCATAAAACTGGACAGTTGGTAGTGCATGCTGAGCATTCCTGTAGATTTCCCAGGACCGCTACCTGTGGGGGGTGAGTACGGATCCTGGGAAAATCTTGGCAGGTGCTAACTCTACACTTTGCACATCCTTTCATTTAGACCAGGTGGTACTGAGACCACACCCCAGTTCATCCCTTAGGCAATCTTGCAGTTCCACCTGAAGAATCAGTTACTTTGCCATTCTTTTTTCTGAAACCTCTCTCAACACCTGGAGAAAAAGCTGCATGCTCTCCCTCTGAATGTCAAGGCATACCCCACTAGGGAACTGGCAGCATCTTCTGCCTGCCAGTCTCAGATCTGCAATATGGAGCAACCCACTGGCTTTTGTTAAACATGCTGTAGGCATGGCAGCTGGGTCAGATACAAAGTTCGGGAGCAGTATGGTAGTCACTGTTTGACTGATACAACTGAAACACCTCACTTCTGTTATCTAGGGATAATATTGCTGGTCACTCACCTACAATGGGATCCACACTGATGAATACTCAAAAAAGAGAGAAAAATTACTTACCTTATAGTAACTCTTGTTCTTCAAGATGAACATAGTCAGCGTGAACCCCATAACCCACCTTCCATGCCTGCTTTTCAGATTCCTCAGCCATGACCGCTTTAAATGGCGAGGAGATTGGGGAGAAGAGGTTATGGCTGCCCCACCTTTTAGGGACTCATGTGGGAGTGTGAGGAGGCACAGAACTTGTGCGCAGCTCCAACAGATACTGCTATTCAAAAACACCTCCAGTTTCGTATATGTGAGATGGATGCACACCTATGGTGAGATCCACACTGACTACATCACAAAGTACCACAGTTACTGTAGATTAAGTAAACACTGTAATGTTAAGTAAAGAATGCAGAGTAGATGAGGCTAAAAACTGAATAGTGTTGTCCTTGCAATCTGTGTAACATAATAGACAAATTTCAGTGCTTGTTCTTTTTGTTTCAGGTTAAAAGCAGACTTTATGTAGGTAAGTTAACTTTCTTATTGTTTTTGTGGAGCATGTTTCTAGCTACACTATTAATTTTTAATTATTTTTATGATAGTTTTTAATAACTTGAATGTTACAAAATGGAGCTACTGTTCTTTGTAGGAAGGGAAAAACAGCTTGCCAGTAAAGTTGCTGAACTACTTGAAGACAAATGCAAAGTTCTTGAAAAACTTAGTCTCCACAAGAAAGAGGTAACTCTTATTATTCTCCTTTTCTAGTTTGTCTTTAGCATATTGAGCCATTGTTGTTATCTTAAGCAACAGAAGCTTTATTTAAACTTAAATATTAAAAGGTTATGTTTATGATAATCTTGAAGTACTTTGTTTTTTTCCCCCCTTGGTTCAATTCTTTTAAGTGTGATTCAGATTTTAATACATTCTGCTCTTAAATCATAGTACAGTATGCTGCATTGGATATGTACTCCTAGATATATTTCTTTTATGCTCTGTGCTAACCTTCCTAGGGCCAGATTTTTAAAGATGCATGTAGGCCCTTGTGAAAATCCCACTAATGTCCATTGGAAACTAATGTCCAATGTGCCTAAATACATTTAAAACACTAAGGGATGTATTTTTAAAAGAAATCATAAATTAATTCTTTTAAAAATTTTTTGATCTTGTATACATTTTGATATCATTGTATCCCTTTCAGTATGAAGATTTAGAATCATCTCTAAAGGATGCTAGTCTTCTGAATGAGTCAACAAATACATCACATATTGAGGTAAAAACAGACTAAAAGAAACAATGTGGGGTTTTTTTTGTATAATTGATGTGGTGTTTCAGGAAAAACAGGAAGTGTCAGAAGTGTACTTTTTCTTTAATCTGTGGAATTGTTTTGCTAATCCAGGGTTTCTCAAACCAGTACCAAATGAGGCAGTGAATTAATTATGGTGTGGATCAGTTATGCAGAGAAATTTAATTATGGAGCAAATCAGACATGCAGACAATTCATTTTGGAGCAAATAATTATGCAGATAGCTTTCTCTGCCTGCTTCCCAGAAGTGATATCATGTAAAATTGTTATGGAAACCCCTCAAATGACTGATGCAGAATCAAATGTGTACCACGGTATTTTGAAAAAAAATTTATTGTATGACACATTGCAGCATAAATTTTAAAAATTGACAAATAGTTTTGATTCAAAAACACACACTAATAACTTCAAATAGCTTGTCTTACATGCTGCTATAATCTAGAAATGAATCCATCTCTAGATCTAAAAAATCAGGAACTTATTTGATGGAGGACTCCAAAAAAGCCTAGTCTCCCCATACTTCTCAAGGGGCTATTAAAATGCACATAACTAATAAATTGAGAAATTTACTTAAATTCATTCTGTACTTAGAGTAAATGCTGTAAGGGGTGGGAATAAGACTATTCATATGTAAGTGATTTAATCCCTACTTTAAACACACAGCTCAACGCAGACTTAACTTCTGCATCTCTGTGGATTATTAAAGGGTTCCATAAAAATACACTATACACACCTGTATTTAATTACTTTTTAACTGTAAATTTCTATAGGTTAACTATCAAAATAACTTGTTTTAGGCAACCTGTGAAAAACTGAACAGGTCAAACACTGCACTCAAGGATGAAATAGAGAATTTAGAAAAAGAGCTGGAAGAAGAGAAGTCTAAGCGATCAGAACAGGATGACTTGGTAAGGATCAGAAAAAACTTTTTTTTAAAACTTATTCAGATAACTTGGCTTTAAAAATCCAAACATATTATGTTTGTGTATAATGTGACTTATTTCTCTGAGAAGACATTTATTGAAAAAGCAACTTTTTCATTCCTTTTTTAACTTTAATTTTGTTTTTAAAATCATTCAAGGAATAATCCCAGATAGTTAAGGTTTAGGAACTAATATGCAAGTATTTAGTAGCTAAAGATACAGGTGTACGTTGAATGTCCTAGATAGCAAGGATAAGAAAAGACTTAATTGTTAAGTGATTTTTTTTTTAAAAAAAAAACCCTTCCCCCCCCCAGTTTATTTAATGCTTCCAAATAAACTTTAGAATGTACAATTTGAAGGAGGTTCTCTGAATTTTAACTTTTCTTTTTATTTAGAAAACAAAACTCACTTTTGCAGAACCTGAAAAAATGTTGTGTTTTTTGGCTCATTTATCAACATCTAATCTTGTTTTTCCCTTCTCCAGTCCTTCCCCTATAGTGTTGTGCTGCTCACCATTGATGATACTTTGGCTGACAATGAGCAACTTGCTTCCATCTTGGGGATATTCAGGAAGTCAGGGGCAGTCCAATCTGTGTAGATAATGCTGAAACAAGCATTTAGTGGTTGCTATCAAGGGAGAAATACCTCTCAGAATAAGTTCTACAGCTGTGTAATTAGGGAAGCCCACAGAATTGCTGTTTATCGGGCTGTATAAAAGCAACCATAGAGCCCTTATGAATTATGGTCTCTTCCTTGCCTGTGATGCCAGTGATGTTACTTTATGAACTAACTGACAAAGGGATTTGTAAGAGTACTAAATTCAGTGAACACTTACACTTTTTTTAAAAAGCTGTAAAGGAATAATAGTTGGAGATCCACACAGCTGACATTTTAAACATCCTGCATACAGAAAATCCTTTCCTAAAGTACTTTTGGGGAAAAGTATTAATTATGTAATGATTCTCCAATATCTCAGACAGTGGATGTAATATACATATTATAAGCATTGTAAAAAGAAAAGGTATGTATGTTACAAGAAAGGTAAAAAGAAGGTATTAGTATGTAATCATATGTCACTATTATACAGTCAAAGTCTTCCTTAAGGAAAATTTTTGAAAAGAAAGCTGGTATATTATTGTCAGGCCTGCAAATACAATCCTCACAATTTAAAAAGAAATCTTTTTACAGGAATACATTTTAGTAGCATTTGCTGAAAATTTATCTCCTAAAATTAGTTTGGCTAAAAAGTTTCAACCTGGAAGAACTTGTATAAAAATAAATATTATGGCTTTACAGATGGCAAATCTACAGAGAAGAATGGAATATTTAGAAAATGAAGCAAAATCTATCCAGTCACAAGTGGCAGAAGTAAGTCCAATATCTGAGATTTTTGTTCAAATTAGGAAAATCAATTACTAAAATGTTCATCACAAATAAATACTCATGTCAAGTCATTCCTGTGAGTATCAGTACTAGTCTTCTAGGGCTCCGTCCTACTTTTGGTATGTGGTAGCTGATTCATTTTACAAAAGTGTGGCAGTTACCATTAATTGAACAGGTTATTTACACTTTATTTTGTTAGTACACAATTATAAAACATACACTGCTATGAAATTTATTGTAAACAGCAACAAGCTATTGGCTTTTCAAATATACTGTTGAAGCAGTTTGCTTTCTTCTATTTCATTTAGGCCAAGACCACATTAAAAGTATTTCACATTAATAAAGAGAGACTTGAGACATCTGTCCAAGATGCAATACAGGAAAACTGTCATCTTCAGGAAAGTGAGAAACAGGTAAGTTCTTCCTAGTTTTGTAGTATTGTAGATATGCATGGCAGTTTTCTAAAGGTATAATCACTGCTCGAAGGAGTTCATCATCAAATTGAACACACACAATCTCCAGGATAATTTGGGTGTGTGTGTGTGTCTGTCTGTATATATACACCCATGATTTCCAGGATATGTTCTTATATATTTTAGAATGTCTTGTTATGATGGAATAACTTATTTTAAATACAGTACTTTCCTTGGATCTCTCTAACTCTCTCTCTTAAAAGGCTTTATGGAATATGCATGAAAGAGAAAAGAAACGTTAATAAGTAAGGTGTGAAATACTTGTTCCACCCATAAAGGGGAGCATGGGGAAAAAAAGCAACTCTCTGATATTGAGAGAAGGATACAAAGAGGATGGGAAAAGGTTTTGCTGAGAATAAAGATTTAGGCAAGTACATAGTTGAGGTACTCCACAAAAGTGGGCACCAGATTTTAAACTTGATACAGATGGCAAAGACAAAGACGTGGTTTAAATAGGAGAATAACTTAGCAAAGTGGTAGGTGAGGAAAATACCATTACTGCAGTAGCATTTGGGACTGCAGTAATGGAGTCTGTAAGAGAGCAGTGTAAGAAGTGTGGAGGCCAGATAGGAGGGCACTGGAGTAGTTAGGCAAGAGATAAATCAGGCAGTGAATAAGGATTTTAGTCACTATAAACCAGAAGAGGCATGGTTCATCAGTTTTATGGTGGAAAAGAAGAGAATGGAGTTCAGAATGACACACAAGTTGCAGGCCTGGATAGTGGGTAGGATGTTGGAATGATCAACTATAGCTGGTCAGAAATGTTCCAACAAAACATTTTTCTATCCAAAAATGCCAGTTAGTCAGAACTGAAACGTTCTGCTGATTGTAGACTTTGACAGAAACCAGTTTGCCAGAAACTTACCTGGTTTCCTGCTCAGTGGCCCAGTTCCTTGGCAGCTTGCCTGGTGGGGAACTTGGGAGCAAGGGCTTCTTGGCAGCTAGCCTGCTTAGCTGCTGGGGAACCTGGGTTTCCGGGACTTCCTGGCTTCACCACAGCCGACCAGGTGGGCTTCTGCAGAACTGGGGTGCTAGGATTGTTGAGACCATGTAAAAAAAATCCATTTTGGTTCTTTTGAAATGGAATCTTTTGAAAATGTTCCACAGAAAACTTTTCATATTGGATTTTCTGATTTAATGTGAGATTTTCCATGGGAGGGAAATTCTGGTGTTCTCATTCTCGCTGTTGATAACAGAGCTTTGTAAGTATGGTGGTGATATCAAGAAAGAATCTCATTTTCTATGTTAAGTTGTTGCTAAAATACACAAACATGTAGTATGCAAGAGTGAACAGAGAAGTTGTTGATTGGAAGTAGTCATTGTAGAGAGGGTATTGGATCAGGTAACTTGGTTATAAGGAGAAGAGGAGATCATTGGAAGAAAATTATTCTCATGTACTTTATTTGCTTTAAGTCCATTCCTTTGGTCTTTATTCCTAATTGTACTTGAAATAATGTATTAAGGTCAGAGAAACAGTGCCTAGTCACAGAAGTGAACAGACCAGCATGTCTTGTCTTTGTGACATTAATATCTTGTTGCTGTTTCACTTCTTTGTACCAAAGAGCAGTTTGAATGCAGACACTCTTTTGCTGCATCTCCTCTGTAAAAAGGGACCTTTAAGCAAGAAAATACTAAATGCTGAGAATCACGTAACTTTATTCATTTTACACACACCATAATCTGTTTCCATAATTGACTCCTTTACAGTAATCATTTTGGAATTCCTTCTAAGATTGGATGAAGTGACCAATAGCATGGCTAGATGACATCTGAGAACTAGCTATTTTAGCCACCCATTAATCTGAGCCCTTCCTGTGACGTGTAGGCTGCTGCTAGTTCTACACCTGACCTTGGGAGCAGGAATGCATCTAGAGCTGGAAGGCAAGGGGAGGGAGGGAGACAAGGGCAACAGAAGACCCATCACCTTCTCCATAAGTTCAAGCCCTTGGGAGAACTTAGGGAAAGGACTGATTGTATTTGGGGGAGGGAAGTAGACTAGAGAATAGCACAAGTACAGTTCAGAATAAGTTTTCTGACTGTGTTCTTAGTATCAAGCTCAGCACTACACATTCTGTTGGGAGTATCTGCTTTCTCTGTACCAAAGTTGCATTAAGTCTGGAATGCTCAGGGCCTTGATCTTTCAGTTGTACAATTTGTAAACTGAAGCATTACTGCTGCTGCTAATAAAGGGCCCAATTGTGCAGTCCTTGCACAAAAGTCTCAGCTTGCATAAAAATAACTTAGGATGCCATCCTGCCTTCATCTGAATTATCCCAGAGGTGAGTTGGGGACTTCACTTGCTTCTTCAAGTTCCCATACTTTCCCTAGTACAATGAGATCATTTGTGAATGAGCACAAAGTAGCCTTGTAAGAGAAGGGTCCTGATCTGCATCATTGCTGGAGAGGAGAGAGTGCCTGGATAAAGGAGACTGACTAACAGAAGTGACTGTAGAGTTTAGGGTTGTCTATACGATGAGCTAGGGGTGCGATTCCCCAGCTCGTGTGTACATACTCATGCTAGTTCTCATTGACTTGGAAGTGTATCAGTAGCAGTGTAGCTGTGATAGCGACAGTGAAGCCATGGCTGAGACGGGCAGAGTATAAACCTGCCTAAAACCAGTGGGTATGTTCTTGGCATGGCTCTGCTGGGCCTCCGTTGTCGCACCCATGCTATCGCTGATACATTGCTATTTATACTCCCCCTAGCTCAATGACCACTAGTATGAGTATGCACATGCCAGCAGGGGAGTCGCACCCCTCGCTTGCAGTGCAGGCATAGCCTGAGAGAATTTGCTTTCAGTCACAAACTCACATTTAAGTCTCCTTTGTAATGTTAATTCCTGACACTAGTTAAATGTACACGATAGCATTGCTATAAAATATAAATCCAGTGCTCGCATTACTTAATGCTATAACACAATTAATTGTCTAATGCAGGAGCCTGGTGTTTGGAACATTAAGACAAGGCCACTCAACTGCCTATTTTAGTCATTAAAAAGCTATTTTTAACAAAATGTTCTTGGATTCAAACCTTGGTGATGAAGTTTTCCTCCTTTCTAGATCTCACTGTTACTCCTCAGTACCAAAGAAACGGGATGGCATGTACAAGTCTCAACACTAGCCAGTTTCCTGAGACGGATCCTCCATTAGACACCCCTCAGGCCTCCCAAGAGGGGGCTGTTTGGGGAAGAGGAGGCAGGCTCAGGCTTACAGAGTCAGGCTTACCCTGAATTGGCTTCCGTGCTGCAAACCACATTCACCTCTAGCACCAGATCTTGCTCCAGCAGCTGGAGGCTGACAACCTAGAGCGAGAGGATCACATCAGCACCACAGTGCAGCAAGGTGTAGGGAAAACAGTACACTTACTGCCTCTTCAGCCTTAGGCTAAAAGAGCCACTTCTATATGAAAGCACATAGCAAAGGTGATTCAGTGGCTGAAACTACTGGTGCCATAAGCCCAGACTTGGTCTTTGAAGGAGAGCAGAATAAACAGAACTTTAGCAAAGATGAGCATATGTTGTTAGAAAAACATTCATTCCTGTTTTAATGAATCGAACTAGTGCATGCTGCAACTTCTTTCACTCTTGTATCATATTTGGTATACTCCCTGTGGAGAAAAAAGATCTTACCAATAGACCAATCATAAAAAGAAATGACTTGCTTGTTTTTCTTCCCTGATGAAAACATATAAGCAAATAATTTGGTTTTCTTTAGTAGAACATACAAATAACTTAAAAAAAGTATTTGTGTGTCTTTTTCTTACCTTTTGAGTGTAAATGAAATTCTGTCTTTAAAAATCTAACAAAAGGGTGTTGTGTTCATGGAAATCAGTGTACTTTTTTCCTTGGTCCTTTTACACAGAGTGATAATCCTCTGGTACATCATCACCGTAACTATAACAGATCTGCTACCCTCTAAATAGATTAATGATATGCTAAAGACAGCATTAAACATTTTAGTTTGAACAAGACAATTGTTTATAAACATTCATTGTACTATTTTTTTTTTTCCTAATTAGAACGCTAGGAAAGCATACTGCCTTAGCTCACTGAAAAATCCTTGTCCTTTCCGTCTGCTGTAATCCTTATGGTGTACGAGAATCAGCTTTGATTCATTGTTTCTTTGACTCACGTGGAATATATTTTTAAAGTTTAGTTGCTTATCAGTGAAGGGGCTTTAGTGATAACAGCAGTGCTAGAATAATGAAAACTTTCTCTTTTTTTCACTTGTCTAGTTTGACTAGTATATAACTATACTTGAAAGGGCATATATTGTGTCAGGTGACTTATCATTTTCTTCATTTTATCACATAAATAGGCGTGGCAGAATTAAATTTTATATTTTTTAAAATAATTTGGACAATATCAATGGTTATTTTTAAGCATTTTTTTCTATTTTCCCACGGGTGTGAAAAGTTACATGGGGGGAATCAGACAATATCTAATAAAAGTAGATGTTAAGATTTAAAAAGTTTTTAAAGTTTTAACTGTTAAAATATAAATTGTCAATATCACGTGTCAAGATATACGAAGTAAATAACCTTAAATCAAACTCTGTTCTCAAGCAACAGTTTTCTTTCTATAAATTTATCAATGGAAATATCATTTTTGTTTTGTGTGTATGGTGAAATGGACATTTACTGATTCTGATAAAAAGCTAATCCTTCCAAGTTTATACACCACCTCTGTTTTATTGTATCTTTGAATTGCTTATCTGTGGCAAGCTGAAGTTTAGCCTTGCTTGTGTTCTCGCATGAGGGTGTCCCCATTTAATGCCATCTCCATAGAATCGAGTGTTCTTTGTCTGATTAAAATGGATTAGTCACTCCACTCTGTAAACCTGGTATGTTTAAAGATTCCAGGTGGAAGATGAACAATAAGCAAATGCATCTTTTGAAAGATTCTGAGAAATAGTTTATTGTGGCTATTATATTAAATATGCTGTTCTTAAAGAACAAATTTGCTTCAGTTCCCATAATGTGCAGGTGTGGTTTGATTAGCTGACATATTGCAATCACATTTATTTTAACAAACTTTGAAGTATAGTTATTCCTTGCTTTTTGTAGGACACTTCTGAAAATGAAATATTCCTGTAAAATTGTTAATGTAGTCCCAAAACCTTCACAGCCTGGCTGTCCTTCTAATTAACAAAAGGCTAGTTACAGTATTTTTAGTATTCGGTGTCTGCTTACACAGAGTAGCCAAGACTTTGATTAGCAGCAACATGTTCCTTAAAATATATTTTAACCATACGGTATTAGGTGGAAAAAATAATTTTTAGGAAAAAAATCTGTGGGTTATGTGGTGAATTATATAGCTACCCTATTTATTTTATTCAATAGAGAAATTCCAAGATAGAAATAAAAACATTAATGGTACAGTTCCCTCTTACAGGTTCGTTAGGGTGAAAAGGAAACAAGTGCTGTAGCTTAAGGAGAGAGTATGGGAAATTAATGTCTTTTCTCTTCAACCTCTTCCCAGGAATCTGTGGATGATGATTAGCCAAAAATTCAATATTTTATTTTAATTGGCTTCTTTACATTCTGTATGAGTAACTAGTTACACTAGAGAGCTAGTACAGTTGAAAATAATAGAAAACAGGACAATAATATAAAATGTTTCACTGAGATCTTCAACATTAAACAATCTTTAGTTTTGTTTAGTTCTCATGAACAGGTGGTGGTGAAAAACATTGAGTGGTTATTCTTGATTTTCAACTTGTGATAGATTGTCTTATTGATCTGGTACACTTTTTTTTTAGCTTTTACAAGAAGCTGAAGGATGGGGTGAACGATTCAGTGAACTAAATGAACAAACAAAAATGTTTGAATCGTCTAAAGCAGATATGGAGGAAGCACTGAAAAACAAGGAAAGTCAAGTAAAGGTAAATTGCTGTATTTAACACTGACTTTTTTCTGTTATAGGAGATGGTAAATGTTAGGTGGAGAAGATGTTAATCTGTCTCAATTTGTTTCTTGCATTAACTTATTTTTTAGTTTTTTTTTTTCTTATTCTCCCTCTCCACCCCCCACTCCTTACCCTCCCTAGGCAAACAAAACTGCTTGGGGTTGAGGTTTGAATTCATTGAGTCCATTGGGGCACTGTCCAAAGGCTGAGAATCAGAGGGGTAGCCGTGTTAGTCTGGAATTGCAGAAGTGACAGAGTCCTGTGGCACCTTAAAGACTAACTAAAGTATTAGAGCAAAAGCTTTCATGGGCTAATACCCACTTCGTCGGATGCATGCATCCAACGAAGTGGCTATTAGCCCACGAAAGCTTATGCTCTAATACTTTAGTTAGTCTTTAAGGTGCCACAGGACTCTCTTTGTCACTTGTCCAAAGGCTAGAGACTTGTAGAGTCTAAAATTTGAAATAAATACGAATAATTGCAGTCTAAAGGATTCTTCATTTTACAGACATTTTTTATATGTATTAAAAAAACATTTGAGATATCCCAGTGAGAATCATTAAGAGCCTTTAGTGGTCCCCTAGGCCCCGCCCCGTTGTACTGCTTCTTGCCTATGTTTTAATGGGTAAGTAGTGGAACATGTGGAATCCTGGATAGCTAGCGGCTAACTTGAAATGTTAATGAGAAAGTAATGAAGTACAGGAAAAGGTTGAAAATATGACTTAGTGTGGTAGTCAAAGTTTCACTGCCTATATTTATTTCATTTTGGATTTTAATTTTATTTATTTTTTGGTAATATCTAGTCATTGACAGAATGTTTATTGAAGATGAAAGACTGGAGCACAGCAATAGGAGATGACAACACTGAAGATAACCACTGGGATGTTGATATAACAGAAAATGGTGAGCTGTTATGTACAATCAGGACAACTTCTTAGCTGAGTCCTCTTCCCTTTTCCCTCTCCTCCTTCCCCCCTCCCCTCCCAAAAAAGTATAGGTTCATTGTGAAAAGAGAATAACTAGACCTCACACAAAGCTTGTAATTAAAGTAATTTGTTAAAGGTAGAAGCTGGATTTCTTAACCCTGCATGCTATTATGGTTTGCAAATGTGCTCCTCCTAAGTGTACATTCCAGTCAAAACATATCGCAGTGATGTTTGTCATTTTTATTGTTGTTCTTTTTGTTCATGCTCTTAATTAGATGATCAGCAAAAACGAACTATAAAGAAGTTGATCTATGCTGCTAAGGTATGTAGTAACATTTTATGATATACTGATTTTAAAAGTTTGGAGGGAAGAGGTCTGAGAAAAATGAGGAATAAAGAAAACTGCTATTTAAAGTACATGCCATCATGTTATGTCTAGTAATGGACATAAATAATTGTATCAATGTAAACAAAGTTCAGGGTGTGTTTTTTCTAAATATTTTTTACCATACTTAAAAAATCTTAATTGACGCTTTTTCTTTGCCAGGGTCTAGAATGAATGCAACCTGCCCTGTCCTCCTGAAATAGGGTATTAGCTGATTAATGCTTGGAAATGCAATCAATTTATGTTACAGACGTAACATAATTCTTTCTTTAGTATTGTATTATCTGAGAAATGCAGTCAAGAAGAATTGAGTCTTTTTCCTGCAGTAATGTTCTCACACTTAACTCCTTTTTTATTTTAATATAGTTAAATGCTTGTTTAAAAACCCTGGAGGCAGAAAGAAATCAAGTGTATTTAAATCTGGCAGATGAAGATAAAGCTAAAGAGGAACTCAGAGGTAATTCCATTATTTTGTTTTTAAAATAATTGGTATTTTTAAATAAGAGAAGCTATTTATGTCCTTAAATAATACTGGCTTATTCAATTTTTGTGGAAAAAATATTAAGTTTACACTAATAACTAAAAATCCATTAAATTTGAATTGAAGTGACTTAACCAGTTCTAAAAATTTGGTCTTTAAAAGGTTGTGGTTAAAACTACAGCAATAATATAGACTGTTGAGATGCCGTTTTTAATTTGGTACCTCACTTCACTGTTGGAAATGCAACAGTTGTCACTCAAAATAAATACACTGAAAATCTTTATTCAGTATTGCTATTGAAAACGTCTAATGGCTTTCATTATAAAATATTTAGACATAGACAATGGGGTGTTTAATTGTGAAACATGTTTCTAATTAAGTTCATTATACATTATAAATTACTACTCCATTATATTTAGTTGGAATACAACATTACTTTCTTCTAAAAAATACTTTGCCTGGAAAGTACATAGTCATCTCTTTTCCTTTGAACAAAATCTACAAAGGCTTCATTCTAAGAAAATATATTTTAAAAATAAAATTAGCGCAGCTTTATACATCTTGCATCTAATTAGCCAGTGCCTTTAGCCTAAATAACAATAGTATCAGCAGAAAATTGGACTCAATTTAAAATGCCATATGCCTGGTAGTCTTTTGAAAGATGCTATCCTCTAATGCAGCAGATTTTTCCCCCCTATAACTTTTAAGGATTCCTATGCTGACCCATCAGATAGATGTCCTTCTAGACTCATTGTAACCTTTTACCCCATTTGGGCCTTTGAACTTCAGAAGCTTAAATATATTGAAAGGAAGCACGGTTTGCAAGTGAATAAATAAGAAGATTGACATTTAATTATCTCCTTGCTCCATTTAGGGGTCAGCCTTTCAGAGGTGGTGTGCCGAGTCTTTATTTATTCACTCTAATTTAAGGTTTTGCGTGCCAATAATACATTCTAACGTTTTTAGAAGGTCTCTTTCTATAAGTCTTTAATATCTAACTAAACTATTGTTGTATGTAAAGTAAATGTGGTTTTTAAAATGTTTAAGACATTTCATTTAAAATTAAATTAAAATGCAGAGCCCTTTGGACCACTGTCCAGGACCCAGGCAGTGTGAGTGCCACTGAAAATCAGTTTGTATGCCGCCTTTGGCACATCTGCCATAGGTTGCCTACCCCTGCTCCATGTTGTTAACTATCATGATGCTTCAGGGTTAACCCCAACTGGGATGAATTGGGCATTGCTACACTTCTGTAAACTATTGTTCATGCTACTTGTCATCTTGAGCACACTTTAATAATAATAATAATAATAGAAAACCTGAAAGTTTTTAGACTATGGACCTCAAATGGCATCCTCCAGGGAAAAGTACTGGCTTTCTGAGCCATTCCAACCACAGATGGAGAAACAGAGCTTAAGTAACTAAGCCAAAGTCATATCAAGTATGTGTTAAATCTGGGAGAAGTATTCTGAACTCCTGACTCTCTGTCCTGTACTAAGACCAGTAAGCAATACTACTTCTCAATTGTGTAGTCCAGGGATAGGCAACTGATGGAACGCGTGCCAAAGGCGGCACATCAGCTGATTTTCAGTGGCACTCACGCTGCCCGGGTCCTGGCCACCAGCCCAGGAGGTTCTGCATTTTAATTTAATTTTAAATGAAGCTTCTTAAACATATTAAAAACCTTATTTACTTTACATACAACAATAGTTTAGTTATATATTATAGACTTACAGAAAAAGAACTTCTAAAAACGTTGAAGTGTATTACTGGCACGCAAAACCTTAAATTAGAGTGAAAAAATGAAGGTTCCACTTCTGAAAGGTTGCCGGCCCCTGGTATAGTCTGTGGAAATATATCACAATGCAAAAAATTAAACAGTATTCTATGGACTGTAGGGAGATGTCTCCATGCACTACTTCCCAACTGTCAAACAGGCCTTCATTAATATAACTTTAAGGTCCTTGACTTGCAATGTGTTTACCTTCTAAAATGTTATGATTTTGTTTTAATTTCATAAACTATGCACATTATTCAGCTGTCTCTAACTTTGACAGAACGCATTGAAAACCTACAAAGTGAGCAAGTCTCCTTGCAGTCTGAAAATGCACATTTTGAAAGTGAACTTCAAAAGCTTCAGCAAAAGCTTAAAGTAATGACAGAGCTATACCAAGAAAATGAAATGAAATTACACAGGTACGCTATGTTTTTACATTAAGCATTTAATGATTGAGTAAGGGAAGATTGGGAAGTCATTTGCCTTTTCAGTTTAAACGTATCAACAAATTTGACAGTTTTTGAAAGATAATTGTTATATCAACTAGTCAACCAGATTCCTTATAATTTGGCTGAAAGTACAGTATACTTATGAAAACCTGAGCATTTGCGGTAAACTGATATGTAGCTGAATAAACAAATAGATTTTTACATTTGTTTTTAGATATGGATGTGATTATATTAATTTTTGAAGTGATGGATGAAATATATTGGGGAAGTTCATGATACTCCATCTTGAAATGTTTGTATAAGAAGGGACTGTATATTTCTTGTGTATTTATCACTGTAACTGTTTTATGGGAACAGATGAGGGGTATTAAACATGCCTGTGTGCAAAAGTGTGCTGTACCAATTATACAAGTATAGCCTATTTCAGCCAGTTAAAGAGCTGGCCTTTACAGCAGAACCTCTGAGTTATGAACTGACCAGTCAACCACACTCCTCATTTGGAACTGGAAGTTACATAATCAGGCAGCAGCAGAGATGGAAATGAAAAAAGCAAATTAAACATAAACTACTAAAAAATAAAGGAAAAGCAGCATTTTTCTTCTGCATAGTAAAGTTTCAAAGCTGTATTAAATCAGTGTTCATTTGTAAACATTTGAAAGAACAACCATATGCTTTGTTCAGTTTTATCATCGTTTCAGAGATACGAATAACCTCAATTCCTGAGGGGTATGCAACTGTGAGGTTCTCCAGTATTTACTTTCAATGGCTGACACAATTTTGGGCAGGCAAAAACCAGCATCCTGAGAAGTACAAAACATTTTTAAAATGTTGTAATTATGGATAAACTGGGCTTTGGTTTAGAGAAGAGGGAATGGTAAAATTTTCAAAGGCACTTAAGTCACTTTTGAATCTTCAACAGACCTATTATATGGTTAACCCTACCAGTTGGCTAGGACATTCAATAGTGAAATAGCATGATGACAGTCGCAAACTACACTGACATTTCTCAGAAAAAATGATTAAATATGCATCAGCCATTTTTGTATAACAAAGGATGTTGTTACAGTATCAGTGGTTGCTGATTTGAACACACACTTACGCAATACTACAGCAAAGCAAATAAGTGTCTTGGCACTAAGATGTGATTATCCACTGACAGTCTATTCATCCCATGCTATATAAAAGGTGAAGTTCTCTCTCATATAGTTTGAATAAATGAGCTTTATTCTAGATACTAAAAATATTTTAAATAAATAAAGTAAAGAATTAGAGAAGAGACAAAAGCAACCTTCCAATCCGTAGCCTCTTAAAAAGACCCAAATAGTAAATAACTGTTGGTTGTATTCACAACAACAGTATATGTTGATGTGGACACAGTGGTGAAATCAGATTCATACATCAAATTAAGTGTCAGGCTGCAAATTTTATTAAACTTTAGCACAGAGGACGGGAGCTAACTGCCCATCACTCATGCTTGCCTATACCCTGCGTTTAATTGGTTCCACTGGAGAGGTTACAGGGCTTCTTACAGTATAACACCTAACTCAAGATAGGCTCTCCTCAGACTACCACCTAGAATTTAGCTCTCTCTGAGTGTTAGCACCTGCCTGCTCTCCCCTCTTCCCAATGGGGACCAAGGCCTATCACCAAATTCCAGGTCGTTTACTTCCTGTAACTTACAGTTACAGTTCATTTTATCCTTTTAACTGGCTGCAAGTTGCAGAAAATTAGTAACACAAACCAGTTACCTCAGTTAGCACATTCCTACTTAATCTGCTGTGGTTTTGAAGGTGCTGTGAGGAAAATGGAAAAACTCCCTGGTCCCTTGCAAGTTGTTCCAAGGGGGGAAAATTACTTCCTGACCTCCAGCTAGGTGGTTGGCTAGACCCACAGCATCTATTATGCTGCTGCTTGTTCCTAGTTCAGTGTGGGGCTGTTGGAATGGAGCTGAAAAACGTTCCACATAGTCCCCATTCCAGGTTAAATCCTGGGAGCTGGGGAATGCTGGCTAATTAACAACCTCCTCCTCCCCCAGCTGGCCAGTGGATGCCAGAGACTCCCAAGTGGGGAGGAGTTACCTGGTGCTTCTAAGCCAATCTCCCCCTTCTCCACTGGCTCCATCAAGTTCCCTCCCCCGCATTGAGGCAGGTTTGACATTTGTTGCTTTTCTACTCCATTGGGCAGTTGACTGTGCATTAAGGGTGAAGTTCACCCCTTCTATCAGGGACCAGGGGTTGGGGGGGAAGTGCACTGAGTGGAAAACTCGGGGTGTGCACACTATGAAGAGTGTCTTTTTGTTTAACCACGTGGCAACTAATGCATGATAAAATCCTTGTGTGGGTGAGAACATTCGCAGTTGTGTCTCATGGTAGCTAGTTAACATAAATGCATGCAGAGAATGTGGGGTTGTCTTAGTGATGACAAATCCATTGGAGGAGAGGAAATTGGAGGGAGCTGAGCTCTGCATTGGCTTGCATAGCCCACTATATAAGTGAATTTGGGAAGAGGCTAGGGCATGAGTAGTAGGTCCACATTTATGCAGCGCAGTGGCCAAGAACCCATGTGTAGGAGAGAGTGATTAGTGGTTCCTATTCTAGCCTGTGGGCTGGACTAATAGTTATGGATGTTCTGCAGAGCAGCCTTGTGTACATTGGAGTTAGTGATAGTCCTGGTATTACCTTAATGTTCCAGACTTTAATAATAAATGGCTAATGAGCTATGTAAACAAATATAAAAACACTATACTTACAAATCACAACCTCTTTCTGCTATTGTGTGTGAATATCACTAAATAATCTCTTTTGCTGAGAGAATAATTGCAAAACTATTACTTGAGGTACAGCTAACCATACTGTCTTTGTTTTAAAGGAAACTAACAGTAGAAGAGAGAGAACGGTTACAGAAAGAAGAAAAACTCTCTAAAGTAGATGAGAAAATTAATCATGCTGAGGAAGAACTAAACAGTTACAGGTACTTAATTTTTTTATTTACTGTTGGCGTGTGCTCTAAAGTTTACAAAATCCCCAAGGGACTTCGTAAATTTATTTATTATACTGCATTGTTATGGAATATATTCTGTCATCCCCCCTCCCAATTTTGATGCTTTTTATAGTTATGCTAGCTTATACAAATGAATTCTTCTGAGGCGGGGAAGGGATGATGATAAATACACATGACACACAAGTGCCTAGTGGCAGGCTCTCTTCTTCCATCAGTGTGTAGAATCTAAAATGTTGTTTTCTTACAATGGGTCACTCCCATTTTGTTTGCAAAGCAGCGTGGGTAGGATAGTTTGTCTTTGAGGTTCCCAAAGTATGGCATGATTCTTCATCTTTTACTCCGCTTGGAAGTTGGTGACTTTTTGAGCACAATTCCATGACTGATTCTTTAGAATAGGGCTTCTCAACCTTTTTCTTTCTGAGGCCCCCCACAACATGCTATAAAAACTCCATAGCCCATCCGTGCCACAATAACTGCATATAAAAGCCACGGCTGGCATTAAGGGGTAGCAAGCTGGGCAAATGCCTGGGGCCCCATGCCACGGGGGGCACTGTGAGCTTCAGCTCCATGCGGTGGGACTCTGGATTTCTGCTGTGGGCCTCAGCAAGTTTAACACTGGTTTTGCTTGGCAGACCCCCTGAAACCTGTTTATGGCCACCCCAAGAGGCCCCAGATCCCTGGTTGAGAACCACTGCTTTAGAAGATTCTGCTGATCAGTTAATTGATTAACCCAGTTCCTAGAATTATGTTGATATTCTTGATGTTGGTACACTAAAGAGTAAACAAAAAAGCTCAGTTCAAAACACAATCTGTCACTTCATATTTTGCCTAAATATGAAAGAGTAGGGAAATTTTATTTTAAAGTTTCTAAGAGGATATTGCAAATAGTGGAACATAATTTCTATGTTTGCCTTGGGCCTAATCTTTGGGTGTGGCTGAGCTGTGGTTAACAGAGGGTCTGAAGGAGAATGTAGGGGTGTGTGTGGGGGGGAGGGTTTGAAGAAAGATGGCCTTTATATCACCTTTTACGTCCCCTTTTCCTGGGTCATTTTGGTCCCTAGTGCAACTTGCAGCAGTACTTAAATCTTTAATGACCCTCAGGGGGCAACTCTGGCAGCCGGTAACTGCAGATACGCAAAAATGCATTGCCTATACTAGGTGTGTGTTGCAAAGTAGGTGCTGCAAAGAGTAGAGCTGACTTTGCTGGCTCTACATTGGAGGATTTTCCCTATGCCAGAGAAATCTTCAGCTTGCCACTTAGACCGCCTTTTCCAGTTTTCTTTGCACCACTTCAACAGGCCTAGGATCTATCTCTCCTCTCTTTTTATTCATCCTTTTTAAAGTAGGCCTTGGTCATAGGTAACAATAGTGTTGGTTGTGTATAAACTCCTAGTTATTTATTTGCAGTGTCACTATCTGTGGTGGCATTCATATTGAAAATTGTATTCTCTAACATTTTTATTACAGACAACGAGCAAAAGATCTAGAAGAAGAGCTAGACAGAACCAGTCATTCTTATCAGAGTCAGGTATATGCTTCCTGTTGACTTAACTGCCATTTTGTCAAACTCAGGAATGATACAGTTGACTTTCAACTTGAAACTACCACTTTAAAGCTGCTTGCAGTACTGCATTTGGCTTTATTTGGTTATTGTCATCAGCCATACCTCAATATAAATTACAGTTAGCAATAACTACCAAGTATTTCTGAGTGAGAGTATAACTTCTCAGTTTAAACTCTGGGAGCCTGTTCATTTTGTAAGATGTTCAAGTACATTGTTGTGTATCAGAAAATAGCCTTGAAGTCTTAATTGGTTTGTTTGTGTCAGACGAATAACTTATTTTAAAGGTATTCTCATGCATCTCTCTAATAGATTACTTCACATGAGAAAAAAGCTCATGACAACTGGGTAAGTTCCAAATATTAAAATTTGTCAGAATAGAAAAGTTGCATTGCTCTTCAGATTGTCTGTCTGTCTGAACAGATTGTATTATACCTTGATTTTAGCGAGGTGTTTACAGACAAAACTATTCATTAAATATTTTTCTTAGTACGTTTTTTAATCAGATAAAACGTAACGACTCTTCTGTAGCAATTAAACCAAGTCTCTTTAATTCTGCCAGAATGTTATAAAATCACTTGCTATATAAATAAATCCACTGAAACAAGATGTTGTTTCAACAATTGTTTGATGTTTTGTAAATAAACTTTTTGGCCTTGTTTCAATTATATTTTAATAAATTCCCTGGCTGTACTGTTCTGCCTTTATCTAACAGTAACAGACATTTTGTCCTATGATAACATTCTGATCCATTGCTTTTCTCCTTTTTTTTCCTTGGTAAGAATATTATTGCATAATCCATTTATCTCTTCTCTTAAATTAGAAAAGAAAATCTCTCACTACTAATAAATACTTCAATCTTGCAAAGGGATTTACATAGGAGAGAATCCTATTGATCTTAATGGGACTCCATGCTAGGATACTCCCCATACTGCCCTAGCCAGGGTACATTTTGCAGGTTTTCAAATAGACCTTATTTAGGTCTTAAAACTTGCATGCTCATAATTTTGGAGATGTGGTATAGCCATAATAATACTTGAATCATGTGGATTTTTTTTTTCTGTTTCCCCATGGCCAACTTTAATGTGTGCCTCAAAGAATCTATAAGTCAGGATAGGTAAGGTTAGATTCTGCCCTCAGATATTGACATGCAGCTTCCATTGAAGTCAGAGTTGTGTGCATGTAACTGTGGGAATAGTTTGGTCCTTTGTAAGATAAAGTAAGTGTGTTTTTATTCAAGAAAGAACAAAAGACCACATTTCATCCCCTTTCTTCCCTTCACCATGAGATACAAACTTTGATTTTTTTAATTTGCCGGCTCTTTCTTTGTTTCAGTGATAGTGATGAATTTCAAATTATCTTTTCTGGATTTCTTCATTAATTATGAATACATTAAAAAGAATAATGAACATCTAACATTATTTGATCTTATTTTTAACTTGAGATCTTATTTAAATTTACACATTTTCTGTCTCTTAAGATTACAATAAGTTTATAATGCTTGTTTTGGATTCTATAAGGTCAGTATTATTAGTAATTTTACTATTTGGCTTTCTTTGATTTGCACTATTTTTAAATATGGCAAAAATTTGATGTGGCATTTAGCCTCTTAAAATTCCCAATAAGACTAATTCTAATCATGTGATATTTTAACTATTGACTTCAATGGACCTGCTAATAACTTACACTGATTGTGAAAAATATCTAGGAGTTTCAACCTCTTCTAAGTCAGAGTTTCCTAGTATGTGTTTTTGATGTGGATGGTGGTTAAAAATATTATGCTGGTTTTTGTTAGTGAAATCCAAAATATGTACCTTTTGCACTTCCCTAAAAAGTACATGCGGGGATTTCCCCCTGCACTTCATAGACCTGTTTTGTGTTACGAACAACAGGCCTACAAATTATCAGTTAGAAATACTTACTGGAAATCCAGGAGGTGTACTAGTTATGAAATATTTAATTGAGTAGGTTTTTTTTCCTAAAGCTGACCGCCCGGGCAGCAGAAAGACATCTCAATGATCTGAGAAAGGAAAATGCACACAACAGACAAAAGTAAGTACTGTACGGGATAGATTCTGAACAGTATAATTTAGCTATTATTTTGCTCTTTCTGAAAGAGCTAGAGAAAAAGCATAAAACTTGAATGGACACAGCTACTAATGGCTGTTGGTAAATTATTTTTCAGGTTGTTCATGACTTAATATGTCATGGTCATTCATGTATTTTTGGTAAAATACCCTTAACTAATGAGTCCACAGGCTTGTAGGAATGCAGCTGTTTGTCCTGTCCTGTTTTTCTTGTGTGTGTTAGTAATGTTCTATGATGATGGAAAACTTTGGATGGGTGGTGGAAACATTTCTGAGTGACTGATACTTGTAGAAATGGAAAACTGTTGAGAGTCTAGACAGGGGTGGGCAAACTTTTTGGCCCGAGGGCCACATTGGGGTGGGGAAATTACTTGCAGGGCTATGACTGTAGGGCTGGGGCAGGGGATTGCGGTGTGGGAGGGAGTGCGGCGTATGGGAGGTGATGTGGTGTGCAGGAAGGAGCTCAGGGCAAGGAGTTGGGGCATAGGAGGGGTGTGGGCTGTATGAGGGGGCTCGGAAGGAGGTTGGGGTGCACACTGCAGGAGGGGGCTCGGCAGTGGTGCAGGGAGGGGCGCAAAGTGCAGCAGGGGTTTGGGGCACAGGGTGTGGCATTAGGCTCAGGGCAGGGGGTTGGGGTGTGGGGTGCAGGAGGAGTTTGGGGTGTGGGCTCTGGCCCGGCGCCCCTTACCTAGAGCAGCTCCAGGGTGGCAGCGGGGCCAGGACAGGCTCCCTGCCTGCCTTGGCCCCGGCCCCGGCCCCAGCCCCGCACCACTCCGGGAAGCAGCTAGCACCATGTCCCTGCTGGCCCTGGGGGAAGGGGAGCAGAGGGCTCTGTGTGCCTGTGGATACCGCCCCTGAAGCCCCTATTGGCTGCAGTTCCCTGTTTCCGCCCAATGGGAGCTTTGGGGGAGGTATCCACAGGCAAGAACAGCCCACAGAGCTCTCTGCTCCCACTTCCCCCAGGGGAGGTAGGGATGTGATGCCGGCCGCTTCCCAAAGCAGAGTGGTGCCCACAGCCCCCTATGGGTGACAAATCTGTGGTCCATAGACTGAGCAGGAGTGATTTCTTAGCCACACTACGCTACAAATTGTGCAAGCAACAATCAGATTTCACAATATTAGTAGCATGGTACATCTTTAGTCTCCTCTCCACAGTTAAAATGGTAGAAGGAACATTAATCCATCTTGGCATACAGTATGTGAATGTAAGATCTGGTTAAAAATATTGAAATTAAATACCTATTTTGAGAAAGATAGCACCAGGAATTTGTTAAATGATCTATATTAACCAGGAACATTGATTACTGAGTGTTTGTACTCTTAATTGAGTACTGTTTATTATTTAATAGACCATTTAAAAATACTTGAAAAGAGGTTTACAGTAACTGAGGATAATGTAGTGTTGGGGCTTGTAAACATTTGTACCATTTTTTATGTGTGAATTACAATTTCTACCTTTCAATATAAAGGTAGATGAGTATTTTGAGGAATACTTGAATTGATAATTTGTTTCACAATTATTCTTTGTGATTTATTTCACTAGCTAATGTAATATATTTGATACCACCTAGGAAATGGAATTCTAGATTAATTTCATATTTCAATAGAAATGTTAGTGGATAATGATGGATTTCAAGAAAACTGGTATGATTTTTTTTTTATAAAGTTAGTAACTTTTTTTGTTCTTCCCGTATTTACAGATTAACTGAAATGGAATTTAGATTTGACCTTTTAGAAAAAGATCCTCATGCTCTTGATGTACCAGTTAGACCATTTGGCAGAGGTATAGTGGAGTTTTTTAAACTCATGGGGTTTTTTTGGATTGTAAAATAATAAGTTGTAGTGTGGCGGTGGTGATGTTTTGGCTTTTTTCCCCCATCCAAAACAGAATATTCATAACTGTTGTAAGCACAGCAAGCATTTGTGCATGCAAATATCACTTTTTTTTTTTTTTTTTTTTTTTTTTTTAAAGCTGACCCTGAGTGAATTCTAGATCACTTAAACATTTTTCTCCTGGGTATTTAGTCTAAAATAAGAATTTTGAAATGCCTTTGAAATTAGACTGAAAGCATGACACATGGTGGTTTCATTCTAGAACACCTAACAAAACCACCAGATTCATTTCACTTGTGATCCAGGTTTTGAATTTAAATTGTGAAAAGGAAACTACTTACACAGTTTTTAACTGAATTTGAATATTTTTAACTGTTCCAGAACACTCCCCATATGGACCCTCACCCATGGGCCGGCCTTCATCTGAAACAAGAGCTTTTCTTTCCCCGCCAACCTTATTGGAGGGCCCTTTAAGACTTTCACCTATGCTTCCAGGTGGTGGAGGAAGAGGTACAATTCTTAAATTTCAAAATTTCTCCTCTATTAATCTATCTCACCTTTTTCTCTTGATGGTGACCTGCAAAAGTATTTAAAAACAGCCAATTCAGTATAAAATGAAATCTCCAGATAAACATGAAATTAATTTTCCTACTCATTTTTAAAGCAGTCCATTATTATAACGGGCTGTAGAACATCGCTGAATTAATTCCTGTTTGAACCAGAGCATGTATTGTTGATTTACAAATGTCCAGTGAGGGAGGATGGGTGAGGTGGATAGCTTAGTGTTTTGAGCATTGGCCTGCTAAACCCAGGCTTGTGAGTTCAATCCTTGAGGGGGCCATTTATGGATCTGGGGCAAAAATCTGTGGGTGAGATTATAGTCTGCTTTATGCAGAAGATCAGACTAGACGATCGTAAAGGTCCCTTCTGACCTTAAAAGTCTATCTAATCTAATAGACCACTAATCTATGGTTTTACTCATTGTGGCATCACTTTCTACAGAAGTGTAGGGAAACAGGCAAACTTGGTCTCTTTTGGACATACAGGGATGCTGCCTAAGCCTTTTCTCCTTTACAGAGGTAGAATTCCTGTTCAATCTCATTCCATGATTGGCAACAGAAGTTGGTCAGTGACATTAGTTTCCTGAAGAGAGTGCTGCTGCTCCCAGCTCCAAGAATAGTGGTCTGAAGATGACAAAGGGAGGGGAGTGCACCTGTGCACTCAAACAGTGTGGGACAATCCTAATGGAGCTGGCAAAAAATATGTTTCTTTGGGAAGTGAGGTAGGGCTTGAAGGAAGGAGTATGTTCCTCTTCCTCCCTCTCCCCCTCCTTCTGCCTCCCCCCCCCCCCCCAAAAAAAAACTTTGTGGCAGCCTTTGTTCAGGAGAACACCATTGTCCCACAGATGTAAGAGAGAGGGAGAGAATCTGTGACTTCCTTCACTTCTATCTCCCACAGATTCTGTGGTACTCTTTGCAAACATAAGAGAACAGGAGAAATGGGGATAAGGTGAAGTGTTGTAAGGGAGCTCAGCAGTTTGTTACAATGCAGTGGGAGTGGAAGTCTGTGGCTCATTACTCTTTGCAGAAGCTGCTTCTCCAGTTACTACTGTTGTGTCTGCCCCTAATGACATATTCAGACCCAGCTTGCTTGGAGATGAGATCCTTCTACTTGTGAAGGATCAGCTTAAGACCCTACATCAAAATTCAATTAAAAACAGCATTTTAAAATTAAAAATTGAGGCCAGATGTACTTTAACAATCAAAGTTAGAGCAAACTAAGAACTTTGAAAATGCAGACAGAAGATGGAAAGTTCGGCTTTAGCTATTCCACATTTAAAACACGGTATCTTAATAATGTATTATATAAATAATAGGAGAAACTTGTATACACCTTTACATTACAAATACCTTCAGATTTGAAGAGAAAAGGTACAGTAGTTATTAACAGTTGAATGGTCTCCAGGATGATTTGGTTCTCTTTGGGGGACAGGAGGAAGGAATGAAAATTTCATCCTGTTTAAAGTGCAATTCTACTGTGAAAATAGACTATGTATGCATAGTCCTGCCTATTTATTTTAGTGACAGAAATAAGTATCTACATTCATTTCAGGCTGCAGAGCCAGTGAAGCAGAGTGAGCAAGATATTTTAAAAGAAATTAGTAACTAAGTTCTGATTGTATAATCTTTTTGTAATTTTGTGTAAGAACAAAAATAGCTTGACTTTCAGATTCCAGGCTGTTTGAGGTGCTGACAGTTAGGAAAAGTAACTGAAACTCAAAATGACATCTTGGAGTTTCAAATTTGTGTCATTTTTTATAAAAAATCATGTTGTGTTGTTTTTTTTTTTAAAGGGAAACTGACAACATACTATAGTATTTTATAAAAGAATTAATAAAGTAGTTTAACCTATTACACAGCTCCTGCGTTTTCCTTCCCATTTTTTGTGGTCTTACCACACTTACACTAAAACATACTTTCTCTATTTCTTCTGAACTGTAAAACCAACTATAAATGCTCTAATCTTGTTTGATTCTTTTCTCTTCCTACTTTTGAAAGTGTTGCTCACTAGAAGGGTAAGTTTAAAAAAATGCAGAGTTTTTTTTTTTTTCTTTTAATTTATAGACTCATAGACTGTAAGGTCAGAAAGGACCATTATGATGATCTAGTTTGACCTGCACAATGCAGGCCACAGAATTTTACCCACCCATTCCTGCAGTAAACCTCTCACCTATGTCTGAGCTACTGAAGTCCTCAAATCTTGGTTTAAGGACTTCAAGGTACAGAGAATCCTCCAGCAAGTGACCCATGCCCCCTGCTGCAGAGGAAGGCAAAAAACCTCCAGGGACTCTGCCAGTCTGCCCTGGAGGAAAATTCCTTCCCGACTCCAAATATGGCAATCAGCTGAACCCTGAGCATGTGGGCAAGACTCACCAGCCAGACACTCACCAATTTGACCATGTCCCTTTAAGCTGCAGGGGACTGACACTGAAAAGAACTTTTAACAAGAAAGTACCACCTTCACTGATTGGGATGATAGGAGGATTTATAATATACTTTTTAAAAAGAAGAGGAATCTGAATATATTGTAGATTCATCTTTTAAGGAATTAAACTTTTATTTCTTCTTTAAGCAAACCTTTTAAACACTTTCAGTAAACATGACAACTAAGCTGATGCAGCAATTATGGTGAATCATGACAATTCACCTGGTAAATTGTCCTGCTTTATCTATGCTTCTACCACATTGGCATGCTTTTTTTTTTCTTACTATTGACAGACAATGAAGATTGCTGCAACATATTAAAATGTTTGAATATTGATATCTTATTTCTTTAATAAGGATCAAGAGGAGCATGGAACCCTGCCATGTATGAAGCTGCTAATGAAAGAGGAGAATTGAGCTCTGATAGGTTATCTGATCCCCCCAGAGCACCTTCAGACACTGGGTCCCTATCACCCCCATGGGATAGAGATCGTAGGATAATGCTCCCATCATCAGGTAAATATATATCCTGGGCCATCAGATATTTGTAAAAATGTAATTTTATAAGATTATTGGAAACTGATGTGTGCTTAGATACTAGCTACATTTTAAAATGAAATTTATAGTCATTGATTTCTACCTAACTTTGACATGTAACCCTGCTTTCTGTGCACAAGGGAGAATATGTTGCAACACGTGAAGGGTATAATAGTAGGTTCATTCCCCTTGTGCACCGGTGAGTCCCAGGAGGAGTTTAGATTTCTCCTGGAGCTCCTCTCCGGAGATGCATGTCTCTGTGATGCACCAAGCATATTATTGTATAAATAACGTATAACTGAGCATCTGAGGGTTAAATTAAATGCAAGTATTTTATTAGAGGCATGTTCTAGGCATTAGAAATTCAAGCTATGTCTAGCCTGGAAGATTCTATGATCACTAGAGAAATGGTGAGATCTCAAGAGCTGAGAGAGAACAGAAGCTGATCCATAGAGGGTATGTCTGCACGAGGAAATGGTGTTTTATACAGAGAGAGAGTTTAACACATTGTAAAATCCTGTGTCTCTTTCCTAGTGTACATATACAGGCTGCTTAAAACACATGGTTTGGGGAGGGTGCTAGGTCATTGAAGCTAAACAGGTTTTACCTTTTCGTTAAAGGAAGGCTTCGTTGGAGGTTGATTTCACCCTTGCCTCTTCAATTAAATTGTTAAAGCTCACAGTAAATGTTCTTGATCTCCCATGTGGTGCTCAGCAAAACCAGGGACAACCAAACTTGACATTCCTGATATGTCTAAGTTATAACGTAAGCATGGGAGAATGAGGGGGGAAACAACCTTTCAGGCCATCTATGTACAAAATAGTAAAGGGCACAAGCTCAATTTAAAAAGAAATCTAGTTTCAGGTCACCTTTTAGGACATGAGATGAATATGCCTTGAATGTAGGTATTCCAGATTTAATGAAGTAGGACAGTCTCTATAGCATGGCCTGCTACAGTACATGTTAATGTAGTTTTAAAAAACCTCAGACTTCATTTATATTGAACATACTGCATATTTTAAAACATAAGATGATTATTCCTGACTTAGGCGCTGATCCAGCATGTAGGTCAGCTGCTGCATCGGTCATGTTGGGTTCAATTGGCATAGTAGGACTTTGCTGATATTTTTTTTAAGCAGCAGTTGCAATCTTATTTTAAATCTGTGGTAGAATTTGATGTTTTATTTACCAGAAGTGCAAGTAGTAAAGAGACCCTGCTGGAGACTAATCTTCATTTCTTTTAAGACAATTTTTCTATAGTATACACTATTTAATTTTGGATGTTTTTGTGAGATTTGAAGAAATCCAAAGAGAAAGTGGTAGATGTATAACTTAACTAGCAAAAAACCTGAGACACTCTGCTAAATAGACTGCCTCTTGTGATTTAATTAAATGGTAGGTCAGCCATATAATGATCCAACGCTCCCCCCTCGAAGACAAGACAGATTTTATTCTAGTCCTCCAAACTCGGGAAGACTTTCGGGACCAGCAGAACTGCGAAGTTATAACATACAGTCTTTTGATAAAGCAGGTAGGAATTGCTTTAATCTGCTGCCATTATGTGACTGAATGAAAGATCTTACGATTATATAATTATGTAATAAGGTACAGCAGTAGATTAACTTTTTAGTTAACATGGCCCAAACCTATAACATGAGTCTTCTGTTCAGAAACATATATTTCAACATTTGCTAGCACAGATACTGCTTTTCCTATTATCAGCATAGCAGTCTATTCCCCAGGATGGATTGTGCTCACTGAATCGTAGCTATTCAATATTTTCTTGTATCCTCCTCATTCAGTGTGTGGTCCTACACCTGAATGCTACATTAATCATTTCCTCATTGGCTTTCCTATGGGACTTATCACTCTAGCAAAAGTGCTTCGCAAATATTACCACAGCACCCTGGTGAGCTCATTTGGAAAATGGGGAACTGAGGCAGAGAGAGATTCAGGCTAAAACTATCAAGTATCCACTAATTTTGGGTGCCCAAATGGAGACCTTTAGGGCCTGATTTTTTCAGAGTACTTACTATTTTTATAGCCCCTTATATTTTCAAAACACAGGACCCACTGACTCAGTTACAGCTGTGAGTGCTCAGCGCTTCTGCACATCAGATCTTGGATGTTTCAAGTTGAACATCCAGAGACAAAGAATACACAGGGTATGCTTATGCTGCATCTGGGGGTGAGCCTCTCCGCCCAGGTCCAGACTTGTGGTCATGGGCTCTGCACTAGACCGTGCTTTGGGGTTGCGACTTGATCTGGAGCTCAGGCCGCCCTAGTGCCTAGGTTTGACAGCTTGCGCGCCACCCTGCTGGTGCTCAGTAAAGATTCCCTAGGGTGCTTTACTGTAGTACTGTTTCAGATGGTGCTGTGTTGAAGCACACTGTGTCTACATGGAGCAGTTAATGCATAAAGTGAGTGCACTTTAGAAATCACACCTCCGTAGAGTGTACTCCACTGCGTAGACGATCCACAAGTCTTTTCAAAATCTCAAAGATAAGTTTAAAAGGACCTTCATAATCTGTTGATTGAGAGAAACTTCTCTGTGCTATGAAAGAAGCAAACCAAATACAGTGGAGCCCTGCTATAACGCGAGGGATGGGATCCATAAAATCCCATTGTGCTAAATGCGGGGTTGCGTTATAGCGGGGCCCCACTCCCTGCCCAGCAGGGGAGAGAAGCTGCGGCCCCGCACGAGCCAGGGACAGAGAACTCCGGGGCTGCAGACTGCAGCCTTGGAGTTCTCTGTGGAAGCCACTTTCCACCCGCCTGCCAGGGGTAGGGGACATCGGCGCCTGCAGTCCCCGAGTCCCCTGTCCTGGCAGGCGCGGGGGCAGCAGCTTCCAGAGAAGCCTGCTGGAAGCCGCTGCCCCGCGCCTGCGGAGACGGGGACTCCTGCAGCCGGTCCCGGCAGGCACGGGGGGCAGAAGCTTCGCGGAAGCCTCCGCTCCGCACCTTCCAGGACGGGGGACCCCGGGCTGCTGGAGTCTCCCGGTCTCGGCAGGTGCGGGGCAGTGGCTTCTAGAGAAGCCGGGGCTCCCCGCCTGCTGGGACAGGACTCCTCCTGCAG